>CM046856.1:37481591-37951591 GCA_025617745.1 Heliocidaris erythrogramma
TACCACAAAATCGCTACACACAGTTATACCTTCTATTAACAACCTAAAGCTTATTTTCTCTTCTATATAGAAATCATGCCACACTGTAATGAATTATTGTTGCATTTTCAGATTCCATCTTTCAAGCTTTCATCATGGAATGGCTGCTTGGTACATATGTCAAAGGTTATGCAAGAGAAAGACCTTGAGATAGATTACATAACTCTTGGTACATATCAAAATATTGGCTATTATTGTTCTATCTACAAACAGATGATCATGATGGGTTCCCACTTTTGCAAGCTATGAGGAAAAACATTTTGCCCCGTATCATTTCTCTCTCTTTTTTTTTTTTTACAAGCAACCATACAGAACCCTCTAAAGAGAAGGCCGAGTTCTAGGAAAGGTGAAAAATAATTTGAGATTTTGATTCCTTTTATGTCAGTTTGGAAGATCATCATAGCAGAAATGTCCCCTGAAAAAGATGCTCTTCAGATGCCCTCATATTCAAAATATGACAAGAAACTGCTGAAATGTTTGGGCTGAACATTCCCATATACCCATTTCTGTGTGTAATACATGTGCTTTTCAGCAAAGATTTGCAAAGGTTATTCACATGACCAGAACTCAACTTTATCTTTATTTGTGGCAGCCCACGCTGCCCTTCTACCCCAGTCACACCAACGAAACCAACAACAGACCAAACAAAAATTTGCATGACCCTCAATGGCTCAGAATCAGACAGTCTGGAGTCTGAGTGGAGTCGGTTTGGCAGTGTGACTCGGGTATAACTACATGCATAATGCTGAACACCCCTCTGATGTATCTTAGCGAGGTCAGCATGGGCCGTCGCTATGATTTCAGGCTAGCCATATGCCTGCAGTTGCCCTGCTCCGATTGTAAGGCCAAACAGAAGCTTTATTTTGACCAGAGCACTGCTAATCTTTGCCAAAGAAATAGTAACTTGCTTCTGAAGTGGTCCATGAAATACCCACAACATACTCCTTTTGAGTTTTATAGCAACAGGAACAAAGCTCCAATCTGGTCCATGTCATAAAACTTGTTATCGATAACAAGTGCCAAATTTCTATGATAAATTTGTTCTCAGCCAATCAGATTCAAGAATTGTAGTAGCTTATAACAATTATTGTAACTTGTTATTGATAACAATTTTTATGAAGCGGGGCCCAGATTAGGGGCCCATAACACAAAAAATAAGTTAGAAATTGATTGATATGTCATTGTATATATGAAATTGATTGTAAAATATTAACCATACGATCAATTGTGTGTTGCAGGGCCGAGGCAAAACTTAAATACTGTAAATGAAGATACTGAAAATAAAATGTTGAGGTAACTAGTGCAAGTCAACCAATCCCTCTACTACTGTAACACATAAAAAGAAATCTTTTCTCTCTCAAACAGTGGGAGGTGGTATCTAACTTCAATCTCGAACAATCATCAATAATTTCTTTATAAATAAAATGACGAGTACTCCCCCTTCAGATGCAACATCCCTGCTCTGCATCAAAACACTTCAAGACAAATTAACAACTCTACTAAAACTATGAGTATATTCTATCTTCTATTTTTCCGTCTCCTGCCAAGGGTGACTACGAGTAGGCATATAATGGTGTCAACAAAAATTCCACTTCAACATGATTTCTCCCGTGTTTTATTCAGTTAGAAAATAAGACTATTTACAACAGCATGAATGTGAGTTACCATTTACATATAAAAAAACAGGTTAGATTACAATTGTACAATTCTTATTTTGTGCAGTTTCATGTAGCTACCTGTGATTTTACAATACTTAGTATCTGAAAAACAAAAGTAGGTTATTTCTTTTATTTCACTTGTGATGTACTAGATATATTTCAGTATACCTCACAATCTCAAACGCACAAAGATGGTATAAAATACTCTGTGTATGTACTGCTCATAATTACAGATATTGAATTAAACATTTACACTCTTCTAAACAGAGAAATAAAAAGGAAGAATAAGATCGATGCTATTTAATCGAAATAGGAATCTCCTAGTGATCTGGTATTCTAAAATGGAAACATACTTTGCTCATTTATGCAGCAGTGAATGCACGTTCTAAAAAATATGAATATCTAAGCTTGAAATGTCCTTAAGTATATAGCTTAAAATCAAGGTATAAAATATTGCTTTTTCAAAACAAAACAATGCATAACTTCACCCTTAAAATGGCAATCAAAATTTGTGCTCTTTATAATTGTGAAAAGGACAGAGCAGTCAGCTCAAACTTGAGCATATCAGAGAGATCATATGAGATTCTTGCCTACATTGTCTACATTATTATACAAGTGAAACGGTGGTAGTGACACAAAGTCTGATATTAAGTTTCTTATCACCACGGATGCAAAACGAGACTGATAAGTCATATTAATCTGGTCAAGGTTAAAGGTATAAATCAACATTACACCTTGCTTAGGATATGATCATTCAACATTTTAGCACATGGCAGTATCACTTGACCGACTACAACCATTATGATGAATGCCTGGAGAGAAAAAAAATGGTCACACACAACACTATATTTTGCACTAAATAAGCTAGGCCTCTATTCCAAAATATTCCCATCAATTACAGCAATTATGCTAATAAAGGGAGGTGAGTGGATTGGATAGAGTTTGTACAACATTTCATTTATCTCCCAAATATATAGTTTCCCAAGAGATTGAACATTGAACAATTGAAAAAGTTGGATACGAGTCTTCATTTAATTATTTTTTTGCAAAGAAAACGTTCCGGAAAACAAAATATGAGAGAGTTGTCCACAATAGCTCGTTTCTGTTCTAATGTTTTCATGTAGTGCAGTACGGATGAACTAATACCAGTGTAAGACATACGATGAGAAGATAACTAGATTCAATGTACATGTGTGATCTAAAAGAATGAAACTGTGCAAACATGTTCTACTGGAAAAGAAAGAAACATCACAATAATGGAAGAAAGATATGCACGTTGAAAATGTTTTTCTTTCTTTTTTTTTTTACCACACGCCAGCGAAAAATAGCTAAAACAATTTGTGCTTGGCAAGTTTTTTTTGTTTTAAATGCTACTGAGAAATTGTCCTTTGTGCTAATTCCTTGATTGCATGAGACTAAAACGATCAAAAGTATATCTCATGGTTTGAAATTCATCCATACTTGAAATAAATGAAGATCAATGATTTGATATGTTGCAAAATGATCCAATTGAAAAAAAAGAAAGCGCTTACTTGATGAGCATTAATATCCCCAATCTTCATGTACATGAAACTACAGACAGTAAGTACATAATAGTATCCAGGAACTCAATCATTCTACACAATCCTGCATTATTGATTCAATATCTACTGGGATACAGGGACCACATTTCAAATATTTCATTAAAAGATCTGGCACAACGCTTTAAATTATACACAGCTGCCCCTTCCACCTATGCTAACAACAGAGAGATGTGTGTTGCTTTATTAGACAGGGGCACTGCATTAATTTTATTCTCGTCTAAATCACAAAATCCACAATTATAAATCACACAATTACTGTCCCATATTGACAACAAAAACAAACAAACCCATATTTATGAGACTTTTGGGCATTCATGTTTATATACAAAAGGAAATTGAGCCTTAGTCAGGTGAGAAGCATAAAGACGTTGGAGTCCGTAAATTCTCAATTTCATTATTTCTGATGGTGAGCTGCTAAGGCCACTGTCTGGGGTAATGCTAACTCACATTTGTCTAAAATTGTCTAAAATCATATTTGACATATCTACTCATAGAATTTCATTGGAAGATCATACGTTTGTTATTCCATCTATTATTACAATATTTTGTGCTTATTAGGAAATGAAAGCATTCAATGATTTGGGTTACAACCATCACACACTACACAATACCTTAGATTCCAAAATATCAAATCCCATTCACTGTATTTTCCTTAGTAACAGTTATCGTCATTCTGGCAAATTCTGTTCCATTTTGGTCAGCATTCAAGACTGCATTGAAAAGAAATTTAGCATTTCATAGATAATCCACACAAGACATTAATTATAATTTTGAAATAAACATTCTTGCTGAATGATTGTAAAACGTTTCTGTGGACAACTACTCTATTTTAACAGAAAAAAAAAGGATAGAGAGAGACAGAAGAGAAAGACTGAAAGGACAGTAATATCTACACCGGATATAAATATTTATTATCAAAAGCACTATGGACATTCATTTTCCAAAGATATTAAAGTCAAAATGAAATTAATTCTTTTGTTGTAATCCATGAATTCAGGTCATCCTGAAAAAACAATCCATGTTCCTATGATGATTGGAATTGAAATGCAATCAAATGGAAACCTTTTCAGATGATATTCATGAACATTACCACAGAATTTCACAGAAAATCTATCAACAGATCAGGTACTAAAGATTTCCACATGCCCGACAGCATTTTACTGGACCCACTTTTCTTCTAATAAAGTAGTATTGGAAAGACTTGGACATGGTGGACTAATCATCTTTCTTGTCTTCCCACATCTTTTTATTTTCGGGAAAAAACTTCTCAAGCTGCCAATGGTGATGAAATAAGTTTGAGGGCAAACTGGACCGAAAATAACTGATGCTATGTATTTGTTCAACCAAGACTTTTTCCCCCGACATTTTTTGATAGGATTTGTGGCGATGAATATCTGCTTGCCATCTTGATATCAAATGAAGACACTTCTCAGCCAGCTTCATAGATGTCATTTTTTTTGCGTTTATTATTCTCTGCTTCTTTATCTTGACCTTGGATTCTGTTGATTCCACTCCCTCTCTCTTTCTCCTCCGTGACCTTTGACATCTAGGCGAAGTACATGACCTTGAGCGTATCATCATGAACCTTGATGGCAGCGGACATCTCCTTTGGGGTGCGTCCGAAGCCGTCTCGGCCGTGGTGGCTGCCGTCTCCCCCACTGTTGAACAAGAAAATAAAGCGTAGCAACAATCATTATCACGGTTAGACAGTGGAAACTCATTATAAAAAAACACTGGAGTGGAAACTCACTATAACAAGGATCTTGGGACAATGAAAATGACCTTCTTATATCAGGAATCTCCTTATATCAGGGTAAAAAGAACAAAGACTTTGGACCAGCAAAATTACTTTGTTATATATGGAATCTTATTATATCAGAGCTCTTTATAATGAGTTTCCACTTTAACAAACTCTTGCTATATTAAACTAGGTAATTTCACTACTCCAACATCTTTTCATTCTATGGTGCTTTGTTTTAGCCCTGATATAAAAAGGTTTTAAGTAAAACAAATTAATTTTCTTGGTCCCAAGGAGTTTGTTATAACAAGGTTCCACTGTTTGAGAAGGTCCTCAGAACTTACAACAAAATCATATTTCAATTGCCACAGAGAGATTTAAGCAAATAGCAAAACTGTATGGCATTTATGTAATAACTGCAAAGGGGATAATGGAACAACAATCATTAAAAGATCTGTGCCCAATTCTAAGTGATGGTATATATTGCAACTCTACTTGTAAATGTCTAATAGCAATGGTAGACAGGAGAGACTAAGCTACTAACTTCACAATGGGTACAAGGCAAAGAATCACATAGCGTATACATGTAACGTATACTGCGAAGGAGCACTACAGGGCCTCTAACAGGCGAGAGTTTTGATCTCACTCATACGTGTAACTGTGGCACAGGGCAATGTTAACCAGTAATCACCATTTCTCTATCTCAGCTAGACGTGATTAGACAAGACAATGCACATCAAAGAACCCACTAAGTTTCCATTGAAGATCATCGAATCAAAGCCTATATAAATCTCCCGCACTCTACTCAAAAGAGCTAGAGTTCAACATTGCATGGGTAAGTGAAGTTGGAATCACTAAACTTCATTTTCACCAAATCACTGGCCCTGGCACCTATGAGAAAGAGAAAATGATGAATGCCCCCAACAAATACAACGCGTTCAAATTATTGGGTTTAATTTTCCCCCCGTCTATTCACAAATGGGTACATCTAACACCAGAAACTACTCTCCCAACTGAAAATAAATAGAATATATATATCAAAATGCTTCTATATGCATGTAACTTGAATGTTCTACAATTTGAATTAGTATATGTTTCTAGCCACATTTCTACTCTTCTACTTCTCTACTATGAGTATGTAATAAAACACTGCAAATGAGAAGAAAACAAGAAGGTTGTAAACGTGAGATAGGAAAAGTCAACAAGAAATCCTCATATATGTTAGAACAGAAGAACAAGGTGAACTGTATCTAGTAAGTAGACATATTCCACAGATATTAGCTTACATGATCCTCCACCGATTCAGAAAACATAATAGGCTAAAGACATTGACATCTTCAAGTGGCTTCTGATTTCATGTCTACACAGACAGCTCAGATAAATCTCAAATAAATGAACATACATCATCAATGGAAATGGCTTTTTGGAACATGAGAACAAATGAAAGACAAGTCCACTTGTCTGCTTGTTTCCAAGATGAAATGAGCAGCAAATCCTTCCAAATAATTCATGTTGCTACCTGTTTTGATTGCAAACAGCTTTGTTATACTTCTTGAAAAACAAAGGGCAAAAATGCATTGTGAAAACTGTTTCCAAATTAGATATTTGTGCCTTACTAAACAAAAAAATAAAATATTATCTTTAAAAAAAATAAAAGATAATTTAAGAGAATTGTCAGTTACTTACTTAGACAAAAGGACAACACAAAAAAGCTAACAAAACTCTACAAAATACTACTAATGCTTCAAAAACTACTGCAGTCTAAGTTTACTCTATTAGCAAACAACTAATAAATCCATAACTCTTCTTTGAAAAAAAAAGCATCATATTGCTAGGAACAGTTCTTCACCTCAATATTGTCCCTTTCCCCCTACTTTTCCATTTAATTTCAGCATCCCAGTATTCCTTCCCTTTATTTTCCTTTTATGTGACCATGTGGAGCACATTTACTTATTTGTAACTCTTCCCACCCCCCCCCCCCCCCTCTTCATTCCTTTTGACCTACAACAAACTACAGCATGTCCATGAATATTTCTTAAAGCCCTTTTCTTCTGCTTGTACCTTCCAGAATATCTCATTGGCCCCTCTCCTTATAATCCTCTATCTTTATTCAAATGTCTTTGGATCCGAACCCGTCCAAGCTGTCATACCATACTCTCACTTTCCTTACTAAGAATTAAAAAAAAAACGGCATAATACATTTGTCTGATACTTAGCAATTTTCAATTAATATGACCATGGACAAACAATAATTCTTTTTGAGATGTTTTACAATGCTTTCAGTCATAGTTTGTTGGCTAAGTATCCTTAAACCATTCACAGGAAGATTATAACCTCAAATTCAATATTACAGGAAAGGTGAACTAGATTACATGTCGAAATGTACTGGTACAAAACTTTCAAGATTGAAATTACACCATGGATCACGGTTAAAGAGTTATAAGATGAGGACAAGCCAAGATGCAAATGATATGAAATACCAACATAAACAACAGTGAAATGGTATGCAAAAAGAAGCATTACTCTAATCGTACAGAATATATGAAATTGATATTAGCTTCAAAATAAAACAGAAAAGTTAGTTGAAATGAGAATTCGAAGCACCATCAAACGTGAGGTAATAACAAGCGATATTTTATGCACTCACTTGCTGTTTGCACTGGATATGACACTGCAGGAGGTAAAACATAAAATTCAGTCAAAAGATAAATCATGGAAGGGGGATAAAAATTTGAGTTATACCTCATTTATAAATAAACCAACTGCAACTGGAGGGGATTTATTTTCATTCAAACATGCATTTTCAATGGATCGGAAACTGAGTATACTCTGTTCAGTAATCCACTACTTAACTGGAGCAAAGGATCTGAACTCTTTGACTACTTAATTTTCTCATTCCCCTAGGCTTAACCCTCGACGTTTCGCGTAATATGTGCGCATCGTGAAAAGCAGTCACCACGCTGCTTTAATACTTTTTTCTTTCAAGTCTTGCGCAACTTTTGAGACCAAATTTGTGATGTCCGCGCGTGCGGTTCCGGAGTTACGCAACATTTCGTAAGTGCATGTCAGACCCAAAATTGCTCAAAAACGTGATTTTGTGTACAAATCCAATGCAATTGTGTTTCCAGCTAAAATTCATAAATGTTTCATTATTTTTACTTTTACTGTTTAAAAACAATTAATTTTATGTTGTTTATGATTAAAATAGTGTCGCCGACGAATTCCATCGAAAAAACAATAAAAAACAAAAAGTCGAAAAACAAAGAAATACATAAGAAATTAAAAAAAACAATAAAATACATAAGAAAAAAAGGATTTTACCGAATTTTTTTCTTGGTTTATTTGATCAGAATCTGACAAAGAGTCTCTATACAAAAAATTAGCAGTTTTGGGGCTTTATTTAATTAATTAGAGCAAACCATTAATTTTATGCATAAATTAGCATAATTAATTAGTTGTGACATTTTAGGAGAAATTGACTATACAGTTTTGTAGATTACGTGGTCGGCGACGTGTGTGCCGATTTTCGTTGCGAATGCGCGTTGGACGGCCGAGATCTTAGGGGGGGCGGAATCAGCCCCCCCGGCTGTGAGATGGGTCTAAATAACCCGGCTCTATTAGGGTTAACACAGGAACTATCTGGTTCCCAAAGGCAATGGGTTATTAAGTTAATGGCATCGACTGTTCCTTAAAGCCTCCTATCTCTGTTTCTTACTCAAGATGCGGCACCAGTCTTAATTGCCCACTTATCTATGATTCAAACATAGATAAGAAATATCGTAACCCTCCACTTCTAGAATTTCTTGCCCTTGATCAATCCTGGCAAGCTTTTCTGTGAGCTGAATAAGCATTTTACACAATGGACAACAATACTCTAGGGAATCTCTTGAGCAGTTCTTGCTACAAGGTTTGTTTGACTAATTAGTCTACTTTTTGTTTTTTCGCATAGCTTTGACATTGGAGTGGAAGTGACAAACGGGTCAGGACTTTAGAGCATTGTTAGCCAAAATCATGCAGATAATAAAGGGAAGTTCTGTTGGGAAGGATGGCTCAATATGCAAATTATTCATGAATATCAGGTATAATACACATAGAATAATAATACAAATAGAATCCCATTTGGGCAAAATGAGGGAAAATTCTAAGGAGACATCACATAACCAGGGCTCCACGTAACTTCTTCACAATGGGCCAGGACTGACACTTTTAGGGTCTACATGTATGTACAGACAGCCTGTTTAAACTTTGAACTTTGGGGGTTGAGAGTAAACTCTACAGACCAGTTCAATTATTGTTGTTCCCTGATATAACCTGCATTGTACATCACTCGTCATATAGAATTTGTTTCATTCTTCAGATACATGTAATTACTTCAGTTGTTATTTCACTTGATTCCAGTTAATACTTTTTAATTGGGAGAGCACACATTCCTAGATTCCCTGTGTTTACTAGTTATTTGTTGGTGCTGATATTCTGAATGAAATGTTTATCATCAATCATGGCATAGGAGGAAATATTGTAAGCATTCATATTGGGGAAAAAAGGTAAGGAACTCAATTTAGAAAATATAAAGTGCCATAACTTCTAGATCACATAACTATCAGTTCCCCGGAAGATACATAGTGACTTTAATCCCCCAACTACCTGCTAATCCCTACCCCACCGCTACCCACTTTTCCCTAATCCCTGATGATGCTGAAGCAAGGAGCATGAAATTGGGGGAAATTTGAGCTGGTATAGCTAGCTGCTCTATATAGGATGGAGGCTTTCAAAACAGAACATTTGAGAGGAGCACTTTACTTAATTGCCAGCTTCAATATGCTTTCTGTTTTGACAGAACATCATTTTCATAGAAATCACATGCACAATGGTATTATGTCAAATAATAAATATCAACAAAAAATGAAATTGAACATGTCATGTCATATCATGCAAATTAATCAACTTCTGAACTCCCAGTGTGGTGACCTTTAGGGTAATCATTTTGTTATGATATTGTTTAAATAACTTGCTGAACATAGTTTTCAAGCCTACATATTTCATATTTGAAACTACATTTAACAAAAATTCAAATCAAGCCAAAGAAATCTCCATTTTTTTTCTGTATTTTTTGTTCGGAAAGCTATATGGTAGATGGCATGTCATTTATCTATGATGTGATAACAATAAAATTGATCTGTGTAAAAGTGTAGGGTCTCACCGATTTGTGCAAACCAGCCTTCAACAACAATTTTCTCAGATCCAATACATCTTACATAGACCGTTATCATCATTGTTATCAAAATGTCGATAAATGATCAGCCCTTTAGCTTTCATGAGGATATGCATCCAGCCTGTACAGGTATTCAGAAGGTGATCGATGCAACAAAATAGCATGCATGTGTTTAACATGCATCATGGACGTACTCTAACACTACGAAACATACCTGTCATGATCATACCTATCGTGGTCCTTCTCCACGAGATGGTATCGGGCGCGGAAGGCCACGAGGTGGGCATAGTAGGCGGGGGCGGGGATGGACACGCTGCGGGTGCAACGTACGTAGGTGTGACACAACTGGTAGGTCAGACATTGGAGTTCGTCAGCCTTAAAGCCGTTGTCGTCCCAGAGGACGTGGTAGTGAGAGGGACGACTGGTGCCCTGGGGAGAACAAGAACAAAGACGTTGGTCACTATAAGCTCTAAATAATCCAGGGGGTGGGTTCAACAATGTTTTGAATAACTAGAGTACTCTTCAAAAGAATTTGTTTCTGTTGTAACAATACAGAACTCCATATGTCATAGATAGCATCTTCTGTGGTGATGCTAAACTGCCTTCTTGACATGAACAATAGTTTCCTACATGAAGTTCTGATGCTATGAATATCTAGTACTCTACAAAATCAAAAGTCCTATGATAAGATCCATTGATAGTTCCTGCTTTCACAAAATATTGTGTAGAAAACTTGTAGGAAATTTATTACCATTTCTTATGATACCAAACATTATTACTTTACCCAACTTAAATGCATAAGAATTATTGAAAATTACATTTGAGTATCTTTTTGTCCATTATATTTATTTTCTCTGAAATTTTCTATAGCAGCATATAATTATAATCATATATTTAGAATGCTTGATTTATGCTCAAAATTTTGATATACATTGACCACTATATACCTTGCGGTCGAGCAATTGGTGAATGAAAATGACAAGTCTATCTGTCACATATACGTGCCATCGGCACTGAAAGAGTTAAACAGAAAGCCTGACAGAGTCCTGAAAATCAAACAAGAGTAAGCCTGAGTCATATCGAATATTTCATAAACCGGGATTCGACGGCTTTGATTCGATCGAATACCGGTGCATCGATAAATGATGGGGGGTGAAAACAGAGTTGCACACAGTTGCACGCAGTGCATGCACCATGCAACGGTGACCGGTCCGCTGGCATCGCGGGCATATGTATGGGCTCTCGCTGCTCGAAATTAACGATAGCCCGCTAGCCAATGGCTAGTAAAAATCACAGCGGACGAGCCAAAATCTTAAGTTTCTAGTCCGTATGGCTACCCAAAATATCACTAGTGTCGCACGAAGCGATGCTCATTGAATTAATAATCTTACTTTGTCTTTGGAGAGCTGAATGGAACACGTTTGTTCGATGCCAAAAAAACCAAACAATACGAAATAAACTTTTCGTCGCTCAATATAGACTCGACTTCATTCAGCTTCAGAGATCATTCAGACGTAATTGCCAATTTGATGAGAGTGTGATATTAGTTATTGCGAATTAAGTAGGAACACTCGTACTCATGCCCGTATTTATCATGTTCAATTATACAATTGTCAAATTGACAATGCAGAGAGAGTGCAAGAAAATTATCGTAAACTTCAGTTCGTAACGACAAAACGATTTTTCCATAGAGAAAGCACAGGTAAAGCGCGACCCATATTTTGAACTTTGAAGTCGCCTTCACGTTCTCTGCTAGTATATATGCTGTACGTTACGGAGTTTCTTTTTTTATTTGATTTTTTCATGGTGGCTACGGTAGTAAAAAATCTGGCGGACTACAAATCGATGCACCGAATTTGCCAAAACGTATTCGGGATTCGATGTCTTCGATCGAACACCGGCTAACCAATCGATTCGACTCAGGCTTAAACCAGAGCATACAAGATTGTACGATATATGAACAATTAGTCACTTTCGTTCAGTCGTCAAGTTCGTAACTTCAACCGTGGACTAAACACTACACCTAACCCTACTCCTAAACTTCAGCTAGCCCTGGTACTGACATACCTGAATACCAGCATGACTACACAGGTAGAAGTCATATTCTAGAGGATGCGTGATGCCACTGTCTACTGTAGTACCTGCTGGGATGTTACCACTCCTTCCAATCTACAGATAGAGAGAAAGACAGAGAGAGAGAGAGAGAGAGAGAGAGAGAGAGAGAGAGAGAGAGAAAGAGAAAGAGAGACACAGAGATAGAGACAGAGAAAGAGAGACAAATTACAAACAATAATCTATAATAATAATAACAATACCTGCATTCATATGCTGCCTTTCCAGTTAGTAACTGGTCAAAGCACTTTACAGTGTGTTATTACCCAGGTCACTGGATTCAGTTACGATTCTGCACTTATAGTGCACATTCTCCACTCCACTATAGGCAGCATTCCAGTCTGGTGGCCAATCTATGAAACGATGAGATTACAACACACACAAAAAAAAAACAACGTTGACCAAATAAAGAGCATTAATCATTTGCAGACATCCAGCCAGTAAGCTTACCCAAACTTTGAGTGTCTACAGCTTGGAGATCTAAATATATTTGTATCTGATACCTTCCTTTGTAATCTCGCATACATCCATCCCTCTGCCTTTCCAATGAAGTAATTAGAATCCCTGAACATTGTTATCACTCCTATTATCCACTCTGTACTCATTCATTTCTTTCATCTTCCTTATTTTCCATCCATCTCCCTATCTTTCCTCTTACCTGTTCTCTTCTCTCAGCACAGAAGAGCCTGGTATGATGTCTCTTCTGAACCACAATGAACGTGATACCAGGCTCATAACCTTCTTCCAGTGATCTGCAGGCATCTCGGATAGCGTTCATCTCATTGGCCAGTACCTGAATGAATAAGATGTATGTTCAACATGATAAATAAAGTCAACCTAACCTAGCTCTATGGCGCAACGGAAGTAAACTGAAAGGTCATTTAATTCAAACCTGTAATGTCAGACCGATTGTTAACATAAATGTCCACAACTGATGATGAACATTAACTCAAAAACTACATATCCTGCGATAGTAATATACACATGGTATAAGTTGCAGTATAATGGCTGCTCTGGTGAGGCAGTACACTGCTTCAAAAAGGGCACTGTGGCAAGATGAAAAGAGCTATAAAGCGTAGTGCACTATACAATTCTATGTCTCCTAACACAAAGTCATACTTTTTAACCCCTGGATATTGCCTTCTTCAGTAAAGCTTACATTTACAAGCAAAATGTTGATGCAGGGTATCTTGAGGTCGCTTCCCACGTCATGTTGGATTGAACATTTTGTATGCAATATGAAAGCTTTACATGATCCACACTAATACAAACCTGTAAGAATTGACCTTCGCTGACCCCGTCCCTGTACATGATGATCCTGGCTGGTTTGTACCTGGTTGACCGGTAGAACTCCACTAGCAGTTCCTTGACCATGGTCATCAGGTCCTGGATGATCTCCACCCGATGGGTCTGGATGCGGACACTGGCACAGTAACGGCTTGGATGGCCGTCCATACTACCCACAACCTGTCATGCCCACATAGGAAAATACACACAGATTACATCAGGGTTCCAAGCAGGAAATTTGTTACCCATGGTCCAAATTAAGTGAAATACTGCAGCATCCAAATGGGCGATTTAGAAGGATCAAAGTAATTTTGCAGGTTATATGTTGGCATTGAAATATCCATTAACCTTGTCAGGGAGAATTTAACCTTGTATTTTTTTTTAAATTCTGTTCTATTTTTATATCAATCCTTATTGCAGTTCAAATAACTTTCCCATTGGATTATCATTGGTGGGGTGACAAAACCTCGTAACTTATTTTCTGGAGAATTTTTTATTCTTCATAATTTTGTAGTTAAAGACTACTTTGACATTCTGATAAAACTGATGTAGCGCATATCAGAAAAAATAATGTCACAAGCGATCTGTAAAAAGAAGGTCATCAATGCGCTTACTGTTTTAATTGTGAGAGTTTTCTTGCTCTCCTGAAAAGTTACAAGGTTTTATCTCCCCACCCATGTTATGAATTCCAAGTTAAAATTGAACTGGATTTCAGAAGGCCTTTTTCAGACTTTATCAATATCCAGAAGGAGAAGACAATGACACTGATTTCCTCATTACTCTGATGGTATACCTTCACTGTAGGTGATATATAACGGGATATATACCATGAATATGCATAATCTCAAAATAGCTCTTTCCTTCAAAGGTGGAAAAAAAAAGTTTTGAGGGAAACTGTGATAATACCTGAAAAGAAATTAATAATTCAGTGATGTCTTTAAGCATTGGGTCAAATTTCTAATACAGTATTGCGGTGAATTCAACACACCCAGAGGTTTAGTGTTCAAAATTTCTTTTCTTTTACTTTGAAAAACAGAAAAACAAAAACATTCAGCAACAGCAGCTTAATATCACAGCTTCCAGTAGCAATAAATATTTGCCTGCATTATAACTCAACTGCTGTCGTTATTGGTTTTCCATTCAAAAACAAAGAAAAAATTCATGCTCAGGGATAAAGCAACTTTTGGCATAATCTGTGGGGCTTTTTCCCCATAGAATATATGAGATAAATAAAAAAAAACATGATTCGTTAGCAATATTACAAAAATATATACATATATCATAGCCATGGCCTTTTCACACATTTGCTGATTTGATCTGTCACTTACTACCATGTGTGGTGGGCTGCATTTATGCTTAATATAAATATATGAATTTAGTGCTTTCAAAATAATCCATAAAATTTGCTTTAAAAATTAATTGTGTGGCGGTATTGTGTGTATTTGTTCCAGAGGAAAAAAATGAAATAAGTTAAAGAATAGAAGTACAAACAGACTTGAATCAAGATTCAACTCAAATTGTGGAATTTTGAGAGGGTGTGATTAAGAAAGAAAAAGAGACAGACAGACTGATAGAAAGAGACAATAGGAGATAATGACAAGAAAATGAAAAATAGTAAAAGAGAAAAAGGAGATACAGATATTTAGAACACATAAGATTTTTTAAACAGAAAAAATTAACTAAATGACTTTAAATTATAAACAAAGAGCATGAGAGACAATCCCAGATGGAAAGAAGTCGATGGAAAATGAGAGACAGAGACAAATACACACAGACCAAAGGATACAGAGAAAGACATGGACTGACAAAGAGGCAGAGAGAATGAAAAATACGTACGGAGATTGGGTGAGAGATACAGAGAGAGAAAAAAAAAGACAGAGAGAGGTAGAGAGAGGGCACCCACACATAAAAATACACACACCCACACCCAAACTCCACACTATGAGAAAGAAGAGAAACTTTGGAGACCCATGAGATGTTAATATAAGATTGTGAAGTATTGCCCCTCAATGTGCAGCTGTCAGGAGTGGGTTAGACTCAACACACGCACACAGATGACTTACAGCCGCGATAGAGGGTTTCTTATCATCACCGGCTGGGGGATGAGTAACATCGGCTCCGCAAAAGATGACAGGCTCGCTAAATATACGGGGTCTGAGTTTTGAGATAAAACAGGGGATTTTTGTGGATGGATTGGGAACAAACAAAAATGGGCATGATGCATACAAGAAATACCATACACCAAGGACTTACAGCGGCGATAGACGGTTTTGTATTGTCACCAGCCGGCGGGTGTGTAATGTCGGCTCCCATAAATATGACCGGTGCTCCGAAGACGCGCGGCCTGGAGAAGAGTTTCACGAGAAACATCAGGAAATGAGAGCAACGAGTTGGCCAGTAGTGGCCTCAACAAAATAACCATTCTCATCTATTTCTTTGTTTTATAAATCATGCGCAATTAAAATGACATAATGAGATATAGGTGTACTTGAGAAAATTATTTGTAACAAAATAATTATGAAACGTGAGCTTTACCTACATTTATAAATTCATTTTCATTTACTAATAATTAATACCTAATACTGCTAGAAATGCAAAGAAGTACTGTACACAAAGATCAATTAATGAAGATTTGAAATGACCAAACTTCTTTCTTTTCCCTAAAATGTCCATTGCTTTTAAAATGTGAGATTCTATCTTATAATCATGGATATATATATATCCCTTTAATCGTTAAAATCAGACCCCCAAAACTTGAAGACATAATCAGCGGGGTGATAAAATGTCGTAACTAAATTTCAGCCAAATATATCTTCTTTCTTTTCAAAGTTTTGTAGTTAAGGACCACTTTGATGTTCTGATAAACCCATGTAGTGCATATCTGCAAAAATAATGATACAAGCAACCAGCATAGGTAGGTTTTCAATGCTCTTTTTGTGTTAAACATGCAAGTTTTTTTCATTCTTTTGAAAAATGAATGTTTTTATCATCCCACCAATGAGATCTTAAAACATTTCCATGCTAACATTGAACACAAGAAGATTTGTGAGTTATTCACTTCTGTCACTTACCTGATGTTAGGGGCCAGGATGTTGTTCACTCCTCCAAGCTTGACGTTGATCTTGAGGCAGAGATTGGAGAGGGTCTGTGCCGTGGTTCTGTTCACATTCTTGACTTGTACACACTGTGTGGCTATGCCTAACAGAGTGTCTCCAACTCGCTTCACTTCAGCTGTGGGAAATATTAATAGATTATAATCCAGGATAATTAACATTTAATCAGGGCTTGACACTAACAAGTGGCCACACTGCCCAGTAACACATTAGCCCCCAAATTTTAACTCCAACTCTCCAAAATCTCAAAACCTCAACGGGGTTCCATGCATACAGAATTTAAAGATTTCCATCCAGACCCCTTGCAAAAGATGTTGGTGTGGAGTCCTGATTTAATATCTGAATATAACGGAAATGCTGACGGATGAATCAACACATAGAGCATACACGGTTTGGGTGAACTTCATCACTCTGTGACATACAATTGGTTTATCCAGTTGTGGTACAATGGAGGGCAACTGTGAGATAAATTAACTCCAGTTACAGAAATATAGTTAGATCTCAAAAATTGGCATCAGTCAAACTTGACACTCACCATAGACGGGTGTCTTCCCTGGCAGAACGACGATGATGAGCTGAAGCTTGGGCCACATCTTCTTGAGATGTCTGAACATGGGTTCCACCTGGTCGGCCCCCACGGCGTACTTACAGAAGCATGGCTGCCACTTGATAGGCATCCCTGCATCGTTGGAGATCTTCTGAAGCTGGAGTGTGAAATTCCTAAAACACACACACACACACACACACACGAGAATTGGACGATGACTTTTGCATGTGCTTTCAAATGCACATTAGAAGTGAAGATTGAAAAGAATGTATTTCTTTCAATTATGGACAGAGGAGAAACAAGGAGCTCCACATGTATTTATGCGCAGTTCTATGTACTCCAGAGATTCATCATCTACTGCTGAAATAGCATCAGGAAATGTCCTCTCTGCAATCATGATATGCTTAGAATGTGCAGCAGATAATCTACCAATGGCCTCATCTGGTCTACATGGAACTCCCCAAGTTACAGATAGAGTTGAGAACTGGTCATATGGATTGGATTGTGTAAGAAACTGTCTAGAAGTTATTGGAAATGGGTGATTACTTAGTCCATTGATATAATTATGTATTGCTAATCCATAACACTGAAAAGCACTACACACAGATATGGAAATATGCGACTACACACACACATGTTGCTTCATAAGTCCTCTGCTGGTAGAGTTATATTTGGAATATGAGGGCGTTTCAAGAGCAATCCTTTTTTCCCCCAACATTACTACTTTGATATTCTTCCACTTAGTAATAAAAAGGATGGGAAAGCTCACAAATTATTCTCCAATTTACAAGAACTCACCCTTCCCTTTAAAATGGGGCCCACTGCACACTTACTGGCAGAATAGAAGTTACCGTGGAGCCCTGAATAAACCTCTTCAAATTAAATTGACAGGGTAGGAGCCAGTTTCACAGCCAGGATCCAGCCACTGAGGGAGCACCTTTCTTACTCAGAGAATGAAATACAAGTTCACAAAGCTAACGATAGAGGGGAGGGTGAGGAAGAGGGTGCAATCATATCATTTTTTTATTTCTGTTCCCCTTCATATTTTTCTCTTTCCTCTTTCCTTTTTTTTTTTTTTTTTTTTTTGGGGGGGGGGGGGGACTTTTTCTCCTCTTTTGCCATTCCATCGAGGGGGATATGCCCAACCCATTAGCTACACCACTGATATGAGCTTACCTCAGGGCTTCTTCCCTGCATTGGTGCTGGGGTGCAAAGCAGGCGATGGCCCACACTTCAATCTCAACACCAAAGTGGAACTGTTTGCCTCTCATATCCCATACACCCTGGTTGGGGATGGCTTGCTGGGGCTTGTTTAGCTGCAAAGACAGGCATACCATAAAAATTAGAAGTGATTTCAGACCCGAACAGCGACCCCTAAAATAAGAAATGTACGATCATACCACGTAATATGCTCTTTCAACAATTCAATCTTTAGGCATTTGGAAAAATCACCCCTTATGCGGCAAGCTTTTGATAGCATTAAGCTTCTGTAGAACACTGTTGTTGGTATACCTCTGCTTTCTCACTTTTGGTGCTTTTTTTTTAGTATGAAGGATAAGAAGCTTGAAGCATTAGATTGAACTATAGCTTAACAAATAGCAGGAATTTCCCAGCATGGACATTATCATCATCTAAGGCTCCAAACATTTTCCCTAAATATCTTCATTTTTACTTGCGGTGATGGACAATATCTCACAAATGTGGGAGTAAACCAAGAGAAATCTCTCAGTGACAGCTTGAGAAAAATAACATCACACATGCGACTACATTGCCCATAGCAAGACCCTCAAAGCATTTGTGATCTGAACTTTTAGAAGATTCACACCCAGTTAGTTCTTTATTTCTGTCTAATTTAGCTAAAACTGTAACTTACTTCTCTGACTTTTCTTTTTCCATTTAGGTCAACTTTTCTTTGAAGATTATTCCTATAAAATAAAAATATATGTTAAAATCTGGATGATTATAATAAAATCATTGAGAATACTATAAATCCATGTTTTCTTTACCTTTCCTCCATATTGGATCTTGGGAGCAGGTAGAACCCTACCCTCTATTGTGACCATCTCATTACTGATACTCAAGCCAAACTGCCTCACATACTGATCATTGTTGAAGTTAGCTTTATGAACCTGCGAAAACAACAAAACAAACAAAAATGTCAATATTTTAAGGTACCGGTACCTAAAGCTGCTTTGCTCTGAAATTAGAATGATAAACCTGTACAATACATACAGTATACAAGAATTTGAATAGATGAGAAAAAAAGAAGCACTCTTTTCCCTTTTTAGCATGACATTTGCACATAAATTCAAATATAAACTCGAATCATTGTTACACGATAACACCGAGGAAAGAGTAAAACAACAAATTATATATTAAATTAATAGAAAAGAAAATTTTAAATCTTTCAAATTTGAATAATTTGCATCTGCACTAGGGTTGTTTGAAACTTATTGCTCCAAGGGTTATGCCACCTACGTTTTTTATTATCAATAAAAGAATGTTTACGAAAACAGTTTGATTTCTTGATTGAGCAAAAATGAAACTGAAGTAAAATGTGTGCTATGGAGGGAGGGCACCAGCCCTAGGAGCCCCTTGCCATTCACAAAAAAGCCTAAGTCATACAGCACACTTAAGCATGATATTACAGTCATTAGAAACCACATGAATCATTTCATACACTAAAAAACAAAATGATATTTCATCAACATAAATGTACTGAAAATAAGTTTGAAAAAAAAAACTCAACATCAACAAACAAACAAAATAAATTATCATTCCTACCAGACTCTTGATTTCTTTCTCTCTGTCTGGGGCTGATCTGGCAGTGGCCTGGAAAAGAAGACAAATATTTAAAAAACTACACATAAAACATCTTACAGAATAAAATTTCATGGGTGCACATTTGACAGTGTATGGATTTTCTGTTTCATACATCCTGAAAGACTACAATACATTCCATATCATTACCACATGAAAGGAACTCTCATTATGAGATAAAAATTTTGTATTTCATTGGTTGGCTAAAAAGCACTCTTGGGATGTGTAGGCAACCACAGGAAGAGTTTTAAAAAAAACACCAACCAACCAACAAAGAGGAGGTGCAATCATATTACATCACAACTAATGATTTTCTTTAATGATAATCAGAATGACTGTTACTGTAATCCATAGTGGCCTACATAACTAGGTGAACAGCTTTAGTTTAAAGGAATGTAATATGCACTTCAGATTGGATGCCTCTGTGAAGGAGAGGAGGATTACCTTGATCATGGTTGATGTCTGCAGGTCTGTGAGTTTCTTAATGCAGCGCTGCCCAGCGACTATATTGCAAACCTGCAAAGAGAATGATTTGAAAACAGATAATAAACAAATAGTTCTGATGAAAAATGGCATGTTTGAAACATTACATCTGCACAAATGATAAGCATTTCATGACAACACTTCCCCCACTTCATAATTACAAGTATGATCCACCAATCTAGCTCTCTCGCTAACTTAAAATTCAACTTGATAAATGTGAGTTGCTTCCAGAGGATAAATGGAGAGCTGCAATGAGACTATTTCAAGGTGGTTTTCATCAAAGAAATGCTCTAAGATCTTTACCCCCCAAAATATTGTTCCTTTCTAATTTGATAGCTTTAAAACAAAATATCTTACAGTAAAATAAGAAAAATAAATATTTAAAAGAATATAAAACCAAACAACAAATGATGCCTTTGTCACAAAAACTTTATTGAAGATCAATGAAACCCCCTAAACATATTTGATGGTATAGTCCACATAAACTCTTAAATACAGAATTAATGGAATAATGCATTGTTATGGAGGGGTGTTACATACCTCCAGAGGTAGGTAGGTGTGACGCTGCTCCTGTCCAACCTGCAGACAGGGGAGATGAGGGTATCTGAAAAGAGAAGAAAAAGAAAGAAAATATATATGTGTAATTTCTACATAAACAAGGGTCCATCATAAATGTTAGTAAGCTCTGACCATCAGGGAGTGCTCCAGTATGGGGGGAGGAAGAATGATGATTTTTGTATCTTTCATTAAAAGTCAGTCTAAAATAACACGAACCAAATATGCAGTTGGACGAGATCCTCAAACTTTGATTTTTCCCAAACTGAACTGTATGCCAATATCTGTATACATATTGGCATCATGAATTTGAACATGTATTGCATATGAATTCAAAGAGGCAGTTCCTAAGTTTAAATGAATTCTTCCAAAGTGTAATTCGACACAAAACATCTTCCACTGATCAACTTTTTAGTGTATACACCATACAGTTTTGTCCCAAAAGAAGAAAAAGTGGCTCTTTTTACTATAATAAAAATTACCAAAAAATTAAACCCTACAAAGGCCAGGTTTTTTTCATGATCTGATTACATATATTCCTGCAATTATCTATATTCATTTTCATGAATGACAATTCGGTATCAGGTCCAATAAATATGGGAAACATCCGTTATGGATGCAATATTTGACCCCACTCAGCAACCAACAGCCTATTGAGGGCTAAACAACAGAAGAGAAATAGTCCACTTACTGCAAGATGAGACTATGTCTTTCTCTGAAGTATTTAGCAACTGTGCATTCCACTGTTTGACCATTCTCTAGTTGCCATGGAAACCTGAAGACATAATAGAAATAATTAGATTCCATTGGGTTTAATAGACAGGTTCACTGAGGTGATTGAAAAGTAAGTTACATGTTGGTTCAAACATCAATATTATATAATTGTATGTATGTACGATTCTTGCCTTTTACATTCACAAAATTCATAAATTCCATTATCTTTCATTGGTAAAAATTTTAGTGTTTTTAAAATTATATGTTATCTCTTTCCTAAAGGTACTTAGAACATTGCATCGTGCTTCCCCCTTTTGTTAGAAAGCTAAATCACAGAAAGAGAACTGTCCCATAAAATTCTGAAAATTTAAGGTGTACTTTCTACAAGTAATGCAATGACTGTGCAAAATTTGTTTGACAATAAAAATCTTGAAGAAGAGGGATTTAATGGTTTACCATCTAGAGAAAACCTATTGATATAGTGGAGCCAGAGTAGTCTTGACACTGTGTCTGGTCTACAGTGAGTTACACAAATTATTACTTAGAATTAACATATTCTATGAAAAATTGTCTCATTTGGACAGAGTGCTGTCATGGGAAATACAATGGGAAGTAAATGTTTCATTCATCCTGATTGGGCAATATTCCTTATGGTTTCATATCCCTGTTTGACAGGCTAGTGTTTACTTACGTTTGCGTTTGTGCAGATCTCTTGGTTACATTGCACACTCTGTATTTCCTTTTCATGTTTCCACAGTGAGTGATCTCAATCTTCAGGCCTAGATGACAAAACAAAGAAAGAAATAAAGACTGGAATTCTACACTTATCTATCTTTCAACATACAGGATTGCAGATAAACAAATAAGGACCCTTCCCCATAGTCATAGAAACATGGATGGATATATATTGCTGCAACATTCACAGTTCTGTATATGATGCACCACGCGTTACCCCGGGGTAGCGTTGTACCCCGGGGTACCATAGTGTCCCTGTATTAATTAAAGAGTTGCGACAACTGGGGATTTGAGCGCCATTTTGTTTCCACTATTACGTAACATTTCTATTCAATTCTGATGAGCAACTGGGTGTTCTCAGTAGAAAGAATTCGAACGGCATTTTGTTTCCAGAAAAGTGAGACGTCCATGTCGCAACTCTTTAATACAGGGACACTATGGTACCCCGGGTACAACGCTACCCCGGGGTAACGCGTGGTGCATCATATTAAGACTTTGGGAGTGGCTTAAAACATCCTTCATGACTACAACTTGCTAAGTTGCTAACATCATATATATCAATAGGAAAGTTGTGTTACTCTCTATTTAACATCTGTTAAAAGAATGTCCAGAAACATGAAAATAGCCATTCCACCTTTGCTCATTGATTTCATACTTCAAACTGAGTACTGGTCATGTGATAGCAATATGAAAGCAAAAGTCTCGACATTATTGGGAGTTTTAAAGCTGATTAGGAAGCAAACTAGAATGATTGTGTATTTTGACGTTTTTGGCATCAAAATGATAACAAATTGACTAATCTTGTCGACAATCACAAGCAGTGAGAAACACTGACACAAATATGGGTATATGGGACTGAACTATGACGAACCTTTGATCTCTTTGGTGAACTTCACCCTGTGTGAGTCTGATAGAGGGCGCCGTTGATCTGATAGATCCTGGATGTCAAGGACCTCACACAAGAAGTCAATCACTGATTGACAGCTGTAGAAGGCAGTTGCAGAGACTACACAAAACAAATTAAACAAAATGGATATCATTTGGTACAAAAAGAATACCGTATACAAAACCATTATTTGTTTTTGCTTTGTTGTTGTTTTGTTTCTCATTTCACCACTTCACCACATATGTGTGATTGAAAAAGGTATGAAATATCTTAGGACACATGGACAGAAATATGAAGACAAAAAAAACCCCCAGAAAAGATTAAATTTCTCTTATATTCCTATTAATTCTTTTGCATTTTCTAAAGCTTCATTCTAAGTAGACAACGTTTACTGCTCAGCTCTGACAAAATACTGGCATATCATGAATTCACAATCATGCACAATCCGAGGTAAAGACCACGCACACAACCCATGCCAATCAATTTTGAGTGCTTACCATCTATATTGAGCATCATTTTCCACATGGATGGACGAATGCTCTGATGGAACCCAAACCATACCTCTCTACCACCACCCAAGGGATGGGAGTACTCATCAGGAGGCGAGAAGAAAGACCGACCAACCGGGGTGTACCTGGAATACATAATCGAAGATCAAACATTACATTTAAGGACAATGAAAGTATAATGGTATTCTCTACCCGGGGTAGCCTCATCAGTTATCAACACTTCTCTTAATGAGGGCTAGGCAATTATTAGTACCACAGTATTGGGAAGTACCCATGTACTATAACTGTGTAGAGAGGGACAATTATGGGTAGAACACCTTGTCCATGCATGTATGCATCAAGCGAGGATTGAACCAAGGACCTCTCATATGAGAGTCAAGAGCATGCACCAGTATACTTCAAGTGCTCCCACAACTGAAATCCTTCAAACAACACACAACATTTTCAGGACGGTTAGAAACAATTTCTTTTCTTATTTGCACATACGGAACAGAAATTGTTTAGAAAATAATTATTCATGACCACACATATAGATTATATTTTTGATGGAGGGTTGCTTCGAGGAAACTTTGAAAGAAATAGTGAGGTCCAACTTTATCTTTCAATGAGATAAATCTTTTGGAGTCATTTTGATTTTTGGGGTTATTTACCCCCTGACATTTATTACAAAGGAGTATTTTATTTATGATTATCAGACCGTACGCTGATTTACACAAATTATCTGTTTATTGAACCTATTTGGGGTAACCAAACAATGTAAGCAATATTCTGCCAGTCATTGTCATGTAAACACACTTCTCTTTGAAAATAAATAAATTCAAATTACAGTTTTGGTTGGAATAATTGGTTGGATTCGATGGTCCATCATACCTCAGAGATGGTAGATGTCTCATGATAACATCCAGGGCTTGCACGGCATCATGCGGGATATTTACTACTTCTCCCTTCAGGGCTGACTCTAGTAGGGACAAACTGACTTTGCCTTCAAACTTGATGGAAGCTTTGAATATTCTGTCTTTTCCTTCACCAGGTAAGGTCACTTCAAGTTCAACTTGCTGAAAAGGTTAAAGAGAGAAGGAGAATTTAATTATTCTACTGGATTACTTAAAGGGCAGAGCAAGTATGCTTGTCTTATATTATCGCTTTAAAAAACTTCTGCGAATGTACCTTAGGGCTCACTATGCTATCTGCATTCTGAAAACTAACAACGATTTTTAACAGGTCAATAGTTAATCATTTTCACTTGAAGAAGAAGAATCCGTGATTTACATATTCAGAAATTAAAATGTTATCCAGGACTACTGATACACAATCTGAAAGTTCATTCAAACCAACACACACCCAGCTGTCATAATGTTTATAATGTGCCCATCTCATGAAGGTATTTAAATTATTTTTCCACTCTAATTTGTGTAACAATCCACATACAGATTTACAAAACAAAAAACAAACAACTTGACAGCAGCTTAGAAAAGTTTTGGTATTTTGCTACTTTTCAACTACAATCCGATATATCTGATTTAAAGTTTTTGGATCCTAATAACCATTTTGATGGGGCTTCAAGCTCTAAAATAAAATTCAATATGGGTGCAGAGTTGCCAACTGTTCCGGAATATGTATGAGGTGGATTTCAAGGCTTTCATGACAAGTGAATAGCGGAGAGCATGGTTATTGTTGTCATGTTTTCTCTCACAAGCATTCAACCGTTGCGTAATTCACATTTTAATTTTGACCTCATGCATATTCCGGAACGGTTGGCATCTCTGTGGGTGTATGCAATAATTTCGATTCATGTTCCTCCTCAACTGAAGCAAATAATTTCTCATTCAATTTTCTCTCTTCAGATCATCACACTCTCTGCATAACAAGAAGATCTTCTTTTGTACTCACCTTCTCACGATCTAACGGAATCTGTTCTTTACAGTACATGTTTTTTCTTCCATCAAACACAGGGAGATTGTTCTGAAAGTATCTCCCCTTGTAGGCATTGACAAGTGTATCTATCACATCCCTGAAAAGATAAAGAGTTGACAATGAAAAAGAGGTTGATACATCACTTGTTGATTATGGTTCATATTCTACAAATTCAGTTTTTATCACATTTGTGACCCGCCGCCTCAAAACCTACAATAAGTCGCACGGACTACGACGTAGCAAACAGCCCAAAATAGTAAATTTGCTTGGATCAGTCGATTTCCTGTTTTTGATAGAAATGGGTAGTTTCATTATCATTCTATCATGTCTCAAGTTTGAGTCGTAATTCGACTTAGAAATATGTTTTTGGGGCATTTTAAAATGACTTTTTTTTTCACCTGTCGAGCTAATGATTGTTTGGAGAGCTTTTGTAATACTTTCATTCAATGCCATATTACTACTTTACCTCTACAGGTATTAAATTGATTTTTGGAGTGAGTAATGAATAGGTCCTCCTGGAGCATTATGCCAAAATTCAGCCTAATCTGATAATCCTTTCATACTGGTTGCTATGGCCATTTGAATACCCAGTTTTACTTGGGTGTACACAGAGAGCGAAGGTTTAGCAC
Organism: Heliocidaris erythrogramma; assembly: GCA_025617745.1. Classification (NCBI taxonomy): domain Eukaryota; kingdom Metazoa; phylum Echinodermata; class Echinoidea; order Camarodonta; family Echinometridae; genus Heliocidaris; species Heliocidaris erythrogramma. Next base: position 37,508,126 of record CM046856.1, read on the forward strand.
TCTTTTGTTCCGAACTTAAATGGCCATTTTCTCTGAATAGGATTTATTGCTTGCTGGTTACATACCGATTCTAAATGTGATATTTAAAGGTGTTAACGTTGGGTAAACTAGGCAAGTGATATACCATTGGAAAGCTGAGAATCTCTACTTTTAGAAAATGTATAAAACAAAAAAAATAATTTTGGCGACTTATTGTAGGTTTTGAGGCGTCGGGTCACATTTGGTCTAGATCACGTTTAACAAGGGAAACCTTGGTCTAACTTAATACATGTATTTTTTAACACGACATTAGACAGAGCTTCAACCCAGTATCAGATTAAGGTTTAGCACAATTTGGGCCCATGACTTCAGTACTTCAACTGATCTTCATTGTGTTAATAAATGGACAAGATAAATTTCAGATTTTTCACTAGAAGAATTCATAGATTAAATATGGACATGAAGAAATCACAACTGCAAATGAATTGCACTACACCTTGGACCAGTAACATGAAGTTCACGAACGTTAAAATCAACTATATAATAATGATACAAAGCTGCTTCTATAGCACATATCAGTGCCACCGGGTCTCTATGCACTATAAGAAAGGGAAAACTAAAAGGATAGACAGATGCTATAAAATGCACAATATAGCTCATTTAAAATGCTTTTTGAACAAATACATTTTCAGGACGGTTTCAAAGTTAGATATTGTAGATGAATTCTTAAAATGAGATGGGATAGTATTCCAAAGTGAAGGGGCAGCGTGAGCAAATGATCGCTCTCCGTAATACTTGGTCTGAATAACAGGACAATGCAAAAGATCTTTCTGAGCCGATGCGGGAGAGTACATACTTTACCAATTCATGGAGCTATTTTAAAGGCCTTGAATGAAGACACTGATCTTGTTGCAACGTTCTGAATTACTTTGCGTTTATTTAGCTGGGAATCTGACATATTATACAGCAAAATCTTACAATAGTCTAAAATGACATGTCACAAGAGCTTGTATAAGCTTCATGTACAATCCAATGACAGATTCACATGTCCCAGAGCTTGATGTTTGTGTCCGATCTTTGCTGTAGAATACATGTTCAAAGTATTTTACAAATCACTTTTGATAAATGCAGATGAAATTCCATATGAGCTAATGCTTACACATACAATCATTATCAAGCTAAAACAAATTCTGCCAAAATGAAGAGAAATATTAGGTGAAAAACTCACTCATTTTCCTTCAGCACAGAGTTGTTTTTTTTGTTCCTCATGACCTATGAAATAAAAAGATGATGAATTATACTACCAACCTGTTGATTCTCCTAGGACACTTCTCTGGGGTGATGTTCACTTCATAGTGGAACAGATCCAGCGGTGGGATCTTCACCTGGAAGTGGTTTGCACGAAGGGCGATAGGACGACCGTCCTGGCCGAAGCCTGGCCTTCTGGGCATGGCCACCAAATCTGTGGTCTGGGGAGGGGTGCCTGGCGGCTGCTGGGGAGGCTGCTGAGGAGGTTGGCCTGGGGGAGGGGTGAAGGGGGGACCACCGGGCGGGCCACCGGGAGGACCACCAGGGGGACCACCGGGTGGGCCGCCGGGAGGGCCGCCGGGAGGGCCACCGGGAGGGCCGCCGGGTGGACCCGCGCCTGGGGGACCCCCGGGAGGGCCGCCAGGTGGACCACCTGGAGGGAACTGCCCAGGGAGCCCAGGTTGGTTTGGAGGATATTGGGGCATCCCTGCAAAGTAAAAGAAAACACAACATGAGACTAAGCAGTTCACATTTTCTCAATGCAGAGTGTGAAAGATGTTTGGCCAAAGTGACATTAACAGTGATTTTCGGCACTAAATGTGACTATATTATCAATTAAAATATTTGTAGTTTGTAATTTTTGTAGTTGTAATCAATCAAACACAAATTGGCAACTCCATGACATACATGTATCTTGCAAGCTCCTCTCCCATTTGCCCTGTAGTCTACTGAAAAAAAGTCATAATTTCCATATTTCAAAAAAAATATCGAATCATGAATGCACCCGATAAAAATCACACATATTGACCACTACGATATATGCATGCAAAAAAAGTTGGTATTTTCTGTTGCATGTACTAAAGGTATTGAGGAAAATAAGATAAATATATTAAATTATTTCTTTCAAATTCAGCCCTTAAAAATCTCATTCCTACCTCACATGGCCATTAGGAAGAACTTTTTGATATTTCCAGCAAAATCCAAAGTCAAAATCAGGTCCAAAACCAAGAAATCCCCGCCGATTTGTTTACATACCGCTGATGTCTTAGACTAAAATCGGCCAATAAAATTTTTGTCCACGAAGAAACTCGGGATCGCATGTGCACATCGACACAGGCACTCTAACCATACATGTAGTTTTCAAACTCAGTCAATGTGAAAGAACTCTCTGAAAATTGACAGTTTGAATATTTCATCTTCATGACTTACTGATTCTTAAACTAACTCCATCAGGATATCTAATATTGCAGGCAAATCGAGTTTGGTCTTGCTCACAATGTGGCATATGGTGTAGCTTGTTAGATTGACTAAAGAAAGTTAGTTTCAATGTTCAACAAAACTTCATGATGAAAATTGAGTAAAATTAATGTTGACTTGAGAAAGGTCATTTCCTTTTCAGACTTTGGAGGCTATAAACTGATTCAGCGGACCCAGGTTCGAGACTGAGTTACGTCTTTCGGATGGTGACGTCAAAGGTCGGTCCCAGACGTAAATAATCATATCTGATTGATAAACGTCTATAAAAACCCAATTACACACACACACACACACACACACACACATTCATGGCTAGAGTGACCAAGTCTGCGCAGTGCCCATGCCTGTGCCCATGCCTGCGCACACGTCTAACTGCGCGATTCTAATAAAACAAAACACGCAACAAACAAAAACTTTTCATCTTTATCATAGCGATAGGTATTCATGCAAAAAACGAGTCAAAATAATGAAAGAAGGGTCTTATTTCATACATTTTATTCACAAGCCTCAAAATGTTGTCTTTCACGTCAAAACTCCCGAACTGTGTGTAAAATGTAAGGCTCGGTGTTAGGCCCGACATTATTTCTTGTCTACATTAATGACCTACCAAATTCATCAAATTTTTTCAATTTCCGATTATTTGCCGATGATTCTAATCTATTTCATACATTTAAGCATGATGAACATAATATTGATTTATCAGAAGTTAACCATAACCTCAAAGCTGTTACAGATTGGTGCAACTCAAACAAACTTACAATAAATACGAAAAAAACTAATTACATGTTATTTAAAAATCGACGAAGACATTTCTCATTTTCAGGGCAATTGCTCATTAATGAAACCATTTTAGAGTCAGTTGAGTCAACATCGTTCCTTGGAGTTCGTATAGACAAAGATTTGACCTGGAAGAAACACATTGATGCATGCATGCAATGTACTAAGTAAAAAGATTGGAATATTGTATAGATTAAGACACTTCGTGTCAAGAAAAATAGTGCTCAGGTTATACAATTCTTTTATTTTACCCCATATACATGTATAACGTATGGATTAGAAGTTTGGGGTGCTACATGTAAGACAACTCTGAATCCTGTCCTAATGCTTCAGAAACGAATGGCCAGAGTAATTGCTTTCAAAGGTTCGAGATATCACTCTGCTCCTTTATTTTATGATCTTAAAGTGCTAGACATTTTCAAAGAATATCGCTATGTGATTGGTATTTTTATGCATGATGTAATGTATAACCGTCTGCCTCATACTTTATCTGATTATTTTTCAGTACTAGATCACCCTCATCATACAAGAAACATAGAGAAATCTAATTTGAAGTTTTCAATCAGTAATACGAATCTGGGGAAACAATCAATTTCATATTCAGGACCTGTTATATGGAATAATTTGCCAAAGAATTAATATAACCGGTCGCAGAAGTTTTGGACGGGCATAACAAGAATACTTAACTGGAGAATACCAACTTGAAAATCAATTTTAGAATGTTTATGAAGATCATTATCATTCATTTTATTTATTTTCAGCTCACTTGATATTCGTTATTATTGTTCTTGTTGTACAGTTATTACTACTTTTGATTGTAAATAATGTATGTGTTATTTAAAAAAAAAGAAGATACATGTATATGAGTGGTACATTTCAATTAATTTGCTAACTATTGATTTATGTATTCAATTTTACGGGGCTAACCTCCATCAGCATATGCTATTTGTTGGCTCCCTTTACCAAGACGTTATTGTGATTTTTACCAAGATGAATGTATCATTGTGATTTATTAATAAACTCATTCATTAAGTCATTCATTCAAAATGTATGAGTGCGCAGATATGGGCACCATTGTTTTTTCAATGTTGAATTAAAGTTGAAATGACACAGCCACCGTTTCTTGTGAAAATGGCATTGTTCTTGCTCTAATTTTGATGAGATTTTTTTCAAACTTACTCTTTAGAATATCAGGAATAATATAAAATAAAGCTTTAGAGGAATATTAATTCTTGTTCATTTTTAGGTCAAAACCTTAGGTACACAGACATAGCATGCATATGATGGGGCTCCCTAGACCAAAAGCTTCAGTCTCTCTGTATCGTCGGTTGTTACGCTGAGACTTCGTCTGGCTCCACTAGACCTCCGTACATAGACACTGAATGCTCACATATCGCGTAGTGTGTGGACGGTCATATCATTGAATAGTCTCCGCCCATTGACCTCTTTGATAGACGTATGTGGTGCAGATAATAGAATTGACCCCGGAACCGGAAGCAGTTCTCGGGAAAGATCGCCATTTTATAATTTCTCTGTGTGTTCGTGTGTGTAGCATTGCATTCAGTGGCGTACGCGTTAACAGTGCAATATAGTAACGTAACCGGAACGTACATAGTGAACGTGGTGGCGAACCGATTTCGTAGCCGGCTGCTCGGTAAGTCCTATTTCTATTTCTAATTATTACTTTATTTTTTAAACTTTTAAATATATCAAATGTAAGCTAAATATGGTCTAGACCACTCATAGCTACATTCCTATACTTCGTGTGTATAATGTAGGCAGTCATACACCTCAACTTTTTAAAACACCACTGCACAAAAGACACCAACATTCACTCAAAATCGGCATTTAATTTACAAAAACCGACCCCAAATATTCAAGAAATACAATAAATTCAACTCACCGATGTTGGAAAATATATTTCCAAAAATGAAATCCGTAATTTACTGCCGATTCTCGCGAAACGAGCTATCGGAGTCATTGTGTATATTTCCTTGTCACCGCGGGCGCTGACATCTCCCCAAAAGAGTTTTGTCCTTAAAGGGAAATTAACCTCAGCGTATGAATTAGCTTATTTTGAATGGTGTAGTATATGCCTCTTATTTGATACATGCAATTTCATGTAAAAACACAGGATATAGATATAAATCACTATTTTCCAGCCAAGTTATCGTCTGCTAGCAATAATAAGGGGGCTGCCATTACTTTATGTGTACACGAACATATTTTTCATCCCAAGTAAAATTTCCTTCATCGTTAACTTGTAATTGATTTTTAGAGGACAAATATATATTAGATAAAGTCACATATTCTGAAATGTAAGTTTAGTTTTATATATTTTTTAAAAGGTCTTAATTTGTTCATAAAAAATATACTTCATAAAAAATATACGTCAAGGACGGAGAATTGACGTCAAGGACGGAGACAATCGTAACAATACCAAAACAAAGCGAGGAATCTGCTTTACAGGATGGCTATTAGAACTCATGGGTCGTCAATTATCTAGGCCCATGGCCAATAACAATCGTAATACAATCAGAACAAAGCGACGTATCTGTTGTAAAGGTAGGCTATTATCAATGCATATGGTACCTAATGATCCGTGTCATGCACAAAATGGCAGCCTCCATGGAAAGACGTAGCAGACAATAGGTGCATCTAGAATATCACGTGGGGTTACTTGTCCTTAAAAATTTGGTCCCTATATGGCGTACACGGAAAAGTCCTGATTTTCTGTGTGCGCGATCGTAAAAGATCGATGTGCGCTTGCGATCCCAAGTTTTTCATGGACAAAAATTTTATTGGCCGATTTTAGTGTACGACATCGGCAGTATGAAAACAACACGCGATCGCAAAACAAATCGGCGGGGATTTCTCCGGTTTTGGACAAGATTTTGACTTTGGATTTTGCTGAAAATATCAAAAGTTCTTCCTAACGGCCATTTGAAGGAGGAGTGAGATTTTTAAGGGCTGAATCTGAAAGCAAGTATTTAAAATATTTATCTTATTTCTCTCCCCATACCTTTACTACACGCGACAGAAAAATACCAACTATTTTTGTATATTGTATTCGTAGTGGTCAATATGACCACTATTCGTGTTGTGGTCTAGACCTTTCTAAGTCATGTAAGTTCAGTAAATACATCTACTATCTAGATCTTTTTCTAAAATAGTGAAAAACTATTCCGACCTAAGTGCAATATCAGATATACTCAGATATATGGGTGTACACATGCACGTCCAAGAAAACGTGTAAAAGAGCACTCATAGCTACATTCCTATACTTCGTGTGTATAATGTAGGCAGTCAGACACCTCAACTTTTTAAAACACCACTGCACAAAAGTCACAAACATTCACTCAAAATCGGCGTTTAATTTGAAAAAACCGACCAAGAAATACAATAAATTCAACTCACCGATGTTGGAAAAGATATTTCCAAAAATCAAATCCGTAATTTACTGTTGATTCTCGCAAAATGAGCTATCGGAGTCAATGTGTACATTTCCTGGTCGCCGCGGGCGCTGACATCTCCCCAAAAGAGTTTTGTCCTTAAAAATTCGGTCCCTGTGGCATACAAGGAAAAGTCCTGATTTTCTGTGTGCGCGATCGTAAAGATCGACGTGCGCTTGCGATCCCGAGTTTCTTCGTGGACAAAAATTTTATTGGCCGATTTTAGTCTAAGACATCGGCAGTATGTAAAACAACACGCGATCGCGAAACAAATCGGCGGGGATTTCTCCGGTTTTGGACAAGATTTTGACTTTGGATTTTGCTGAAAATATCAAAAGTTCTTCCTAACGGCCATTTGAGGTAGGAGTGAGATTTTTAAGGGCTGAATTTGAAAGCAAGTATTTAAAATATTTATCTTATTTTCCTCCCCATACCTTTACTACACGCGACAGAAAATACCAACTATTTTTGCACGTTGTATTCGTAGTGGTCAATATGATGACCACTATTCGTGGTGTGTAAAAGAGGTCCTTTTTTCAGGTGGAACGCGTAATGCGCGTTACGCGTTAAGGGGTCCAAAAACGCTGATTTTCAACAAAAAGGGGTGCTTTTGACTAATCTGGCCGAGGTCAAACCTGTTTAGGGGGGTTGGATGATGAAAAACCGCGCAAAAATCCTCGTTTAGGGGTCTTTTTTCATCCAAGTATAAAACCTGTTCAGGGGGTATTTTGAAAACCCATGGACACGCATGTGTACACCTATATATCTGAGTGGCCCTCCGGGGCCTAGTCATACTTGGTCTTGCTCTTGGTTTCATCAAATCCAAAATTAGTCGCACCCACGGACCCTAGATGGCGCTATCGCGCAAGTACACAGATAGTCAATGCGTGATTCGGCCCGCTATGCATGCACACACTTCCGATACCGCCTGTGTTTGAAAACCCATGGACACGCATGTGTACACCCATATATCTGAGTGGCCCCCCCCCCCGGGGCCTAGTCATACTTGGTCTTGCTCTTGGTTTCATCAAATCCAAAATTAGTCGCACCCACGGACGCCACGCTAAATGGCGCTATCGCGCAAGTACACAGATAGTCAATACGTGATTCGGACCGCTATGCATGCACACACTTCCGATACCGCCTGTGTTAAGCGAATGACAAGCGAATGAATCTGAGATTTTTTCCTTCTGCGATTGGTCCCCCTATGTTTATCAATGACGTATTCTGCATGCCTGTGTGTTCATCGACCCGGCCCGGGATGCCCTTTACATCCCACCAAACCCAGGATTTTTTCCCTGAAGGAGCTAAGAAGTGGCGGTATGTATGCAATTTTAGGCATTTTTATCACTACTTACCTTGTTCTTGTAATAGTTTGAGAAATTGAGTGGTTGATTTAGTGAAATGTGTCAGAATCTTTGTACATGTTGTATATGGCAGTTGAGTTCGCGTTCGTTATCTATCGATGCGTAATTGAATAACCGTGCCGCAGTGAATCGCCTATGCCTGTGACTGCATAGAAATGGGCTTGTCATGCAGTCGGCCCTTCGATTTTGGGTTTTGACTATCGATAGTACATGCCTAACATAGCAACGAAGAATATGTCAACGTATTTTTCAGCACATGATATGGACTATTTAGCCCTCATTTTTCACTATTTATGAGATTTTCAGCATGTTCAGGTAAGTTTTGAGATATCTATGTGATAATTGGAATATTAAGCATTATTTAATTTAAATTAAATTAAGGCATGATTTGTGACTGAGTGCTGTTTTTATTTTTTTGTGGCAGTGGCTACCAAAACATTGCAAAATCATGAAAATGGCAAAAAAAGCCTCTATCATGTCTATCAAAAATGTCCATCTTCCCTCTCAAAAACCTGTAGTACATGTAGACTGAACAAGTGCGCAGGCATGGGAAGCTTTGTCAGGTTTGTTTTTGCAATCCAAAATGACAGAGCCCCCTTTTCTCGTGAAAATGAACAGAGTTCTGTGTAAAAAAAAAACCCACACGAACAGTGCCAATGCAACGCCAATTGCATTCACACACTCTACACTAGTACGGTGAAGTGTTCAGTGTTGGCACTACTGCGAACCGGTAAAAAACGGTGTCTAAACCAGCGGTAAATATTCATACTGTCTTACCATATGGAAAATTTGGCGGAAACGGTGGTTGATACATCTTTCCTCTTTACAAAATTACACAATGTAAATTTCAAGAATGGCAAAATAGGCCGTAGTTGAACGTTTATTTCAGCATATCAGTTGGTCTCCTGCTTCATTTTTGCACGTCCCGTATGATATTGGCGACATGAACCGGAAGTTAATAGTCCAAAGGTCATGTATGCATCTCGTTTTCTCTCACCCTGTCCCTTTGTTGAATAATTCAGTGCATTGATGTGCCTTTGTTACATTTTCACTGTCCAGCGTGATAGCTTTTGGTCATTGAAATATTGATTGCTGACATTTTGTAGGAATTAGATACCATAAAACATTAGGGGAAAGTAACCATGAAATAACGTCTCTTCCGATCAGGATCCATTTTCATTCCATCACTGATGGCCCACTGCATATATTTTATGCGGCAATCTAAATTAGTAAATGTAGTAAAATATGGGAACCCGGGGAGGGTTTTTTTGAGTAGATACATTTATAAAATTTCGGAAAAAAGGTTCGAAAATCTAGTGAAATCAGATCAGCCCCGCCCCCTTTCGAAGACGCTCCATGGCCCCTGTAACATGCAGTGACTTCCATGGGGACGGGTGGTAGTACATGAACCTCCTCCTCCTTCCCCCCCCCCCCCAATCGAATGTAGAGAGAAAAAAAAAAGGAAAACAGGAAATTAGGAGGACGAGAAAAGATTATGGCATCTCCTCCCATGAGGACTTCACTGCCATCATCACTGAGTGGACCAACGCGGCCACCGTACTTGCATGTATCAAGATTGTTCCAGTTTCTCGTCTATATTTGAGGCTTTTGTTAATTCTTAATTAATCATTTTATTGTCCTTGATATTGTGCACTAAAATACATGGAGCTTTTTTAAGTGATGATCCCATTTTCGTAGAGAAATTATTTCGTGATCATGATGATATTGTACAATGCATGTCCACATTGGAACATTATTATTAAGGGAGTAGATAGGCCCTACATGAATGAATGACAAAATATATCTTTGCTATACATACAGACGCTGCATTCTCCCTCATAATTATACTCCCTATAGTGCCAACAATGTCATCATTGGTCACGGGCGTTTTCTTTGCAAAGCTCTTATTTCCCATTTCTCGCTTGTGTTAATCACCCTGTAACCTATATTTGTAATTGCATATTTGATGATCAAATATGCAGAAAATTAGACTTCAAATGTGAGATAATTATGATTGAGATATGGCTGATTGATATGCAGAACAACTATGAATACAAAAGCTGTCAGCCCTTTGCAGATACATCTCTAAATTTCACAAAATACGAGACCCTCAATGCAAACTATACCAATAGAATGAGATTATAACTTCAGAGAAAAGACCGTTGTGTGTCTTTATATTAATCATAATGATCAGACAATTTGATAGTCTCTTGTAACACGGGATAACTTTAACTAATAACACAAGTGACTGTTTTAAAAGTATACCATAAACTATTAAGGTATAGAATGAAAGAGATGTTTCAGCAAGATCGAGTAGCCCGGCGAGCACTATCGGCTACAGCTATATCTGAAGAGTCAAAACAGATTTGTCCACATATAGAACCCGCTTACTAAGTAATTGACATTATTTTGTTTGTTTGATTTTGTTTTGTTTTTGTTTTGTTATTTGTTTTATTCATTATTTTTGCACATTTTCCTTCAACATTTTTAGATTTTCCTTCTACATACAACTTTTCTGTTAACTTTTCGTTTGATTTTTTTTCCATTAACAGAGTTACTGAAATGTTATACCTTACCTTTATAACCTTAACCTTAGAAGGTTGACTTTAGGTAGTATAATGACTCATTATAATCATGGAAACGGTGGGGGGGGGGGACATTCTTGCAAAATGGAACAAAGCGAAATTAATTTATGTCTACCTAATAAAAACATGGACTCAATAAAAAAAAACCAGCAACTGATAATAATGGTTGAACAGATTAAAATTCTTGTAGGCCTACGTCAATAAATTGTCTATTTTCATCGAAGTTGCATATTTATATTTTACGACCCTGGCCCGTTTCCTGGTTTCATTTTCGTCCACACTCGAGCCACCATTCCAATATAAAGTGAAGGTTCTCCTGGTAATATTGACACACCTCGTTCGGAATTTGATCTGAGAAGGAAGTCATTATTATTGAAGGATCTGACAATCACCGATCAGAGGAAGAGGTATATCGGGTGAGCAAAGATTCCTCTTGATACCTTTATAATAATACTCTCGCATTTTCAGTACATTAAAGTGAAATTGGAAAAAAGTACAATTACAATTTCATATTGTTGTATATACTTGTTGCAGCGCGTGAGCGCGAGACAAATAAACAAAAACTGCAACTTGCAGTTTTTAATGAATTGGGATAGGTTATTTTCAATTTGTATTTCTGCTTATATTTTGTTTAAAGGTAAGGAAGAAGACAATTTCAATTATCTCAGAGATCTTTACAAATGTTTACTATAACTTTTATCTTAGATATCAGTTATAAATGTCATTAATCTTTGAGTTGCATTACTTTTTGTTGAATGCCTGCATGAAAGCCAAAATGTTGATCAAAAAAGCTAGACTGTAAGAATGTTGTCAAATCTGTAAAAACAATATAGACAAGACATCCCGAAAGTTTTAAGGAAGGAATATCAATAAGCTTCAATAAAGGATAGTTTATATTAATGTTCAATGACAATAAATATCATGCCACAGCAGGAATAACTAGAAAAACGTAGATATTCATCAAAATGCAAGAATCTTCTAACTATTTATACCATTTGTAACCTTCCGTGCACGTAATCTTGCTTTTCACGAACTTGGGAGTAATTTCTAAGCATAATTTCAAAATGTTAAAACATTGCCTTTATTACAAGTTTTTATACAATGTCAAAAATATTTAAGTCCAAGAAAAATTGAATCCATGGTTTCTCGTACGGTTTTTTAGAAATTGAGGAGGAGGGGTACGGTTCCTTGTTATTTGATATTTGATATCCCTGTATAAATATGCACATCTTATTTACTTAAGTAAGATGTCATTTTTGTATGCACTCTACAGAAGCTCAAAATAAGACTATTAAATTCTTCCTTATCTGACCATGCAGTCTTCCATAGCAGAGCGATAAGAAAAAAAAAAAAGAAAAGATGGATAGCACACCCCCGGCTAGTGGTTTATCAGTGTCCAACCAGTCAACAGATCATCAAGATAAAGACCAGCATTGTACTGAGGACGTCTACAAGCTCAGCCCACATGTTCCGGTAGGCCTATACAAACATAAAAAAGGACACAAACACATGCATAACACTGTTTTTTTAATTTAAAAACGCACGTAGCTCGTGAATATTTAAGGTGATCCGACATTATTTGCCTGTAAGGAGGGGATGGGGGCTTGATAAAATATTTTTGTACTAAAGTCGTTCCTGAAAGAGAACCTCCCCTTTATTTCCTTATCGTGGATTTTCGGCACCTTTGCCCCCCCCCCCCCCCCGCCCCCGCGTGTACAAGATATCTTTAATATGAATTCAATCCGTCAAAGCACATCCCATATCAAAATTTCTATTATGACAGTATACGTATAAGTACTTGACATAAAATGGGCATTAATTTAAAGAAAATTGTCAATAAAGTCAAGGTTACCTGGTTACGGAGCCCGGGAAGGGACATTGCGAAAAATATATCTTTCTCGTAAAGAAGTACATAATATCTCGTTAAATTATCTCGTTTCGATGACACATAATTATGTCGGTAAACGAGACAATAATTATGCCGTTAAAAATTACTAGATAATTAAGTCGTTTATAACGAGATAGATATAATTTTTGCAATGTCCCTTCCCGCGGGATCCGTACAAATTTGATGTATTTGATGTACATGTAGATCGTTTAAGGAGGCTCCAAAGCAGTTATGTCTATAGGAGCATTAATGTATACCAGACAGTCAGTCTTGTTGAGGCGTTTCTTCAATGAATAATAAAAGTAAATTTCTACGCTCGTAGGATTAGCCATGCGTGTTTACACTGACTTCCAGCAGTTTGAAAATTGAAAACAAAAACAAAAACAAAAACAAAGACAACAATAAAGAAGAATTTGACATTGATTTCTTTTTAACTTTTAGATCGCCTTTGATGACACCTTTAAGGAATCAGAAGCTATCAGGGGCTTCTCCTTCATGAAAAAAGTCAACGGAATAATTTATGAATACACTCATGTAAGTAGTCTTCGTGCTAAAATTTCAGAAATTTTATTTTTTCTTGATGAAGATTAATCTACCTCGCCGTTTTAGCAGTTTAGTATAAATCATGTACATCTTTGCTGTCTATAGTCTGCCTTTTGTCAATAGAGAGTATAATGACCGGGGTAATAATGCTGTAACCGCTTTGGTCGGTTACATCGTAACTGGTAAGGCGCTATAAAAGAAAAAGCTATTATTATTATATCTTCTCTCTAAAATTATAAATTTCATGTCAAGTCGATCAGAACTAGAGACAAAATGGTAGACAATAGTTGTATTTATTATGAGGAAACCAGTCCTAATCTGACGTGTGTGTCGCTCATTTTCTTTTTATATTTCTCCCCCCTCACATCTTTCTCCTTTTCTTACCAGGTCCTGTTCCCCATTTCCCCTCTTTTTCGCCCCCTTGCCCCCCCCCCATGTCTATGCCACTGCTGTGTGAGATATAAAGCAAAGTGATTTGTCCAAAGTTCATTCATTCATTCATTCATTCATCCATTCATTCATTTATTGATTCATTCGTTCATGTATTTATTCATTCATTCATTCATTTATTAATTTATTAAGTTATTCATTCATTCATTCATTCATTCATTCATATTCACGCATTCGGCATCACCTAGCTCTGCATGCATAGGAGGGGAATCAAGTGCTGACGACATATTCCCTCGTTGTCATATTCCCTCGTTATCGTCCAGGTTACTGGTTCGAAATAACAGAGCCTGCGCATGACGTTCACCACGAAATCATTCAAGCAAATACATGAGCAGGGAAAATGCAGTATTTGGCTATGGCGCGATCACCATGCCATTGTTTAGCACAAAAAAATATATATATATAAAAAATACATGGAACCAGTGACCTTACCATGCTTAATTACCTTAACAACTTGGCCAGTATATCTTCGCGCTTCGGTACCCTATATAACCCTTTAATTTTGTCTCCTACATCCCCGGATAATTGGGATGAACAGGTGTATCAATACATCTGGGTTTTCCCCTACTCTTCGACTGTCTATTCATTCAGTTTTTAAGAAAACAACTTAAATAATTAATACTGTTCATTCCAGGGTCACAAATAGTAGAGGTTAGCGAAACATGTGTTATAAAGAGAGCATAATGCTTGACTATAATATTATAGTCAAGAGTGCGTGAGAAAATAGGAGAGAGAGAGGGAGGGGGAGAGAGAGAGAGAGAGAGAGAGCGTATGTGCGTTTGTGTGGGTGTGTGTGAGACACTGTGTGTGAGAGAGAGAGGGAGAGAGAGAGAAAGAGAGAGAGAGAGAGAGAGAGATAGAGACAAAAGGGACACACACATGACACACACACGCGCGCAGAGAGAGAGAGAGAGAGAAGGGGTAGAGCAGCGGTGTATCCAACATGAGTGGAGATCCGTAGCAAGTTGTATTGTTTTTTGTTCCAGTGTTTCAAACGGAGGATGTGGAAAGGAAGTGGGAGGGGGGGGGGCGTATGCCGCTTTCGATATACAATACTGTGCTCAATATAGCCTACACTACTGGAGAGAGGGAGGGAGGGGAGACTCGGAAACTTGAAAAGAGGTAGAAATGTGAATTGTTTTCATGGGTTAATCACAAGTCTATTTACACGGGTCAACCCATTCAATCTGACCCCCCCCCCCCCCCCCTACGCCTACCCTATGCATCCAGTTGGTTTCTTCCCTGACTCTTACCTGTGTAAATTAATTTAGCTTTCCTGGGGTGTTTCATAAAGCTGTTCGTAAAGTTACGCATGACTTTACGAATGACTTAATATGACAAGCCAAATGGGTTGCTCAATCATTTTTAACTTCATCAACTAAATTTGAACTGTGCAGATGTAGATTAACATTCTTATTATAACAAACATTTTTAATGCAAAGTATATTTTTTGCCATAATTTATTTCAGGTTATTGGAAATACGTCACACTTTGGTTAAACATCAGGAAAAACTTTGGGCATCCTATCTGGCACTTCATATTCAAGTCGTTCGTAAAGTAATGCGTAACTTTACGAACAGCTTTATGACCCCCCCCCCCCCCCGGATATCTGCCACGTGTTTGCTTTTCCTTTTAATGTTAAACGCTTTGAATATTCATACTTATATAATGATATCAATCCTTATCTAATAACATTTTCAGTTCGCTGTCTACGCATCTCTGTCCCTCATCATTGCCCCGCTCATGGCTATCGTCTGGGGCCTCGCCTTCGCCATCAATCACGTCTTCATTGTCTGGCTTGTCCAACCTAGCATCAAGGCTTACTTCATATGGTTGAGGATCTGTAACCTGCTTTACGAGCCTACGATTCGACTTTTCCTAGACCCTCTCACTCGGTCAGCTTCTTTGATGTACTCAGGAATCAAAGGCCAGTTCAAGATGAACAGTTCAGACCTCGTGCTCAACATGAAAACAAGCCAAGTTTAGAAACACCATGCACTTTGGGACTCTAACGGACGGAATACCATCAAAAGTTTATGGGAAATTGAAGATAACATCATAAGAACAAAGACGAGGTGACATTTTGCTTGACTGACTGAGGGGAATTATAGCAAAAGAGGCAAATTTCATTTTAATACCTCATTGTGTCAAAAATGAACAATATTATGTACATCTATTTCATGTCATTTGTATCCCATTGGTTTATAATTCGGTTTTGAATTGAAGTACTAGTAGTACGAATACGGTGATTCTCAGGGTTTTGTTTGTCTATTGCACTGAGCCGTGTTCTCTAATGAGGAAACTTGTTTTCGACCATGTTGCATGTTCATGGACGGCATTTCGATACGTTATTTTGTTTGTTTGTTTGTAGGTTTCGCATTGCTATAGACCATTCTTCTATTTGTTAAATTCGTTCAATTATTTTGATGATCAGAATCATGATTTTGCTCGTGTACCTTTTTAGTAAATTTTCGAATATAGTAATTAAAAAAAAAAAAACGTCCAGAAGTTTAGAAGCTTTGTAAGAGCAAAAGAGCTGTGATATACACTATTGAAAAGTAAGTATGCTAGTATAAGTAATTTCGCAGGCAAGGTTAATTATTAAAATGTCAATAATTTAAAACAGGCCCTAATTGGGCGGGGAGAGGGAGGGATGAGGTACAGTACTATTGGGGCACATTCTTCTTTTGTGTATGTAGTGTAAGGAATAACAAACTGGCTTTTTTCCGGGGGTATGGAGGGCGTGCACCCCAGATCCGCCGCTGCTATCTTCTGCTATCTACTGTAAAGAACATTATTTTGACGGCAGAAGAATTGTAATAATTTTGTTTATAGTTTTACTCGTTGATTTGGTTTATGTAGATTCAAATGCAGGAAACTCAATGCTCTGTTCTTAAGATTTTAAATTATATAAAACAAATTTAACAGAGTACAATTAAGTCATGTATTTTTTAAAGTTTGTGCCTAATGTTTAATTGTTCACTAATTACTTGTAGATTTTGGATAGGGGTATAGTTATGTGTAGCTTTGTGAAACACTTTCGTACTGAGATTTATGATCATCACTACAGCTTGGTTGAATGAAGTTAAAATGATATGCTTCGTTGTGCATATAAGGGTATTAATATTCGTTTTTTAATAGAGAGTGTTATTTCCCGTCGTATACATTTGGTGAACGTGCATAGGCGTACGGGCACATCTTCGCGAGGGGCTGAAGTCTTTTGCCCGAATATCAACATCCGAGTTTTTAATTTTGACACGTTTTGTAGTTAACATGTATATAGAAACAACATATTTCAGCATGCACCTTCCTGCTCAAATATGAGATTATTTGGACACCTCGCTGCCCGAATATAAGGTAGTTATGCCCGAATATCGCCACTTTCAAAGCCTCGTACGCTTATGTGAAAGCTTATGTGAAAGCGTGAGGGAAGGTAAGAGAGTAGAGAAGAGAGAGAGAGAGAGAGAGAGGGGGGGGGGGGGGGTTGAGGAAGAGACACGGAAATCTATTCTATATATATATATATATTATATTATATTATTATATATATACAGGGTTGGAAAAAAGTTTGGAATATTTTTTTGGCGATGAGTATGTCTGATTTTAAATGCTAGTTTCTACTATATTGTGATGAATAATTCATCCAAATCGGATTAACTGTGTTGAATGAAGTCTACTGTTCCATCTTGTACCAAAGATTACGTAATATTGTTAAACATGTTACAATGGCTGACCAATGAACCACATGTTGTCAGATTTGCTCTATTTGTGTTTGAACATCTTGTTATACATTTCTGTACTTCACGTGGAATTTTGAAAAAGCTACGTGCAGTTTGCAGTCATTTTGAGGACTTCGGTATAGCAATTAAACTGTATCTGATTATTTAGGTGTTGGGTCCACGAGGTTTGTGGCGCACTTTTCGTGTTCATCCGAGAGGTCAAAGGTCATCTAGGGGTCAAATAGGGTCAAACCTTAACCGAAAGTGCTATGGAGTTGAAAGTTGGTATAGGGATAGGTGTTGGGTCCACGAGGTTTGTGGCGCACTTTTCGTGTTGATCCGAGAGGTCAAAGGTCATCTAGGGGTCAAACAGGTTCAAATCTTAACCGAAAGTGCTATGGAGTTGAAAGTTGGTATAGGGATAGGTGTTGGGTCCACGAGGTTTGTGGCGCACTTTTCGTGTTGATCCGAGAGGTCAAAGGTCATCTAGGGGTCAAATAGGATCAAATCTTAACCGAAAGTGCTATGGAGTTGAAAGTTGGTATAGGGATAGGTGTTGGGTCCACGAGGTTTGTGGCGCACTTTTCGTGTTGATCCGAGAGGTCAAAGGTCATCTAGGGGTCAAATAGGGTCAAATCTTAACCGAAAGTGCTATGGGACCAAAGTTGGCATGTGGGGTGAAGTTAGGTTAGCGAAAATTTTGGCGCCGATTACAAGGTCATCCGAGGTCATTTCAAGGTCAAATGGTAGGGAATGTCCTATGGGGACCAAGGATGAGATTTGTTTATTTGCAAAGTCTGAGAACCGCGTACGTCCGAGAACCGCGTATGTCCGAGAACCGCGATCCCCCGGGTAATCGGCTAGTATATTACTAAAAAAATGGATTCTGTCTGTCCGGCTATGCGTTTCGCCATCTGTTGACGCATTGAGTTGAAAGTTGGTATAGGGATAGGTGTTGGGTCCACGAGGTTTGTGGCGCACTTTTCGTGTTGATCCGAGAGGTCAAAGGTCATCTAGGGGTCAAATAGGGTCAAATCTTAACCGAAAGTGCTATGGAGTTGAAAGTTGGTATAGGGATAGGTGTTGGGTCCACGAGGTTTGTGGCGCACTTTTCGTGTTCATCCGAGAGGTCAAAGGTCATCTAGGGGTCAAATAGGGTCAAACCTTAACCGAAAGTGCTATGGAGTTGAAAGTTGGTATAGGGATAGGTGTTGGGTCCACGAGGTTTGTGGCGCACTTTTCGTGTTGATCCGAGAGGTCAAAGGTCATCTAGGGGTCAAATAGGGTCAAATCTTAACCGAAAGTGCTATGGAGTTGAAAGTTGGTATAGGGATAGGTGTTGGGTCCACGAGGTTTGTGGCGCACTTTTCGTGTTGATCCGAGAGGTCAAAGGTCATCTAGGGGTCAAATAGGGTCAAATCTTAACCAAAAGTGCTATGGGGACCAAAGTTGGCATGTGGGATGAAGTTAGGTTGGCGAAAATTTCGGCGCCAATTTCAAGGTCATCCGAGGTCATTTCAAGGTCAAATGGTAGGGAATGTCCTATGGGGACCAAGGATGAGATTTGTTTGTTTATTTGCAAAGTCTGAGAACCGCGTACGTCCGAGAACCGCGTATGTCCGAGAACCGCGATCCCCCGGGTAATCGGCTAGTAATATTAAAAATGATGAGGTATATTTGGAGAAAAAAAAGAATGATTGAGAGAGGATGATGAAGGGCATGAACGTCAGAGAAAGATAATCGGCAAGGGAGAGAGAGAAAGAGAGAGAGAGAGGTAGAGAGAGAGAGAGAGAGAGAAGAATGTCAGATCTGTTTTGTACTGTTGATTTAACCTATATTCTCTTGCACTTTAAAAAAAAAAATATTTTACTGTATTTGTACTTTCGATATCAATATTCAGATGACAATATCCGCATTTCTGAAATTCTGTATCTAAGCCTATTTCGTTTCCTTTCAAAATCATATACAGATCGCGATGTATAAGCAATAAGCATACATACCGCTACACAATAGCCATCCCGCTGGTTGTATAATAACCATAGTAACCAACCGAAACAAACCAGTTCGACATTCAAGTACTGTATACGTGACAACGCTATATCACAATTACTTCGACGATAATCAATATTCGCATCATCATAAATAATTATTGGTTCCACGCGCGCCGCAACCGTATACACAGTCTCGTAGTTCATTTTCGTCCTATGTAGCTATAGAAGTATTGCAGGCCTCCTAAAAGGGTGGACATTCTCTTGGAGGTAATCCCATTTTGATTAGAATTTGAATTTAATAGATTTCTGGAAAAAAAGTGAAGTCATATTGTAGTAGTCTGACAAGCATCGACCAAGGAAAAGTCATCGTATAATATATACCAACTGCAGGTAAGTAGAAAGTTTTTCTCCATTATTTAATGCTGTCATCTACCCAATTTTAGGCCCACTTTCGATATAAAGGGAAGTGAAAAACATACTCGGCTCAGTGCGGGCTATACAATCCAATAACAGCAGCACGATTCTAATGGTGCAGATCATGCAGGCACAATTATGAGCTTGCAATAGGTAAGAAGTTAGGGCACATTAAGCGATATTCAAATGTTTTTTTTTCTTCTTGAAAGTGCTTACAGATGATGTCAGTAGGAGCTATTAATAATATATTGAAGAGAAAAAAATATTTCACTGAGACCAGAAAACTGTTGGAATAGGACAACAAACGACAAAACGACTCCTCCATGAAAACCTGACGCATTTATAAAAACTTATAAATATGCGTATAAATACGCATCTATTTCAACATTATTGTACTCGTACTCATCCTACCTTTGCTTTACAAAATGTCCATAGAGATCCTTCAAACCAAAGCGAAAGGAAGTTAATTTTATTTTTAGAAATGGTTTAAATGTTCATTTGCCCACTGGGCATCGGTAGACGAACATCAATCCTCTCCCGAACTGTGAAAAAATGAAATAATCATTTTTCAGTGTCACTCCAAAATGTCCGTCGTCAGAGGTGATTATGAACATATCAAATGAGTCAGACCGGTCCGCGAAGAAAATTGAACATAGTGTCACAAGGTAGGGGGGGGGGGCACATGAACAATTACACGTCTCTCCACCTCTCTCCCTCTCATCTCTCCGATTCCTTTCTTTCTCTCTTTCTTCTCTCTCATTCAACCTTCGCTCTCGCGCTCTCATTATTATGCATCATAGGCAAGACATTAATAATCGAACTATTGTTGATTATAGAATGCAGCAAAATATCAATAATGATACATTCTTCACAACCGAATAGGTGAAAAACATATACCTCATTAAAGGGTTGGGGGTCAAATCGAGAATTCATTGTTATAAAGTTAAAAGGGAGATGGAATAGAAAATTGAAATGAAAATGAAAATAATCTTACGATTCCCGTTGAAACCGATCACTGTATAACATTGCAAGGTTCGTATATGTCATTGGAGATAGAAATCAACTGGGAGATCCTGTCCATGGCTTCATCGATTTCTTAAATGAGATATTGATTTGAGCTTGATTTCATTTCATTAATACAGCACAACATCTAACAATAATAATCCTGTACGTCAAATCTCCACCAGGTGTCAACAACAATCGAGTCAAATTATTAAAAAAAAATCATTCTCTCCAAGGTGTGGGTGTGACAAGGAAGGCCAGATTAAAAAAAACCACTTGGTGTGTGTGAGGGTGCGTGTGTGTGTGTGTTAACAATATTCATTGTTACAATTGCCCTATATACTTTAATTCGTCACCTATGATTTTAATCTATACCTTGTTCAGTTAATTGTACTATGGTTTATTTATGAATGGCATGCTATGGAATTATATTATTTGTATTGTCTAATATTGCCATGTTGAATTATACTGTGTAATCAATGCTTAATTTGTAATATTCATTTTGAAAATCTGAACCAAGGAATAAAAAAAATTATGAAAAGAAAAAAAAAAGGTGGGGGGGGGGGGGTGTACCAACAGAGGTAATACTTGTGTGACTAATTGGACTGTCAAACACAATAGATGCCTTTATTCCGTCAGGCTTGTGCGCCTTTTTTGCTGCTTGTGTGGCTATTTGAACAATAGAGAGAACAAAGGGAAAGACACACAAGTATACCTGTGTGAGTATGTGTGTGTTGGTGAGTGTGTATGGGGGGGGGGGTGGTAAATTTTTCCAACACTTTTTTTTCAAATGGCATCCTCTTCCCCCGTCAAAGAAAATTGTATAGTCGTGGCTCTAATTAAACTTAGAATTAACCCCATTAGTTATGCGTATCTTCTAATGCTATAATGTCTAATATGACCATCCTTCTTTTTCTCTACCCAGTCTACAGGAGCAGAGCGATAAGAATAAAATATGGAGAAAACACATCCAGATAGTGGACCATCGGGATCGAACACTGTCCAGATACATAATACAATACAAGATGGCGACCGTCATATAGATACCGAGGACATCTACAAGCTCACTCCACATGTTACGGTATACTACACAAAATTTCTCTTTATCCATAGACGTCAAAAAAAGAGGGGGGGGGGGTGCAGAGGGGCAGATATCCCCCCCCCCCTCCTCATGGGCCCTCTCACAAGAAGATATTTAGTAATAACAATTATTAATAACCATCATTCTATAGTACTCGAAAGTGCAAAGCTTCAGCATTCAAATGAGAACTTGCATCACAATTAAATGAACCGGTCCGATATATCACAGATAAAGATAACGGATAAATAACTATTAAAAAAATCTAGATCAGAGAAAACCAGTGCTGAAGGCTAGCATTATTCGGTTAGCGACAACTTTATCCAATATGCTCTACACATAAACTGCAGGATATCGATTTTTACAGTAGTCATGGTTGTAGAATTTTTTTCGTTATCGATGATAACGCATCCAGTTTTGTTATGAATAATACGTATAATTTTGTTATGAATGATTTGTACAATATGTATTTGATTTGAGAGAAAATAATAAAAAATATTTGTAAAAAAATGGATGGGTCATTTATTTGCATGCACGTATACACCTCCGTATTTTAATGCCAGGCGGGCCCATAAGTGGGGTATCTATAAACTGATAAACACAGGTGCCGACCGGACATTATGGAGGAGGGGGGGGGGGGGGGGGGGGGCATCCCTGGACTTTAAGCCCACTACACATCATGGGCTATCACATATAGCTTTACTCGAAGCCCATCGCTAAGAAATGTCCAATGCTTCTTTTTGTTAAGCCCATTTAAATATGAAAGCATGTATTGGTCAATGTGGAATCCCATACAATTTGAAGTTCTTATTCTGTAGAGAGAAGGTGAGTACAACTATAAGTCTAAACTATACGAGCCTTCAACCATTTATACTCAAACGTATATACAGTGTGAGTCACTAAGGAAACCCATTTTCAATCCTCAATTAGAACTAAGGGAAATCGCTGAAAATATTACAATGATATGGTCGTTGATTGTCTTCTTTAATTTGATAGGCTATTCACCAAAATCCGATCATGAATGACTGAGCACTGGCTAATTTTAAAAAGCATGTCAAATTCGTCTTTGCCCAAGTTTGGGCTGAATCGTGTTCAGGAATTATTTCATTATTTGTGACTGCATTCAACTGGAATGGAGATCATTCAACCAACCTTGGGTTGACCATCCATTTCACTCAAAACTTGGGCAGAGGAATATTTGACACGAATCAGGAAAAGTGGTACTGTTATAAGCAGTCCATGGTCGGATTTCATTGATCAAGGTAATCAAAGTAAACATGATAGGCCACAATGTGTAAATCTATATGTACTGATTGCAACTGTGCAACAATATTACTAGGGTTGAGTCTGGGTTTCATTTTTGTTGACTCACACTGTATAGGGCCTATATATTCCAGTACTTTAAAGTCTATATCAACAATAAGGTATATAATTATATGATATGACAACAGTTTAGACATATATATATATATATTCACTTTTAGATCTCCTTTACTGATACATTCAAGGAATCCAGTGCCATCACAGGGTTCTCATTTATGGGAAAGATCAATGGAGCAATCTATAAATATACCCACGTGAGTATTTTAATTGGTGACACGACATTTGCTCCTGCGACATTTGCTCCTCCGTTCATATCTCGAAAGGTCAAAGGTTAAGGTCAAGGTCATGATTTGTTTTTTTGTTAAGAACAATGTGAAGATTAGGATTAGGGTTAGGGTTAGGGTTAGGGTTAGGTTTAGGTTTAGGATTAACATGGCAAAGTTAGACCGGAGCAATTGTCGCTGGAGCAAATGTCATGGAACCATTTTAATTACATGCAGTGTCAAGTTTTACTCTATTAATTCTTTAGACAGTACGTACGTCAGTCAGTGACCGCTTCGGTAATGTATGCAAATTGTATGCATATCTTTCAAACAAAGGTTGTTCTTGACGACCTGAAAGCTTGCCGGACATAGCAACAAGTAATGTATGCAAACTGGATTCCAAGCATTGAGGCTCATTTGTAAAAAGCAGGGTCATGGAATAGCTCGTCACTAGGTGCTCAGAGAATATAAGTGCATACATTTTTATACATTACAGAAGCGGTCTATTCCCGGCCCCTGATAGCAGAAAGTGGTAAAAATTACGTGATATTTACGTCGTGGTTTTCGTCTTTTTTACGTCCTGTAATTACGTCAATAAGACGACAACTTGCACCAACGCAAGACGTCAAGAGGACGTCTTATTTTGACGTCATCTGTACACTGCAAAAACTGAAGTGCTGAGCACTTTTTGAGGGCATGCATAGGGACTGCACTCAGAGTGCTATTGAATGCACACAGCGTGCTATTTCAGCACTTTCACGGGAGCTGGACCGGCTCCTTAAACTGCTAAACATTCATAAAAAAAATGATTTGGGCGAGCTTCGAACCAGGGTCTGCTGATCGAGAATTGCTGGCATTACCGCTAGACTAACTCACATTGTACGATTTAGAGCAGATCATATTGTTACATAGTGAATTTACGACACCACATAGTTCATGTTATCTACTTGACTCCCATGACTATTTGCAAGAAGCATTTGTCAGTCCATCGGTAACGTCAGCGCCTCTCAATCAGCGGAACCTGGTTCGAGGCTCGCCACGGTCACATTTTTTTTTTGCTGGTAAATTAGCACACTACAAGTGCTATAAACAGGATTTCAGGTGCAGTCACTATACATGCCCCTAAAAGTAGCACTTTAGTTTTTACGGTGTACAAGACGTAGAGATGACGTCAAAATAAGACGTCCTCTTGACGTCTTGCGTTGGTGTAAGTTGTCGTCTTATTGACGTAATTACAGGACGTAAAAAAGACGAAAACCGCGACGTAAATATCACGTCATTTTTAACACTTTCTGCTATCAGGGGCGGAGACATTATTTCAGCCATGGCAAATAATTCAAAGGAAGGACAGCACGATAGTCGCCAAAGCTGTTTGTACATGGTTTTTCCTCACACTTAAAAACAAGGAGTAAAAAGGAGAGAGAGAGAGAGAGAGAGAGAGAGAGAAGCCAACAGACAGACAGAGATAATGATAATGTCCCGATGAACATTATTTGTGATGGTGCTGACTATATATCTCAGCCACTTTCATTTGTATTCAACTTATCATTACAATCAGGCCAATTTCCAAATTCAATGAAAATTGCGAAAGTGAGTCCAGTCTTTAAAAAGGGTGCCAAAAATCAACCAGGTAATTATAGACCCATATCGGTTTTACCAGTTTTTAAGTAAGATTTTTGAAAAATTGGTTAATAATCGCTTGGTGAGTTTCCTGGAAAGAAACAGCATATTGGATAAGCATCAATATGGTTTCAGGGAAAAGTATAGTACCAAACTATCAGTAATAAACTTGATAAATCAACTGATACATTATCAAGATAAAGGAAGAACAACTGTTGGTATTTTCATTGATTTTGCGAAAGCTTTTGATACTATCAATCACACTATATTATTATCTAAACTACAGAATTATGGTGTTCGTGGACTCGCATTGAAATGGTTTAGAGATTACTTGCATTGTAGGTCTTAATATGTACACCACAATGGTGCAACTTCCTCGCTTTCACCAATTGTATGTTCCTCAAGGATCTGTCTTGGGACCAACTCTGTTTTTAATATACATTAATGACTTGCCTAAATCATCTACCTATTTTAATTTCAGACTATTTGCAGATGATTCAAATATTTTCCATGCATTTCCCTCCAATCAAGTAAACATTGATTTATCAGACATTACCAAAAATTTGACTTATATAAGTGATTGGTGTGATGCAAATAAAATAACAATAAATATCAATAAAACAAATTATATGGTGATTAAATCCAAAAGAAAACGGGTAAATACGGTAGGTTTGATCAAAATGAAGGGCCACGTTCTGAATGAGGTTGAAGTTGCATCCTTTGTTGGGATTCACATTGATAATTATTTAACCTGGAAGAATCATATAAATAGAACATGTACAGTGCTCCGTAAAAAAGTTGGAATTATGTATCGGTTGAGGCACCTTGTTCCACGTTACATACTATTATTGTTGTATCATTCTTTTGTTCAGCCACACATTTCCTATGGCCTTGAAGTATGGGGATGTGCGTATAGTTCATTTGTTG
Organism: Heliocidaris erythrogramma; assembly: GCA_025617745.1. Taxonomy (NCBI): domain Eukaryota; kingdom Metazoa; phylum Echinodermata; class Echinoidea; order Camarodonta; family Echinometridae; genus Heliocidaris; species Heliocidaris erythrogramma. The sequence goes on from CM046856.1 coordinate 37,534,009, forward strand.
ACAGAATATTCATTATACAGAAAATGATTGTTAGGGCTATTACCTTTAGTGGATTTATGACACCGTCTGCGCCTTTATTTCTCGCTTTGAAAATCTTAGATATTTACAAGTTTCACAGGTTTCAAACAGCTACCTTCATGTATAAGTTAATACATCAACAACTTCCCCATTCTGTATATGAATATTGCCAGTTTTTCGATCACAGGTATCATACGAGACAAAAAGATAGCAAAAGTAAAGACTGAGCATGGAAAGAGGTCAATTTCATTCTACGGTTCTAGAATATGGAATTCATTGCCCTTAGATATTAAAGAGAAACGGTCTGTCAAAACATTTTGTAGGAAGTTAAGAGAAATGATGCTAATGGACTATCTAGAGTGATGTATCACTCTTTTGTTTGTTTGTTTTGTTTGTTTTTGTTTTGTGTGTGTGTTTTGTTTTGTTTTGTTCCCCCCCCCCCTTGGTATTTGTGAATATATAACCTATAGTTTTATAGATACAGGTATTTGTTTACTCTTCTTGCCAGTATTTACGTAGTCTTTAATTATATCACATTTACATAATTTTTGTCAGGGAACCACATATTCATTAGCCATTTCAGCTATTTCGTGGTCTCCCATTACCATTCACATTTGTAAATGCCTTGTAAATATGTTTCATATATTGTTTTAGAAATGGTAATAAATTCATTCATTCATTCATTCAGAAGGAGGGAGGAAGAAATGAGAGGAAAAACATATTCTTAGAACCATGGACCCACGCCATCCAAGAGGGTTAAATTGTATTTTTGATATGACCGTCGACATGGACCGGGGAGATGTGGGGGGGGGGGGGGGGGGGGGGGGGGGGGGGGGGGGGGCGTATACCCTATTGACCGTATAGTTCACCCTTTAATTCAGTTCACTTTACTTCACTTCAGTTTATTCCACTTACTCCACTACACTTACTACACTTATTCCACATACAAATGCATAATTATAACACACAATAATACAGGATTTCCCGGTCAATTTTAAACCCTTGCCAATCAAATTCGTAAAATGGTCATTCAAATAAAACGATACCTCGCGTATCGTGTGTATCGCTCATTCAAATTAACACAAACAGCAATCAATTTCATTTTAGAACACGCAATTTCGTTTTTGAGCGATCAAAAGTGTTAATAGGCAAGCAATTTCATCTTAGCGCAAGTAATTTCGTTGTTGTGCGATCAAAAGCGTTAACAGGAAAACATTTTCGTTCATGTGCGATGGAATTTAAAATTACCTCAATCAATTTAAGAAGTCATGGCTGGGGAACGTGTTTCGAGCATTAAAAATCGTTTTTAGGAAGTCGATTTTCTGTGTTATTCATTCAATTTAGAATCCTTGTGTACGATGTGTCCGCGTGGACACATAGGGATTTTGATCTAACATGTACACATACACAAGCGTATATACACATTACTTTCACATTTCTTGCTTTCTTTATCATCCATTTTATATAACATATTTTATATATATATGTCTTGTTCACATATTCATCTGTCCCCGACAAGGGGAATTAATTAATAAGGCTGAAGATTTGTCAATCTGTCGGTCAATTGAGTCTGGTGTCGCCGAAACCACAAACCCGTCTCCGTGGTCTAGTGGTTAAGGTACTGGCGTTCTAAGCCAACGACCCGGGTTCGATTCCCGGCGGAGACATTTTTTCAGCCTTTGCAAAAATCTCAAAAAGGGAGGACAGCTCTGGGAACTTTGATTGAGCTACGCAACGTTGTTCTCGCAATTTCTTTCACATTTATATATATATATTATATATTTTATTTTCAATGTTTCAGATTTTTTATTTTTTGTTTTGTTTCATTCATGACATTTTTCTTTTTTTTGTAATTTCTATTCTTTTTCTTCTTTTCTTTTCCATGTTTGTTTTCTTTATTTTCATTTTATTCTTTCCTATACATGTTTTTCTTGTAGATGTTATCTACTTATCTTGTGGCTTTTCATTTCTTTTTGTGCATGTTTATGTTCATCGTTTCATATCTTTCATCTTTACGTTTATCTTTCTCTCATTACATATTTCTCAGTTATCGGTACATGGTCTTCTGTCTGAAAGTGTGCCGGTCTATCCGTCGATATTTTGTCTTGCCAGGCATCGAGGAAAGAAGGTCTGGCTGTGTCGGTACCACTGGCTACATTTTTCTGCAGCGATGACGCCGATCGAAAGTCGTCCGACCTGGAGTAGCAGGTTCAGCCTCAATTGCTGAAGATTGATGCCTTCCTCCTGTGCCGCATCTCTGTCATCCACTCGTCTCTGCCACTCCGGACGAGCGAGCATTCTCTTGACCCGAGCCTTGAAAGCAGAATGAGCGTTCTCCACCGGATTAAGGAAAGGCGAATATGGCGGAGGCAGCTTCAGGGTGATGTTGTCCATTCCCTCTGGTAGCCTGGCGTTAATGTGTGGTCTGGCGTTGTCGAAAATGAGAAACACCCGATCGTTCTCTTGAAAGATCTCTTGGCGGCGTCGGGCTGTATCAGCCAGAAAACCTTCGAAGCCCTCTCTGGTCACAGTCTCTTGCGCCATGGTATGATGCACCAAACCGACTTCAGGGGCTTTTGCCAGGGTTACATTCAGATTTCGTCCTCGTTGTCCACTCACGACCCGGCGAGCTGGCTGACCTCTGGGGGCACGGCCGTATGTTCGGCGAGTCCATACATTATAGCCGCACTCGTCAATGAAGACGGGTTTCCCGATCACCCCTTCCTCCATAAACCACTGCGCATACCCCGCCCTGTTGTCTAAAACTCGCTGTTCATTTCGTTGTCGGGGCACATCTTCCACCAGCTTGGACGTATACATCATCCCATTTAAAGTACGCGCGATGGTACTGGTACTCACATGGGGCTTGTTTGGAAGTGATGCTTCCAAGTCGGTTTTCATTTGTTCGAGGGTCGCTAGGGGGTTGGCGTTCAAAACCTCACGAAGGCGCTCTTTCATCTCGTCGTCCATCTTGACATTCCTGTTACCACCTCGAGGTATTTTGTCACTTCGCCCCGTTCGTAGGAATGTGGCCACGATAGATCTTGCTGTCTGGCGCTTGACACCAAGTCTGTCCGCCATTTCAAGATAGTCCATGTTGTGATGCGTCGGTAGCGTACTGGATGATGGTCAGCCATATTTTTTTCTGTACAGGTTGTCCGTTAAGTCAGTTCAGTGCAATATGTAGTCTGTCAACGTCAAGCTTGTAGAGTGAAATGAAATGAAGTAAAATACAGCACGGAACAGATGAAAGTGTTTACAAGCGTTTCTTTAATAGACTGATTTATGAATGTAGTCAAATTTATGAATGTTTCTTTCCTGGGGACCTATAATTATATAACAAGCTTTCTTAACATATAGCATAGACCCCTTAAGAAATCAAAACACCATATCAAAAAAGAGATCAAATTTCTACCCAAATTTGACATGAAAGAAGAAAATGTTTCTGGTTATTTGCCAAATGAGCATAACAACACCATGGCCAAGTATTAACATAAAGCGTTCCCCAAACCCTCCCCATTTTGACTTTCTACTTGATACGAACCTCACATTCTTAATTTGATTGCAGTTATTTCAAATATGCATGCTCATTAACGAATTTGAATGACCGCAAAGACGGAATTGTTACGAATGGACGAATTTGAATGACGATTGACGAATACCATTGCTCATTGTTTTAAATTGATTGGCGCGATTTGCAATTTGATCGCTAAGATGTTGATTTTGAGCGGCCAAAGACGAATTTGAATTCTGATTTGTTACCGCGATCGCATTTCGGGCGAAATTGATTGCTCGAAACGTTAAATTGATTGGAGAAAGTTTGAAATTGACCGGGAAAACCTATACTATATACTACATACTACATACTACATAATGCATACTACGTAATACCTAATACATAATACATAATACATACTACATCATACATAATACCTAATACATAATACATAATGTATAATGCATAATGCATAATACATAAAAGTTCGATACATATGCATATTGACGAGGCTGCCTACATATAACAGTTTATACATAACAACAAAACACATCATTGTCCAAATGGACACACACCATGATATGAATAGACCTAACTAAATGTAACAGTCTGAGTCTGTCTTGTTCAACTTTCTCTCTCATGACTTATTTCCAGTTCGTTCTTTACGCCGTCCTGTCCCTCATCATAGGACCTTTCATGGGGTTCGTATGGGCCATCTTCTTCGCCCTCACGCATATCTTCATTATCTGGCTTGTCCAACCTAGCATCAAGGCTTACTTCATTTGGTTGAGGATCTGCAATCTCCTATACGAGCCAACGATTCGTCTCTTCTTTGACCCCCTCTTCAGGTCCGGTGCTTTGGTTTATTCTAGCATCAGAGGGCAGTTCAGGATGAACAGTTCTGACCTGGTGCTTAACGTGAAAACGACACAAGTCTAATTTGTCCAGGGGCAAATGCAGGATTTTGTAAAGGAGAGGGGGGGGGATCCAATTCCACAAAAGTCTGGAAAAAACAGGTTATCGAGCATAAAGCAGGGGGTCCAATTTCATAAATATTCTGACACGGACAAAAAAAAATCGGGTCCATCTGATTTTTGAGGGTGTTGGATTCACATACACAAAAACCGTATGATCAGCATAAATAAATGAAATAGATAAGAAGCTATCGAGCATAAAACATGGGGAGTACAGTTCCCGAAATTTTCTGAAAAGGAAAGAGAAAACCAAGAGGGGATCTGGACGCCCGTGACCCCCTTGTTTATTCAGATATTCGTCTTATACATGCATTTACAAGTATAGTATCTATTGTTTATACGTATATGTTACCTTTCATAAAACAGGGTAAGTCTCGTCTTCGATCATTTTTTGACCTGTTTCATAGTTAATGTGCTTAGATCACAATACACATCTAAAAGTAAAATACATCAAAATACCCATGGGGGGGGGGGGGTGCACAAGTCTGGAAATCTTCCGTTAACATATAGAAACAAATTGAATCACTTTTTTTGTTAAGGTGGCTTTTGGGTCTGAAATTGCTGCCGGCAGCCGGGGGCACATTCGTCTTTAAACGTGTATGCCATTTTTGATTGTGTTTTTCCGGAGGGTTGAGGGGTGGGCGCAGGTGCCTCTCCTACCACCCTGGATTCCCCAATAAAATGGTTCTGATCTTAGTAAACGAAGAAGCTTGATGGGAGGAATTTTAATTTGTAAACAAATTTTTAGGCATTTTACTGATTTTATTTTGAGAACTATTATATCTTCTTCATTTTGGGTTGTTCTTGTAATTTTTTTCTCTCTTTCGTGTCATTTAGGCCTATAATTTGCCTACTAATTGAATGCTTCATTTGGTTTATGTATTTTCTGATTGATTTCGGAAGAGTTCCGATTTCTTTTTTTTTAATGGGAAAGTTGTGTCGCTTTGCTCACGGCATGCATAATGTGACTCCTATCCATTTTGAAGATCTGAAAAAGATAATTAATTAGAGGCAGTTTTCGTCATTTAATTTAATAATTTTTTATTGATGTTATTGGTTTCTCTAAAAAGAAATATGAAAAGTAAAAATGTAGATGTATTCATAATCTAATGTGTAGTAGATTTCACAGAATAGTTTTTGATGAATATTGCTGTATTGGTGTAATTATTGTGTGGAATTATGTTGATTATGTATATTTATGGTAGTTATGCCGGTGACACGACATTTGCTCCTGCGACATTTGCTCCTCCGTTCATATCTCGAAAGGTCAAAAGTTAAGGTCAAGGTCATGATTTGTTTTTTTTTGTTAAGAACAATGTGAAGATTAGGATTAGGATTATAGGGTTAGGGTTAGGTTTAGGTTTAGGATTAAACGTGGCAAAGTTAGACCGGAGCAATTGTCGCAGGAGCAAATGTCATGGAACCAGTTATGCCCGACTATAAGAAATACACCTTGTACAAATATCTATGTCCATAACTCATGCCTTTCTGTAGGAAATCTTATGGAAATGAAAATAAAATAATATTAGAATATACATGTATTTCCATATTGTGTGTCTCATTACAACTATGTGTGATGAAGGAGGATGTGGAATTCAGAAGGAGAGAGAGAGGGGGGGGGGGGGGGTGGTGGGGGAATTGAAGGTGGTACTTGCAAGGAGACGAAAAGCGTGCATGAATGAGAGAGTAGGCATTCGAGGGAGGATAAAAAGGGGGTATTTAGAGAGTGGGAAACAAAGTGTGTATGTTTATTTTCTTGTTGTACGAAAGAGAGAGAGAGGGGGGGGGGGGGGGGACGTTAGATGTGTTTTATATTTTTAATTCAACTCATTGTATTTCTATATATGCACTTTTAAAAATTATTTTGTACTTTCGATATTAATATTCAGATGACAATATAGGACCTCCATCAGAAAAAAAATCTAAGCCTATTTCGTTTCCTTTCAAAATCAAATCATACATGTCATGTGCAGGTCACGAGGTGTAAGCAACTAAGCATGTATACTCATAGGCGCTAGAAGCGCTAGAAGAGCGCGGGGGGGGGGGGGGGCAGAATCGATTTTTGCCACACCTCCTCCCGATAGCCCCCCCTGCAAGAATAAAGAAAAGAAAATTACATGTAATAATTGTGCATTAAATGATGTATAATAAGCTTATTAATGCTCTAATGGGGTGTTGCAAGAAAATTGCAATCAATTGCAAATTGTAAAGCAAATTAGAACAACCGTTCTGAATGGTTCAGGGTCTGCCCATTCAAGAAGATGCCCTTGCAACAATGATTTTGATTGGTCAGTACCGATCAGTTGCAACTTGCGATCAATCGCAACTTTCTTGCAACACCCCATAAGATTCAAACTTTATTTTCTCACTCGGTCGCTACGCTCACTCGTATACTGATAGACGCAATGTTTCTTTACATTTAGGAACCCTGTCTACCATATATGGGCCAATAGAAAGGAGCAAATGCTTGCTTCCATCTATCGGGGGGGGGGGGGGCAAAGTAGCTTCCCCTCCCCCCAAATAACCTTTGCGGTATTGCGATCAGCTTTATAGTGCCCTTGATCGCTACTCGATCGCTACTCGGTCGCTACGCTTCCTCGCATTTCAATAAACTGCAGAAACCCTGTCTACATCAAGACCCCGGATGTGCGAGGCAGGGGATTTCCTCTATAAAGGGATAGGGGCAAACTCGTTTCCACCTTATTGAACAAACCCAGTCTACCATAGGCGTCAGAAGCGGGGAGGGGGGGGGGGGGGGGGAGGATGCTTCCGAGTTTATGAAGCGGTGTGGACTCATCAATTTCGCCGCTCTCTCTCAAAAAAGTGTAATGATCCTACCACTATAACGATGTATGAGCTTTCTAGTGCTCTAAAATGTAATATATGCCACAATCTTTTCCAGCTTGGACGCTATATGCTCTCTTACATATTAATAGGCCTACATAATGCACGTGTTGTTATGCACTATAAGTCTTGCACATGCAGTCTTCAGTCATAATAATGTAGGCTGGGATTGTCCATTATGTATAAGTGTGTTCGAGAAGGCAAAGATTAAAAAATGTAAAATTTCCTTACCCAGGGACAGGGATGCACTTCATATTTGGACAGCGAGGGTGCCCACATTTCACTTCCCAAGAGTGTAAAAACGTTTGCATAAAATTTAGGAGGTGATGATCGGGGCGTCAGCACCCTCTCGAAAATGTACCCTTACGTCTATACCCCATTCATAGCCCTCCCACTGCAATGGCGGTCTCTACCCTCTCATGCCATTCCTACCATGCTACCAGTGGTGACAAAACATAAATCTTGTTTCAGGTCTAAATGAGGGATGATGCACAACAAAAGACGATAACAGAGCTTCAAATATTGTCATTTTTTTATACCTACAAACAAGTCTAAACATTGCACTTTAGATATATCAAAAATAAGTTTGAAAATAAAGGGGGAAATGTGTTTATTCGTGGGGGGGGGGGGGGTAGGGCTGTATGCAGGAAGTAAGCAGTTTTGAGTGGGCCCCCAAAGTGTTTGCCCCCTCCCCTCAAAAAACACCTGGAACCCTTCAGGCACACCTGTGCTTATTGCTACACAATAGCACTACACGGGGGAATAAATTATTGAAACGTAGCAACCAACTGCAACAAACCCAGTTCGACGTTTAAGACTTAGACGTGATTATGACAATATTGATATCGAAGATAAGTTTTGTTCGCATCTCCATAAATTCGTTCCATGCCATATGCATGCGCGCCACATATTCGCTTGGTTTCGTTTGCGCCCAATCAAGCTAGATAAATAATATTGCAGGCCTCCTTAAACTTTGACATTCTGTTGATAAATTATTACCATTTTTATCAGAATTTGATTGAATTTCTAGAGCAAAATTGATATCATATTACAGGGATCTGACAAGGATCAACCAAAAGAAAAGTCATCCTATATACCAGGTAAGTCAGATTTTCTCCATTTTCTATATAGACTGCCAGCCTCCAGTTTCGGCATAATTTATCGAAGGTGAATAATGATTATACATACTCAGAAAAGCGTGGCTGTGATTTCAAATTATAGTATGATTATGTAACGATGTTACAAAATACTCACGACATGCCTTTCTGGGTGTTCTATATATATAATTAGCTAGCTATAGGGTACAGTATTTTCAACTTTTCTTTTAATGTGTCGATTGGAAGACAATAAAGGTGCTCCAATGCGGAGGCTGCGTCTGGAAATATTTGGAACAGGTCGACAGACGACAACAAACGACAGAACGATAACAAATATCCTCCATAAAAATCGGAAGCATTTATAATTTATTTTTCATAAAATATATTTAATCAGGATGAAAATAATCGGAAATAAACACATCTTTTACTTCTTGGTCCTGAACAGGTAAAAAGGTAATACGTAAAATAGAAACCATGAAAATCAGAATATCATAACAACATCTCTTTAAGAGTTATTAACGTGAACACACAATCAAATATTTTATTAGTTTATTTTTGAAAATGACCAAAATAAATCTTCAAATAAAAAAGAAAGGAACGAAGATTATTTGTAAAAATTGTAAAATGGTTCAATTGTCCGTAGGGCGTCGGCAAACGGATAGCACACTCATCCCCAACCTGCCAAAGTAACCCAAAACTTTGTTACTAACTTTGTAAATTAGTTTAATCTAGGGTTTATCTGGGATTTAGAGCCTACTCTTGTTCATAAATTTTTATTCACGAATGTCGGATTGGTTACAAATTCATGCTATCGTGGTCTATATATATAAGCTTTCATTGTTAAGCAAATGTGCTAATTGCTCGAATTCGTTTAATGTTGCTATTGTTACTTTGAATATTTTTTTTTATAGAGGTATAGGCTTTTTTAAAGCTCTGTAAAACTATGTTTCTCTTTCCGTCTCTCTCGTGCTCTTCTCTTTCTTTCTCTATTTTCTCTCCCCTCACTCTCTCTCTCTCTCTCTCACCCTCTCTCTCTCTCTCTCTCTCTCTCACTCTCTCTATCTCCCTCTTCACCTCTCAACAGTTCTTCTCTCTCACATAGGTGTGATTTATAAAAATGATCTTTTATGAAATGTTATCATGGTTATTAAGTCTTCTGTTGCTATATTTGCAAACGTCTTAATTGCTGAAATTTTTTGACAACATGATTTGTTGCAATCGTGATTTTAAATATATATTCATCGTAATAGGCTCTTATTGATACTCAGGAAAACTTAGTACAGTATGACAATAATGCGTTTGTGCAAACCCTTACTGCATAGCCATAATAATTATACACTCAACCAAAAAGTAAGCCCCCCCCCCCCCCCCGCCAGCATTTTTTCATAATTATATCTCAAAAAGTATTTTACCGAGTTTGATCATTCAAATGAATGAATATGGAATTTTCGTATCTGCATGGTATGTGTCTGCCAGTTGATGGCACTGTTGGTGTGAAATCATGCATTTTATGACAAAAGGTGTAAAAAAAATCTTGCACTTTTGTGATTTGTGTCAGCTTCTACACGAATAACAAGAGAATTGCGCATGTTTCTGAACTTTCAAGCACCATTTAGTGCATGTCACTCTATTTTTTACTTTTAATAAGCATCACAATGAATGAAATGTTCAATAATTGATAGGACTACCATTTAGCTGCTTCGATCACCTCGCGACACATCTTCAGCATATTGTTGATCAAAGTTTGTAGGCGACGTTGATTCAGGTTTGCCCAGGCCCTCTGCAATTCCTCCAAAGAGGTATCGTCCTTCACCTTCTTCTTGGCTTTCCGATTGATGTTATCCCAGAGGTTCTCGATGGGGTTGCAGTCGGGGGATCTTGCAGGACATTCCATATGCTCAATATAATTTTCCTCCATAAACCAAGGAGTTATAACTCCTTGCAGAAACTAATCGCTCTAAGTTTCCCAATAGCCCGTGCGCGTTACGCCAAGCCTCCTCGCCACCTCTTTAACGGGCACTCCAGCCTCGAGGAAGGCTGTAGCTCTCCCTCTTTCGAAAATTTGTTGGCGTGGCATGATCCAACATGGCCATAAAACATATGAATTAGGCCAACTCCAATAAAGATTAAAACAGGACATGACTTCAGCCACTCTCATCTCCAACAATTTCATATTGAAAGGCCTGTTTCAGAAAAATGCATGCTTTTGAAAAATGGTCCCAATATAAGAACAATGCAGTTGTAGTACTGCCATACATAACAGATTTGTGTGTCGGGTGATGAAAGTGCTTATTCGTATACAAAATGTACCCAATATCCCATATAAAACTTTTTTGCACATTTTATTAGAAAATACATTTTTTGATGATGAAAACGTAATTCTATGGCAACCATTTACCATTCCCATCGTGCGTAAGAAAATTGCGCATCCATTACCGTTTGCGAGATAAAAATCTGCAAAATATTTTTTGAGATATATGAAAAAATTTGGTTGAGTGTATATTGAAACATCGCAAAACTTGATGACTTTGTGACAAATAGGTCTGTCTGTAATGTCCGTTTTTTCTGCATAACCACTGAATAATTTCGAACATTATTGTAAGAAAGGAAGGTAGAACTTTTCCCTTTTCTGTTCTAAGGCCAGCAGATCATCAGACACACAGTCATGCCTATAAAGCCCACCGCACACTATACGATCGGTCTACGCTCCGATTTTGCAAGAAAATGTTATAGCATTAGATATAAACACACATATAAACACATTAGATATGTTTGATTGAGGTTCAGAATAGTTACATAGATAGTAAAATCGAAATTACAGGCTATTACGAGCATTCTAGTCGGAGGAAAGGCCAAATCGGCTCCGAATCGTAGTGACGTCAAAGCAGTCATGCGATTGTCTACGATTTGAAACTGATTTGGCCCTTATCCCGGATATAAGGCTGACATCTCACCAAATTCCTATGTTGAGTATTCATATTATTGTTCAGAACCTGAATCAGCTATCTTTCACTGGTTAAACTGCCTATATTTAATGCTATTGCGATTATTTCCCAAAATCGGATCGTAGTCGATCGTATAGTGTGCGGTGGGATTACGGAGCTGACAAACGACCAAAGGCAAAACATCGCAATCTTGAGAGCTGGGGTATGAAGATGATCCAGATTATGATACGGTTTAACCCTACTGTTTTGCTTCCAAGCTTTTTAAAGTGTTCGCTTACAATAATATTTCGACAAAATTATGCCGATAAGTTACCGAGAAGTGGGCGCAGAGAAATAAACACATGCACCCAGACAAGAGAGATACCTTTTGCGCCTCATAATTGTCAAGGAGGATGTGCGCCAGAGGTCATGGCTATCAAACAAAATGTTAGAAATGTGTCGTGAGGAAAAAAGATGTAATAAAACCTCCTTGCAATACAAGTCTAAATGTGATTTGTTGTGTGTATGTTGCAAACTTGCAATAGTTATGGCCAATGGGGAGGGGGGGGGGGGGGTCCGCTCGCTATTCATAAGGACCGCTATTCAGATCACTAAAAATGGCAAGCTCTGTGAACACATTTAAATATATATGTTCAAAAGATCTTGCAATATCTGTTCCCAATAAGAATGGCAAAAGGAAGTTTCTTAGCTGACATTTTCCTCTCATTCCTTGTCGCATTTCTACGCATTAATTGTGAAAACAAACGATTGGTTCGATTCGTTTACATAACAGCGTGGTAAATGAGTCATATTCATTCTTATTGCTATAAAATTTCACTTGAGGCTATTTTATTTTTGTGTTCATCAGAAATATGTCATTTTCTGTTGCCCTGATTTGCAAAATATGTTTGATGGTTTGTTTCTTTGCCCAAAACTGTACGATGACATAATGCTTTTCAAAATGTATGAATGATTTCATATCATTCATTATCAATAATAGATAATTTGTATTTTATTGTTTTATAAGAGACACTGCACATTCGATTGCTCTACTATATTACATGCAATCCTTGAATAAGTATACTACCCTATAATATGTTTTGTAAATATGTATATAACGATTCTGTTTCTATACTGAACTAAAGTAGTCTTTATATATACTTGGTGTACGTACTTTCAAAACTATATAATGCCATTTCAAAATAACTGATATATAATGGTTATTTTTCAACACATTTTAGAAAATATCACCATCTATACATTATGATGATTTATTAACATGATTAAGATGATATAAATGTGCAACAATTTCAACATTTTCGTAAAAACCAATGTTGATTACGGGATACCATATACTTATATATATATATATATATATATATATATATACTTATGTATGTTCTTATTTATTTTTTGTTATGAGTTTATTTTCATGATTTTGTTGGCTATTATTGTTACTTACTATTGCTATCAGGGCCTCATGGAAGACCACCAATATTGGTGATAATGAGTCACCCTGTATAAATAAATAAAAAAATAAATTCATAGAAAACCGCTATTCATTTAACACGCGTAATGAATAGCGGTCCTTATGAATAGTTATGAATAGTGGTCCTTATGAATGGAGGTCCTTATGATTAGCGAGGTAATTTGTATATGGTTTGCTCGCTATTTAGAAGGACCGCTATTCATACAAAACCGCTATTCATTTAGTCACGCCTTATGTATACCGATCCTTATGAATAAGTGGTCCTTATGAATAGCGATAGGTATACGAAAATCTTTGCAGATTCATACGTTTCCATGACACCATCGTACTTTTTGCCCCAGTTCAATACTCAATTGTCATGATTATTTTCGGTTTCTGACATTGAAGAATAATCCCAACCAACTGACTTATAATTCCTTTCGTTTACTTTACACTAAATTCAAATCAAACACTATTTCATAATTATATTGAATCTTTGATTTGAATATGATCAAACAATGTTATGATTTCAATACTAAATTATTAATGTAAACGTCCCTGCTGGAAAGAACACAGTATCCTACAGTGTGTTTACAGTGTGTTCACAGTGTGTTCACATAGTCTACTCTGTGAAGATGTGATTCACAATGCTAAAACGCTCGAATTTAACTGTGAGAACATGATTTCAGACTGTGGACACCTCCAGAGTGTGGTTTACCACAGAGTGTTCACATATTGATGTTCGATTTCACAGTGTGAAGTTACTCGCTCACAATGTGAAGATGTGATTCACAATGTTAAAACGCTCGAATTTAACAGTGTGAAGATGATTTCATACTGTGTTTCACACTGTATTTCACACTGTGGGACACTGTCTTCTTTCCATCAGGGGCTTTCCCTCTTATTTATGTATACCAGAAGTATTATTATGTGTGTAATGAATGTGATGTTCATTTGTCATAAAAATCTGCAATACGGCCCCCCAGGCCGCGAAGGATTAAATATATATAAACCGTTCGGAATTGAATTGAATTGAATCGAACTAGGAAGTATGAAAGGTTATTTGTCGCTAAGGGATTCATGATTAATCAGTGTCAGGGTGGTAAGTAGAAAAAACAGACATATTCATTGTCGCCAGAAGGGATTTTGAACATTAACACGATTAATGAGTCAGACCGTGAAGAAATATTATTAGAGGCACAAGGGCATGCAGAATTAATTAGCCCCCCTTTCTCTCCATCTCTCCTTGCCTCCTCCCTCTCTCTTTCTCTCTCACTGTCATTCGCCTTTCGATCTGACGCACGGTCGCCTTCTCATGTGCACCCTTCGATAGGCCTAATTATGCACCATTGATATTTTTAAAGGCTGCAGTCACGTTTTTAAATGAAAAATTAGAGAAAAGAAAAATATCAAGAAGTATATCCATCCAAAAAACAAATAAACTGAAACTTCATGAAAGGCTTACCGGTTGTCAAAATCGATAATTTATGGTCGAAAAAATGGGGGTTCCGTCTGAAGGAAATTTTTTTAGCAAAATTTAAATCCTGAAGAAAATAGTCTAACGATTCCCCTGAACACATGTTTAGGGTAAACAGATTTGAAAGATTCAAATGTGAGATTACCCCTACCATGCCCATGTTATTATTGGAAGACTCAACATGGTCTTTTCCAGCAATTTTAATGAATCAGTCATAATTATTATATTATACATTTATATATATACTAGCAGAAGCAGCCCGTGGACACCCAAGGCGCTAGCTGTGTTTATGATTAATCACCGTACCGTATATTTGTTACAATAATCAAGTGAATAAAAAAAAAAAAAAAAGAAGTATTTACAACATGTCCATTGGCGGCCCAGGGGGGGGGGGGGGGTAGGGTGCTTCTGGCCCGTGCCTCCCCCCCCCCACGGGCCAGAAGCACCCTCCCCCCCCCCCCCCCGCTCAATGGCAGGAAAGTATGCATTTTGACCATAGACGATCCGCCCTTTTGTTGATTGTGCCCTGGCCCCCTTTTAGAATGAAACCTTCTTTTTTTGCTTGTCAGAGAATTATGGAGGGACCCCCATAACCACCCCCTCCTGAGCGAATTTTCTAGGTCTGACGAAAAAAAAATTCTCGCCACCCCCCCCCCCCCCCCCCCCCAGATCTGCCTTTTCCAAAAGTTGACAAACCTGCACTTGTTTTCCCCGCCTCATACTAAATTCTGGATCCGCCCCTGATCATGTGAATATGTCTTATTTATCCAAAGCTTGCATGAGTTCTGAAGAAAATTCCTTTTAATCTTGATGAAAATTGATGATATGGATATAATAATGTTCGAGTAGAATATCCATGCATAGGGAGCGATTAGATCTTGCCATGTTTCTGTGGTTTATTAATACTCAGAGTAACATCCATAATTAGCGGTACGTCCCCTGTAAAGGATGCAATAATGAGAAGCTGAAGCCATGCGGATATATGGCCATGCTGTTCTTTGGCATAGCTCCCCTTCACAGGGAAAGGTATATGGGTTGGCTGGGCCTGAAGCTACAAACCCGCTTCATGGGTTGGTGGAATTATTAGGCCTACTCCCTGCGGAAATTCAATGTTTAAAAATGAATTTATGAAATATGGACGGGACGTCAGCCCTCAAGAAGTGCCTCCCACCACCCTAAGAACCCTTCCCCACCCGTGGGTACCAAAAGGCGGGGACCGAAAGGGCCAGGGGAGGAGCCTATTTGAACCAAAAAAAGAGCCCGAAATCCTTAGTGTATTATATTATAAGATATATATAATTACTATAAATGTATTATATGCTTTCAACAAAAACATCGCTTTCATTACAATGTATAACAGTGACCGACCATATAAAAAAAAAAAATTCCAGCAAATTTTTAATGAATCAGTCATAATTATTATACTGGGCGTTTAAAAAATAAGGAAACCCTCCATGTGGACTATATATTTACCGGCGTTTAATTTCATATCATATGAAAGAGTAATTAATTTGCTTTCCAATGGTAACTTCCTTAAGTTTCCAGGGTCACACATAAATGAACACCATTGTCTTAGAAAATTTGTGCAAAATTCCAGATTGTTCATCCGGTAGTAAGCAAATCTCATAATGATTAATTTTACGCCTTAACAAAGAGCCTTATGAACTTCTCAACGCATGGAACGAGTTGTTAGTCATAAACTTTAACCAAGAAGAAGTGAGATCTTCAGACAGCACAGAGAACATGTTTGTTTGTCTTGACTGCTGCAGGCATCCTCCGCCGATTTTCAAATAAAAGCTGACATTTTTTAAAATCAGCAAAGTAAAATCTTGAATCACACGTACGAGTTTTTATTTTCCTTGTTTATGCTCTTTGTCTTTGATTTGCAATTCTTTGTGATGTTGCAATCCTCTTGGTTGGCACTGTTTTTTGGCATGCAACCTTGTTCAAGTTCACCGAGACTGTCTTTTTTTGCAAAATGATTTCTATCTGAAAATGTTTCGTATGAAGCAAAAATCATGAATCATGGGTGAATAACATCTTATTAACACAATTTTGAAAAAGAAAATTATCCACAATGAGAATTGGAGCACCCAGGCCATTCCACAAAAGGCATCTCCTTAACATAATGCCTATTGTGTTTTACAAGAAAGTGAACCAACTCCATTTTTACACAAAATGTTGAAGACTATGTTGTCCAGTGATGCTAGGCTTTCAGAGGGATATGTAGACCGACTAGAGTCCTCCATTTCTCTCCATGCAGAATAAGAAAAGAATTTCTATTTGAAACTATCAAAAAAAAATCTCCAAATTCTTGTTCAACCTGCCTATTCATGTTCAAATTGCTTTCCAATATATTTACTTTCATGTTCCAGCGTTGTGTATTTTCATGTGCTCACTTTCCCTGTGCCTTGAGCACATACGGTAAGTCGAGTTTATTATACTTCATTATTATTATTATCATCGTCATTGTGTAAGTTACTGTAGATATGTTGTAGGCGAGTGGTTTAAGCACTTCACTGGAGATGGGAAGGTCGTGGGTTCGAATCCCGACGCCGCACTAATGTCCTTAGACATTAGACAATATATTGATTTTACAGTCTTATAGTAGACCAGCCAAACATTAAAAAAGGCTCTAGTAAAAGATTTGACGGCATTTTTGGGTAATACTCGGCATCCATGCTAAAACTCTTGCAAAAATACTGAGGAACAAGGTACGGGCGGATGCCACGCGCATTTTTACCTAAAAATGCCATTTTTTGCTCAAAATTTGAAAGAATACAAAAAAATCACGATTTTTAATTTTTTGACCTAATATGTAATACCTGATAAAGACTTTTCAAGTGATGTCATATTTATTTTGAGTTTGAAGTCATAAACCTGATTAATATACAATTGAAA
This sequence comes from Heliocidaris erythrogramma, assembly GCA_025617745.1. NCBI lineage: Eukaryota > Metazoa > Echinodermata > Echinoidea > Camarodonta > Echinometridae > Heliocidaris > Heliocidaris erythrogramma. The sequence goes on from CM046856.1 coordinate 37,551,208, forward strand.
GTTGGATATAAAAAATGCACACATGTATGGCGTAATGAAACATGAAACTGTGATTTACTCGAAATAATAGGTTGTGAAAACTACCAATATTTCAAAGTTTTTTACCCAACGTAAATTTGTCAATTTGAACGATTTTTCTTGATTAAACATATCATGTATATTGCCATGTCACACAGAGAAATAAAATTATCCGATAGGGTGATAGATAACTCATTTATATACCATCCCAATTGGAATGATGTATATTTACTGGATGTGCATTTTGAATGAAAAACACTATTTGAATGTAAATCTAGATTGTACATAAGGCAATTATCCCATGTATTATCAGTATAGTCTATGGGCCAAAAACTGAAATTTCCCCACCCCCTTAGAAATAATCTTAAATGAAGTATTTTTCTGTTATATGCTTCTTTGCCCTAAATTAAGAGGTGGGCGTGACCACAAGGGCTGTTACCATGGCAACGGATCAAGAACAGTAGAATTTCAGAAAATGTCATGTATTCGTGATTAAGAAAGTACAAAAAGACATTGTAACATTTTAGAATAATGTATCAAATGTTTCTCACTGATCAAAACCCAAATAAGATTTATAAAAAGTGTCCAACATGTTTGAAAATTGGAGTAGAGCTAAATTTAATTTATAAAAAAGCTGTTGCCATGGAAACAGAATGTTAATGAAGTTGAAATCTTTCAACCAAAGAAAGAAATGTGACCTACCAATACAAAATAAATGTTAAACAAACAGAATTTGAACAATATCAAATGAATCATAGTTTATTATCCCCGTAGCTTTTAGAATCAGCTTGTTTAACCCAAATAATGAGTTGAGTTGAAACAAAAGAGTAAAATTACATAAACAAAACAGTAAAGAAATATCAAACTCGGATAAAGAAATTTACGGCATTTTGAAGTTTTGCATTGTTTCGTGAAACAGTGATATGCATAACATGGGCTGTATGCAAATTAGTGATCCGATGATGTCATAAGCTCACTTTTCCTTTCGTATTTTATAATATGAAATTTCAAATATTTCATTTTAAGATTCTCTTCATTGTACCGCAATAAGTTATAATAATGATGACTGTACACAATCTATTTGAGGAGTCAAACTTTGTTTTACATTCTTGGAGCCGAAAATTGAAATATTTGAAATGTCATATATTAAATACAAAAGGAAAAGTGAGCTTATGACATCATCGGCTCAATAATTTGCATACAGCCCATGTTATGCATATCACTGTTTCATGAAACAATGCAAATCATTAAAATGCCATAAATGTCTCGTGTTTAAATCCGATTTTGATGAATTTTAACGGTTTTTATTGGTGTAATTTTACTTTACTGATTCAGTTAAACATCACGACACTATTGGATTTTGAAATTTACCACACATTCCTAATTGAACAACATGCATGCAAATGTCAGATTCTTAATATATATGTAATCTGAGCTTTCAATTCAAATCTTTCTAGATATTAGAAAGAAGTGTTTTGACTGAACAGTGTCAAAATTTTTGCTTTTGCTCACAAACTTTAAAAACTGTAAAGATGATTTTGAGCTATACAGAAATTAGCGTCCACCCCATCAAAATTACGTCTGCATGGCTTTCATAATTTGGTCGACCACTCGGAAGTCGGTCTCGCCAAGGTATTGATAATAAAATTGAATATGTAAGAAAACTTGCCTACTTGTACGCTATAGGATGGATGGGCCGGTCCCATAGCAGTTCCCTATAACCGAATTTCCGTCCAAAATCTGCCCCTGGCAGTGTCCAACTATTTTATTGTAGTGAAAATCGGTGAAGTCTGATCGGACCTTTACTGTCAGAGACATAGAACTTATGGATGATTAAAAACCCTCTCTTTTAACATGTATTCAGGTTGATGCTAATGTGGAGCTTATTATCAGAGCAACAGTGTACTATCAAAGTACACTAATACATCAAGTTAAAAAATCAATGAATCAATAATAAATTAAAGTCTACAAATGAAATGATTATACCCATTCTGCAAAATTATTTCAAGGATTAATCATCAGTTTTTAACATTATACTTATAATTATTTAAATAATGCTGAATCAGATTTACCCAAAAATGTAAGTTACAATTGGCTATATTGCATACAAAATCAATGGTTAAAACATTCTTTGATATTTTGGTTTTTCTTTTAAAGCCAAACTTTATTTTTATTATTATAATATAAGTTATCATTTACTATAACTGGAAAAATGATACATGTTATATGAACATTATAATATTTATATATTTCATTTTGGTTCATTATAAATTCACTGTGCGATCCACAAACATAGAATTTTTTTTGTTAAATATAAAGTCATGTGAATGCAATGGGTCAATCTCCGGGAGGTGGAACATCATATCATATAACCCCCCCCCCCCCCCCCGGGATCGAAACCCATGTTTGGGAATCTCGATACCACTTAATTAGCTATCTCTTCCCTTTTAATGAAAAATCTCTGCTGTTTTTTCCAGTGACCGATTCTAGGACAATTACCTCCAGGCCAATTACCCCCAGGACAATTATCCCCCGGACAACTACCCCTGGATTCTGGGGTAATTGTCCGGGGGGGGGGGGGGGTACTTTTCATGGGGGGTAACTATCATGGGGGTAGTTGTCCTGGGGTGTAATTGTCCTGGGGGGGGGGGTAGATATACAGGGGGTAGCTGTCCGGGGGTAGTTGTCCGGGGGTAGTTTTCCAGGGGGAAGTTGTCCTAGAATCGGTCATTAGGCAGTTTATGTCGCCAGAACTTAAAACCTCCGTTAAAATAAAAAACACAACAAAATGTGACCACAAGAACATTGTTGGTTTTGTCGGTACAACACCTTAAAAAAAAATAATTAAACGAGTGTGCCCGCCCCGCCCCGCAGCATAAAAACCCATTTTTATTTTATTTTTTTATTTTTTTATTTTTTAAATTTTGTTCCAATTGCTTTAATTTTAATGTTTGTTTTTGTTCTTTTTTTGCTCAATGATGTAGTTTTTAATCATGTAAATCACTTGTAATTGTTGTGATTTCTGTTGATTTCCTAATAAAAACACACACACAAAAAAAAAAAAGAAAATTAAAAAATAAATAAAAACCCATTTTATGCTACCAATTATTATCAAAATAGAAGTGTTTATTTTTATCCGTCGGTCGCTCGCAAAAATGAAATTAACATTCCCTTAAATACGATTGTGCCCGCCCGCTTTGTAGCAAGAAGATCCCGTTTATGCTACCACTTATCATAAAAAAAGAAGTTTAAATAAAATTTACATTCCCTTAAATACGATTGTGCCCCCGCTTCGTAGCAAGAAGATCCCGGTTATGCTATACATTATTATCAAAAGAGATGTGTAAACAAATTTTGATCCCGCTACGCTTGCTCGCCTAATCAGTATTAACATTCCCTTAAATACGATTGAGCCCTCCCCGCCCCTTGCCAAGAAGATTCCGTTTATACTACCAATTTTTTTCAACGAGAAGTATTACTATTTTTTTCTGCTCGCTTTCTACGCTTGCTCGCCCAGTTAAAATTAACCTTCCCTTAAATATGACTATGATTAAAAACGAACATTAAAAAGGGGCTCGCTCGCGAATATGAAATAAACACTCATTTGATGTGGAAAAGTGATGGTAAGTGGTGCTTTAATTAGAAATTGGCAATATTAGAATTAGATTTGTTAAATGAAAATAGACTCACGGTTGACACTGGGTGAGAACAGATTATTCTGTTACTTGCTTCTGCACCTGTCCCCCCACCCGCCCCCCCCCCCAAAAAAAAATTGATGTCGTCGTTCACAAACAAAGGTTTATCGGTAACCGGTGGCACACAGACTCAGGCTCGTCGGTAAATTAGTGGTCTCGACACCTCCCCCCCCCCCCCCCCCCCTCCAACCCTGGAAGGCTTGCGACCCCCTGGGTCAATCCAGTCTTTCATGACGACATTGTACTTTGAATCCCACTAGGATGACGTTGTCCTCTTCATAAGAATCTGATGTCACCGGCGGATCCAGGATTTTCAAGGGGGGGGGGGGGGGCGAAGTCTCTATGTGAAAGAGTGATAGGCGAAAAAAAAAAAAGGCCTCTGCAACCAAAATAGGGGGCCGAAGTCCGAAAAATTTGATGTCACCGGCGGATCCAGGATTTTTCAAGGGGGGGGGGGGGGGCGAAGTCTCTATGTGAAAGAGTGATAGGCAAAAAAAAAGAAAGAAAAAGAGAAAGGCCTCTGCCACCAAAATAGGGGGCCGAAGTCCTAGATGTATATTAGGGATAATTTAAACAGCTCCGCCAAAAGGCCACCCCCAATCCACCGCTGGATGTCACAGCACCCTCCCTATATTATGCTCGCTTGGAAATTAAATGAATATACAGACCATCACAGACCCTCACACTCAACTGCACACTGTGATGTAAAGAGAGAAACAAATAGATTATTTGAATCTTTCCTGAGATGGCTTCAAAATGTACGGTATATAATTAATGTCTTAAACTCATGTATTCAACTTAACGTTTCCATTTATGCCTTTCCCTTTTCCCTAAAAAGTGCCTTTTCTGTTAATGCCCCCTTGTGCATGCCCCTTTTCAACAGAAGTTCTTTTTCTGCAGGTGTCTACTGTACCCCCCCCCCCCCTATCACGAGACGCTTTGCCTCCCTGGCTGTGACCAATATTGATTAGTTGCCACCTCGTGATTTTAAGTCGCTACACTCTACATCAACACTAAATTTGTGATTATACCATACTTAGTTGCCAGCTAACCCTAATGAATACCATCAATATATGTATGTATGTGATCTTTGCATGACTTTCAAACATAAATTTCAAAAGTACTCTGACTTTTTTTCGGTTCTTATCTTAGATGACAATCCACACGTTTACAGGAACTATGTATGTGATTTTTTTTTTGTATACCGGTCATGGTTTTTTTTTTTTAAATCCTGTAGTCTCATTAGTACATGGATGTTATCCACATTCCACGTTAGGCTTAGCCTCACATAATATACTCAATTGGTTATTTTTGAAATATTCATAGCCGTTATTATTGTTGCATTTACTTGTTAAGTTAGTTTTTTTTTATTATATGCCTATATTACTCGTATTTTCTTATAAAAATTTATGATATACCTTATTGTTTATTCCTGTTAAATCAGGACCATGTATGATGCAAAACAGTTTTATACTGATCATGCTTTTATCCTGTGTGAATAAGTTCAAATAAATAAATAAATAAATACATAAATATATGGATAAACTTTTGAATGAATCAAGTAGCAGGTCTTGTCATCATGTTCAAGGCGAGAATTTTGGTATCACCCATTCTATTGCGGACACAAATCTTCAGGATCTAGATTTGTATCAAGTAAACAGAAATTCTGGTAGAAAGACAACACCACCTTTTGTATTAGCTACCACTTTTTAGTATAACAGCTATAGTGGTCACATTCACAGCCAACGAGCAGATTCTAGTCGCTGACGGTGATTGTTAATCTGGTTGCTATATATTTTATATTGGTTAGTTACATTTCTTTCTTTAGTTGAAAGAGGTCATCTTCATTAACATACTGTATCCATGGCAACATATTGTTTTTATAAATAAAATTTATCTCTATTTCAAAATAAAGTTTTTAATATAATCAAACAGGCGGCAAAAATTATTAGATGTTACCATCATTTCATGTTTAAAGCAACCATATTATTTTGTTAAAAATACAACACAATACATATATTTGTTACCATGGTAACGGCTTACACATGTAGTGGTCACCTCCATCACCCCTTTACTTAAACAAATTATGATAAATGCCTGTCCTGTAAAAGAGAAGATAATCATGTACATTACAAATGTATTAATATTTACTTTTTTTTCGGTAGCATCATGGGTTTGCTCAAATATGATTTTTTAAAATACTGTTTCCATAGCAACAGCCATTTTCAAACATGATAGATACTTTTATAACTCTTATTTGGGTTTTAATCAAGTGAGAAACTTTTGATACATTATTCTAAAATATTACAATGTGTTTTTGTACTTTCTTAATCACGAATACATGACATTTTCTGAAATTCTAAAGTTCTTGATCCGTTGCCATGGTAATAGCCCTTGTGGTCACGCCCACCTCTTAATTTAGGGCAAAGAAGCATATTTTGATAGTTAATGGTCCCATCTTACAGAAAAAAAGTTCATTAAGATTATTTCTAAGGGGGTGAGGAAATTTCAGTTTTTGGCCCATAGACTATACTGATAATACATGCATGGGATTATTGCCTTATGTACATGTACACTCTAGATGTACATTCAAATAGTGTTTTTCATTCAAAATGCGCGTCCAGTAAAAATACATCATTCCATTTGGGATAACATAAAATGAGTTATCTATCACCTTATCGGATAATTCCTTTTCTGTGTGTGACATGATAATATATATGATATGTTTAATGAAGGAAAAGCGTTTAAATGGACAAATTTACGTTGGGTAAAAAACTTTTAAAAATATTGGTAGTTTTCACAACCTATTATTTTGAGTAAATCACAGTTTTATGTTTCATTACACCATACATGTGTGTGTAATAACCAACTTTCAATTGTATATTAATCAGATTTTTAACTTGAAACTCAAAATATATCTGATTATCACTTGAATAGTCTTAATCAGGTATTACATATTAGGTCAAAAAATTTAAAAATCGTGATTTTTGACATTCTTTCACATTATGAGCAAAAAAATTGCATTTTTAGGAAAAAATGCGCGTGGCATCCGCCCGTACCTTATTCCTCGGTATTTTTGCAAGAGTTTTAGCATGGATGCCAAGTATTACCCCAAAATGCCGTCAAAAGTAAAAAAAAAATCTTCTTGGCTGTTCTACTATTACATTTGCCACTCTCCACCCAGGTGAGAACGTGAAGTAAATGGGTACGGGGTGGGCAGAAATGCCTTGAATGCTTGAGCGCCTTATCACGGTACCTCGGCTAAAGCCGGGGATGATAATATCATTACAGGGCCGTCGGTATAATTTATAATACTGATGGGCCTACCCTGGGACATATTATTATTATCATTATTATTATTATTATTATCCAGCTTTCTCTTAGAAATCGTAAGGAACAGAGCGATAAGAAGAAAATATGGAGAAAATACATCCATCGAGTGGTCCATCCATCGCGGGCCCATCCATCGCGGGTCCATCCATCGCGGGTCCATCCATCTCGGGTCTATCCATCGCGGGTCCATCCATCGCGGGACCATCCATCATGGGTCCATCCATCGCGGGTCCATCCATCGCGGGTCCATCCATCACGGGTCCATCCATCGCGGGCCATCCATCTCGGGTCTATCCATCGCGGGTCCATCCATCGCGGGTCCATCCATCTCGGGTCTATCCATCGCGGGTCCATCCATCGCGGGTCCATCCATCATGGATCCAACCATCTGGGGTCCGTCGGAATCGAACACTGTCCAGATACATGATACAACACAAGATGGCGACCGTCATAGAGATACCGAGGACATCTTCAAGCTCACTCCGCATGTTACGGTATGGACAAGAATATTATAATTTGTGATGATGCTGCTGCTGATTATTATTATTATCATTATTATCATTGTTCTTGATGTTGTCGATATTATGATAAACCTTCTTCTTTGTCCACAACCTAATGGTCAGTTGGTAGATAAAACAGGAACCGGACTTCACCCAGAAATCTAGGGTTATCTGGCGTTGTTTTGTTTGTATTGTATTAAACAAGTTCTCTTCTTACTGTTTATTTCTCTTCCTAATTCAAGACTTTTCGCAGGATATTTGATGTTCCAAGCAGGCTTGCCTTCTGTCTTAAACGATACGTCGACCCCAAGATCAGCCAAAAAGCTTATGTGTCTGGTTTTTACAGTACTCAATTAAGGCTCCGATCACTATTGGTCTACTCTTTTTCAGCTCCCATGCCAGATCGTTGTACTTCTGTATCATTTTCATTCTCGCTACCCCAAATACGCAATTTCGCCAACAGATGGCGTTTGTCATGCAAACCACGCATGCGCAGTGCTGACAATATCCTGATTGGGTCGACAAGTGTTTGTCTTTTTGCAAGTGAAAATGTACAGAGGTATTACAAAAATCCTCGAGTTTGAGTATAAATTAACGGATTTATTGAGACAATTGGTTGCATTTTCAAAATTTGAGTGGTTTATGTCATGCGATCCAAAAATTAAGCATTTTAGCACTCATTTTATTCATAAGCCGTAGTATTTCAATACGGACCGGAAGTGAAGTTGACGAAAATGCGGACCATTTCCATGCATAATATTGCCCTCTACGTCGAAAATTGCATATTTGAGGTAGCGAGAATTCTCTTTACTTTAAGCTCTGCAGTCTCCAGGGATTGTGATGTCTGTGATGGAAATTCTTTCTCCTTATTCTTCACGAGATTGACGTCTGGTCTCCTTGCTTGGATAATCTTGTCCGTTTGGATAGATTCTTAGATTCGTAGATGATGATGATGATGATTATCATAATTATCATTATTATTATTTATTATTAGGTAGTGGGTAGTCGCTTTGTTCACTACTACTACCCTGCCTGACACGAGACCCGGGCTCAGCTGACTCCGGCTGACAGTACCCGGTATGGGCCCCTATCGAGGGTATATGGGGAAATAGCTACTTGTGGAGTAAACCTTGTAAGAAATCTGGAGTGGAGCCCCGTTTGCGGTTTGATTCGGCATTCTTCCAGCAGCTCCTGAAACCAGGGAAGCTGGTGCCAAACGTAATGTTTCGCACTCCTTTGGAATATACTAGCAAGGTCGAGAGGGTGATTCTAATGACTGGGCTCCTCAGGATCTCCGTACCATAGTTGCCACATCTAGCATAATTATGCTTTTTAGCATAATTTTGACCCTCTTGGAATCTAGGATTATTCCTGGCATAATTTGGCCAAATCTAGCACATTTTCACTAGGATCTAGCATAATTCTGAATTTCGGACTTTAAATAGAGAATTTGCTTTTAAGAACAGATATCTAAGGCTTTTCAGAGAATTTTGGACTGAAAAGGAGACACTAAAATGCTGAGGACATTTTTTTTTTTTTTTTTTTTTTTTGCTTGTCAGAGAATTTTCGACTGAAAATCGTTCCCAGGTGCATGAGTTAAGCTTCAAATGGATCTAGCATAATTTTTCTAAATTTAGCATAGTTTTGGACGAGGCATAATTCCGATTTTTAGCTGTGGCAACACTGTAGCCCAGGCTTGCGCCCTGGAGAGGACACTTCAGTGCCACTGTAGAAAAACAGTGGCAGAAACAACACGGGAGGTAGCAGGGCAGGCACCTGGGAACGATTTTGTTACTGGGGGTGCTGCGAGCAAAAAAAAAAATGGTCCTCAGCATTTTGGGGTCTCTTTTTAAGTAAAAAAATCTCTGATAAGCTCAGTTCAGTTCAGTTCAGTTTTATTCAATTCCAATAAAATACAAAATACAAAATACAATCATAACAGAATAACAGTATTAATCCATCAAAAGTACAGAATAAGGTAGAATAATAAAACAATAAAACAATACAACAGATAACAATTCAAGATAGAGTATTATTGGAATTGGGTGGCCATAAAAAAACATAAGGATTTGTCGAGACGACCACCCTTAATAAAGGTAAAATAAGTTGCATTGAACATTCAATATAATATAGAAAATTTAAAAGATAATAGCGTACTATAATCGAATAAGTAATTAAGAATATATGACACCTTTTATTAAAAAATACATATTACCGCACAAACCCAACACAGGACAATACAAGGCAGTAAATCAAGAATTCAAAATTTCAAACACTTGTGATTAAGTAGGTTTTGAGTTTTCTTTTAAATGTATTCATTGAGGAGCATGATGTTTAAAAGAGAATAGTGCGTAGGTTTTATTAACAGTCTTATAGATGATATTTATTTCTGCTTCTTGTATTATGGTCATGAGCAGCTCAATTCAAAGTGAGCATTGATGATAATGATTTATGGATCATATTCTGCTTATGTTTAAAAAGTAATATTGCACAGTAGTAAGAGTTGAGTTGAAAGACAGTAAGAACATTAAATTTAACAAATAGTTCTTTAGTATGGGCTTGTCTCCTCTTTTCTGTAGTATATACAATGGTTGTAGTTTCGTCGGATATGTGTTTGCCCACACTACATTACAGTAAGATAAATAAGGCAAGATTAAGGTGTTATACAAAGTAATAAGAATACGTTGGGGCAAGAAATTGCTAAGTTTGAGGATGACACCAACATTTTTGGATATTTTGTTTGTTACATCTGTTATATGGTTATTCCATGTAAGTTTTTCATCAATTAAGAAACCTAAAAATTTTGTGTGACTTACACGTTTTATAACTTTATTATTCATTTTTATATCTAATAATTCTCTGTTATTATTTTTAGTATAATTATTGACATAAAAATATATATAATTTGATTTTCCATATTTAAAGATAATTTGTTATAGCAAAACCATTCAGATACTTTCTGCAATTCAAATTTGAGAATATTATTCAAAGATTGTAAAGAATCATGAGAAACTAAAATGTTGGTATCATCCGCAAAGAGTAAAAATCTCAACTTATTTGAACAGTTTGGAAGATCATTAATAAATATCAAGAATAAAAGTGGCCCCAGGATAGATCCTTGGGGCACAACGCATAAAACATTTAAAGGCTCAGATAAAACATTATTGTAGGAAACGTATTGCACACGATTAGATAAGTAGTTTTGAAACCAGAGTAAAGGAAGACCCCTTATTCCATAAAATTGCAGTTTATGTAATAGTATGGTATAGTCGATGCAATCAAATGCCTTACTTAAGTCTAAAATATTCCAACAGTATGAAGTTTCTTATTCAAAGCATTAATTATAAAATCATGCAGGTTGATCAAAGCCATTTCGGTAGATACGTTTTTAAAAAAACCAAACTGATAATCATTCAAAAGAAAATTTCTTAAAAGGAAATCATAAAATCGATTAAATACAATTCTTTCTAAGATCTTTGAAAAGTATGGAAGTAATGAAATAGGGCGATAATTAGAAACATCATGTAGGTTATCTTTTTTTATATATAGGGATTACTTTAGAAATTTTTAGTTTAGAAGGAACAATACCAGAAGACAAGGATAAGTTTAAAATATGGCATAATGGTTGCAAGATAAGTATTATTACTTTCTCCATAACTACAGGATTCAAATTGTCAATACCACAACTACTACTACTACATTTAATTTTTGTAGTAACTTCAATTATTTAATTTTCAGTTACAGTTTTAAAGAGTAATGATTTAGGATATTTCTGTGGCAAGAATTTGGCATAATCATTGTTATTTAGGTGATTGCCGGAATCATTTATTAATAATCCAATTTTTATAAAGAACTGGTTAAAACTATTTCCTATATTCTTATCCCCGCATAGAGTGTTCCCATTATCATATACAAAGTTAGGCAAATTATTCTATTTACTACCAAGTACCTCTTTAATAATGTTCCATGTTTTTTTTAGATTACCACTAGACTCCTGAAACTTATGTTCATAAAACCTTTTCCGAGCGTTCTTTAATGACTTGTTAACAAAATTTCTTATTTTTGCATATTTTTTCTTAGTATTATAGTTTGGATTTTCACGATATTTCTTAAATAATTTATTTTTCTTTCGTATCTTTTGTAATAACGTTGAATCGATCCAAGTTTTCTTCCTTTTCTTATTCCCTTTGATTCTGGAAACTTTTTGAAATACATTATCATATAAATTACTGAATTTCATTAAAAATCTGTTGTAAGCAATTTCAGCATTTTCACAAAAAAATATATATGATTCAAGTCAATAACAGCAAGTTTTTCATTGAAAGTAGCAATAGCATTTTCATTGATATTACGACGTTTTTGGATAAATTGTATTTCTTAGATATTTGGAATACAGGGAAATGATCGGAGATGTCATTCACAAATAGACCAGATGAAATTTCAGAATTGAAATTGTTTGTAATAATATTGTCAATTAAAGAAAACGATGACTGAGTAATCCTAGACGGTTTATCTATTGGGGCAAGAAACTGTAGGCATAGATTATACTAAGAAATTGATTTACAGAGTTACAATTAGAATACTTCATCAAATCAATATTGAAGTCGCCCATTATATATGCATGCTTATATTCAAAGTCGATTTTTTTTCAAACAATCTTCAAAGTCACATTTAAACTCAAGAATATTTGATGAGGGTTTTCTGTAAACAATACCTACAATAATATTCTTTCCTTCTGATTGCATTATTTCAATAAAAAGGGATTCATAATTTTGTGATTGTTCTAATAAATCTGTCCGAATTACATAATTCAATGAATCAGAAATTAAGAGAGCTACCCTCCACCTTTCCCATGATTTCGATCGGAATGAATAAATGCATAACCATTCAAATCAAACAATAAAGGGGTACTGTTATTAATCCAGGTTTCTGAAAATCCATAAATAGAAAAGTTGAAAGACAATGTAGATAAAAATTCAGATATTGCTACGAGAGTTAAAATGTAATAAACTGAAGCTATTATTTACATTTTTAAAACTGTCTATAAATTGATCATCTAAATAGTATTTGCAGTTGAAATCAAATTCCAAATCAAAATCAGAATCATCATTCGAATTAAATTTTTTATACAAGTTATTCAAATCTTGAATTCCAGGCGACTGAGTATTGGCGCTGTCAACATACATATTAATCAATTCAGTATCATCAATATCATTGAAAGGAAAAATAGAATGGAAGCATCGTGGAAATTGACATTGACATTATGTAAATCATCTACAGAAATATGAATATCATCGTAATAGTTTCTACAATGGGAACAAGTGATTGAATCCGTGTTTACTACAAGATTACAATCTAAACAAAACATCACAAATAAACAACATTAAACATCAAACATAAAATTCAGGGAAAAACAAACCCAAAACGGTTATGAAATATAATGATAAAGAGTCATCCAGGAGTACATGCTAAGTTGAGTTACATGCGATCAATGTCTTATTTTGATTTTATCAGTTTCTTGGTACTTCCAGCGGTCTTGGCGATCGCGAAAATCCGGCCATCCAGAGACCAGGCAGCTTTGATGTACTCATTGTTCTTCGCTTTCTGTAGTAAGTCAGCATTGATGGAGGTGAGGTCCTCAAGGATAGCCTTTCTGGTTCCAGTTAGTTTACGCCTGTGCTTGATGACCTCGTCGCGCTTGCGATATGACTTGAACTTGGCAATGACGGCGCGTGGTCTTCCTTCGTGGGATTTCCAAAGGCGATGTGACCTCTCAATATCTTGCTTTGTAAGCTCGACTCCAAGGACATCTGACGACAACTTGATGATTTGGTCATCCGTGCTCTCATTCGGGGCTTCAGGAATCCTTAAGAACCTCAAACAGTTTCTGCGGGAGTACTGCTCTTTTTGGTTTAGGTGTTCTTGTAAGTCGGGATATGGTGTTGGTGTGGGTTTCCAGCTCTTCCTGGAGAACGTTCACTTCAGTGTTCTTCCTTTGGAGAGCGACTTCCATTTCAAGGATACGAGCTTCTTGTTTCTCTAGATCCTCTTTCATCTCATTGAGGTGATCAACAACATGGCTCTCAATGAGTGATATGAGACGCTTATCAGTAAGGATGTCTTTAATTGCAGCTGAAACAAGGGCTGATGTTTTCTCCTTGCTCCTTGTATTCGGTGGTTGATCTTCGTTCCCTGCCATCTTTGTAGGTAGGATTTTATTGGGCAGTGGATGCAGTGAAGAATGACAATAGGAGTTAATAGGCAGTCAATAAGGCAAGACTAAAACAGATAATAGATTTCCAGGGTAGGGTAGCGAGTAACAGTAAGTATTGCACGGTTCCTATGTAGCTAAGTAATTGGCGAGAGGTAAACTGAACAGTAATACAGGGCTTATGCACAGAATAATAGTTTCAGTACTTGCAAAATATAGAGTAGATGGGACTGTAGACTTGTGATGAGTAAAATTCACCAAAATTGTCAGACACAAAATCAAACATTTAGCACCAAAAGAAGTGATGAAAATGTACTCCTGGGTGATGAACACAGTAAAACGAGTTACAAAAACATTTCTCCGTTCCAATACAGTGTTCTAAAACCAAGAAATCGATGAAATAGATGAAAATCTCTACCAGTCTCCACCAGTGTAGTGCAGTGTTGAGAAAAAAAAGGTCCTCAGCATTTTAGGATCTCTTATAAAGTTAAAAAATCTATGACAAGCGAGAAAAAAAAAAAGGTCCTCAGCATTTAAGGGGCTTTTTTTAAGTCAAGCACCCCCAGCACCCCCGGCTCCCATACGGGCGCTACGGGTTAAATCCAACGATGGGAGGGATCATCGTGTCCCGTTTGTCAGCTACCGCCCACCTCAAGCTGGGCAGCCCGCCACAGGCCGCCTACTTAATTGAGTGCTTGGAGCTTAGAGCTTGACTTGACAAGTGGTCTGAAAGTACTGCACCAGGCAAACAACTTTAGGGCAAACTCCATTGTCACTTGAGACAGACGGATGCCAACAATTATTATTATCGTTATTATTATTAATATCATTATTATCATCATTATCATCGTCATCATGATTATCATCATCATCGTCATCATCACAGACTATTATAGTCAGTTTATAGTGGTAAACTATAGCATTACTCGAAGCCTCCGTGAGAAAAATTGAAAAATATATATTACGCTTAATTAGAGCAAATTATATACACTGTCGTGACAGCTGATTCATTTTTTAATAGAACAGCGATTAAATAATTTTTCACACGAAACCCGTCAATTTGGCTAGAATTCAAGTCACTTAAGCATTGTAATATGAAAGTATGACCCCATGGTGTATAGGTTAATGTGGAATCTCATACTATTTAAAGTCTTAAAGGGAAATTTAACCCTGATTATAAGTTGGTTTCAAAAGAAGCAGAAAACTTAAGGAAACAGATCAGTGAAAGTTTGAGCAAAATACGATAAGAAATAAGTTATGATATTTTGAAGTTGTAATCAAATCAAACACAAATTGGCAATTCCGTGACGTTTCTTGCGAGCTCCTCTTCCATTTGCCCCGTACCCCAAATATCATTATTTTCCATTTTCTCCAAATTTACTCTATTCATACATACAAGCACCTTATCATTGCTCAGATATTTTTACGCAAAACATATATGTGAATTGTGAATAATGTGCTTAAAAGATCTTGAAGTAATTACACATTATTAATTCTCACCCATGCATAAAGCAATGAAATCAATAAAATTATGATAGAAATTGACACAAAATTCCTAGACTATCATAACACAATCATAAATTTATGCAAAAGAGCGATTTGTTTGAATGGGAGTACTTATTCAGACTGCTGGTTTAATTTTCCCTCTTCTTTCAATTTGGCACAAGTAATTTTTCACACTCTGGACAAAACGGTCAGTGCTCGCCCAAGCGTGAACCGAAATTTGTTTTGTTAGTGGCACTTGATATAAGAGACTATTGAGTATCTATTGACATGAAAAATCTTCTATTTATTTTGAAATGTAATTGTGACAGATTTTTCAAAAGTGTAACTTTTTTGTATACGCACTGCTTATTCAAATATATTTAAGGATACAGAAGACAAGATCAGTTGTTGGTCTGTTTTACATCTTGGTCTTGACATTCCAAAACATGACAATGTGAACATCATAACTGGTGAAAGGTAATCACAGAATATTGCAGAAGTTATAACGACTATACCAACAATATGATGAATATTAAAACATATTAGACGATATTGTTCGCTTTCAGATCGCTTTTGCTGACACCTTCAAGGAATCTAGTGCCATCAAAGGATTCGCATTTATGGAACATGCTAATGAAGCAATCTACAAATACACCCACGTAAGTATTTTAATGATATGTACATTTAGAATTAAT
The DNA here is from genome assembly GCA_025617745.1 of Heliocidaris erythrogramma. Classification (NCBI taxonomy): domain Eukaryota; kingdom Metazoa; phylum Echinodermata; class Echinoidea; order Camarodonta; family Echinometridae; genus Heliocidaris; species Heliocidaris erythrogramma. The sequence continues at coordinate 37,567,145 of CM046856.1, forward strand.
TGTTTTTTCAAACTGAGGAACGAGGAACTCAATGCATTTATTCTCTCAAATTTCTTTTTCGCAAAGAATTTATTTCAACGAAAGTCGCCAAAGCTGTTTGTATATGTTATTTCCTTATACGTGAAAAGAAGGAATAACTTAAGAGAGATAGAAAGAGAAGGAGGGAGGAAGAATAGGAGAGGAACAACATATTTTTAGAACAAAAATGCTTTGCCACTGGCATGATTTAAGAGGCTCAAATTAAAAGTTCTTTGAGACCTTGCATTCCAAGGTGACTACGGACTACATTATAATTTTAGTGGTTTTTACCGTCAAACGGGAGGGGGGGGGGGTGTACACTGGACTCACCCTATGCTTTATACCTCATTGTCATGGACACACCATGAAACGAATGTCTGACTTCAACAAAATAATGTATCCCTTGTTCAACTTTCTCTGTCATGACTTTTTCCATGCAGTTCGCCCATTATGCCGTCACGTCCCTCCTCATAGGCCCTTTCTTGGCGTTCTCCTGGGCCACCATCTTCGCCTTCATGCATATCTGTATTGTCTGGTTTATCCAACCTGCCATCAAGGGTATGTTCATTTGCTTGAGGATCTGCAATCTCCTGTACGAGCCAATGCTTCGACTCTTCTGCGACCCTGTCTTCCGGTCAGCTGCTTTGATTTTTTCTAGCATCAGAGGGCAGGTCAAGTTGAGCAGTTCGGACCTCGTGGTCAACGTTAAAACATCACAAGTTTGATATATCCAGGGGCAGATGCAGGATTTTTTTTTAACTGCAGAGGGTATAATTCCCCAAAAATCTGGCAAGAAAAAAAGAAAGGTTATCGAGCAATTCCATTAAAATTCTGACAAGAAAGAAAAAAAAACACACAACAACAAAGGTAATCAGATTTTGAGGGAGTTGATTTACACCAAAAATGTCTGAAAAACAAAAACAAATAAATAGATAAAGAAAACGCTAACGAAGATTTAAAAAAAAGGGAATTCCAATGCCCTAAATTCTCTGAAAATAAAAGAAAAGGGGGTCCGGACCCCCGTGACCCCCCTGGATCCGACCTTGATGTATATCATGCAAAATGGTGTTGGTGGATTCTAATGATCTTTCATTCGTTTCTTTGATTCAATCATTAGTTGGTATGAATTCTTTTATTCACTCATCTATTTGTTTATATGCTGAAACATATTTCTACCGTGTATTTGATTATGAATTGGTTTATCCATTCATTCATCAATGTGTTTGTTTATGTAGATATTTGTCTCATACATGCATTTATATTTTGTGTATATATACATGGGTAACCTTATTTGCCTTTGAAATATATTTATGGCCATAAATAGGGTAAATTCGCCCACGACCATATTTTTTGAACTGCTTTAAAATTATAGTGCCTTGAAAATATCGAAGTCCACATTTGAATCTAGTATCAATAAACATACACTAGCGGATCTAGGATTCTCAAGATTTCGCTTTTTAGTTGGAGAGAAAATGGACTCTTTGTAACCGTAACGGACACGACATAAAATGGACAAGGATATTTTTACTCCTAATCAGTTTGAAAAATCTGTAAATTTTACGGTTCAATGAGTCTAATTTAGGTATTAACAGAAGCTGTTACTCAAACATTTAAAAAAACTATTAGATTACAAATTTCCTTGTCAGAGCTGAAAGTAGCGTATTAAACGGACATGGCAGACTGTGCGTATTTTAAAACGGATTTGACACTTTTGTCCACTTTTTATAAAACCCCAATATCTTGACTTTAAAATGTTAATTTGCTCATGGAAACCTATTTTGGGTAATCTCTGGTCCATTCAGCACAATATACTACAAAAAAAAAAAATCTGAGACGCATGTGATTGGGTGAAATAATGAGACCCAAAATAGGATGTTTGGATTAAAATATTTTAAAATGGTCGCCATATTTTGCCCCAAAAGTGGGATTAAAACAAAAGAAAATCCGGCCTAAAATTATTTTAATCCTATTGACATATCACTCAAATTAAAGATCTTGATGAGCTCATTTGTTTGATACTCAATTCGTCATGGTAGCCCAAATGTTTCTGATATCGCAAATTTTATGATTATTGGCAAGTGAACATTTTCCGTGGAATTTCCGAATTGCTGGCGGCAGCCGAGAGGCATCATCCTTTTGCTTGATTGAATTTATTAACAACATATCACATAAATGACAGTGTAATATGAACACTCATACAATGTACTAAAGAGCAGTACATATACGTGTACATAAAAAGTAAAAGTATAATACAGTTTGAGTCAATAAAAAGGAAACCCAGATTCAACCCTATATATCGTTGCCATCAGTACATATAGATTTAATCTAAGATACTCACATTTTAGCCTAGCATGTTTTCTTTAATTTGATACTTTCACTATGAACATGACGAACAAAGAAGCGGATAATTTATGCTGCTCCTCATTGTACCCTTCACAATTGCACTAGTTAACAAAAGAACATCCATTCATTGCTATCCTGTAAAAATATGTAGAACAGGTGTCACATAATAGCAGTGAAGGGATGTCCTTTTGTCTACTAGAGCTATTGTGGAGGGTACAATGAGTAGCTGCATAAATTGTCCGCTCTCTTTGTCACCGTGTTCATAGTGTTTGATCAATAAAATCGGACAATGGACAGCTGAACAGTAAAATATTTCCTGATTCATGTCAAATTTCCCTCTGTCCATGTTTTGAGTGAAAGGGACGGTCAACCCAACGTTGGTAGAATCGTCTCCATTCCAGTTGAATGCACTCAACATGCTTAAAGACATTATAAACTATCATACCATAATCATAAAAATATAACGATTTTACTTACTTTTGAAGATATTGGGGATTGAACGTGGGTTTCCTTTTTATTGACTAACACTGTACATACATGAATAATTACAAAATGGATTGACAATAATATGTAGTCATAGATCTACACACAGTCGAATGTACATGATACACTTAATTTAAATGTAATATAGATGTACCTATACTGAGGTATTTTGGGGTCTGCTCGCTATTTATAAGGACCGCTATTTATAAAGGACCGTTATTCATCTAGTCACGGGTTATGGATAACGTTCCTTACGAATAGCAGTCATTATGACTAGCGAGGTAATTTTTCTATGGTTTGCTCGCTATTTATAAGGGCCGCTATTTATAAAGGACCGCTATTCACTTAGTCATGCGTTATGAATAGCGGTCCTTATGACTAGCGAGGTAATTTGTGTATGGTTTGCTAGCTATCTATAAGGGCCGCTATTTATAAAGGACCGCTATTCATTTAGTCATGCGTTATGGATAGCGGTCCTTATGAAAAGCGGTCCTTATGACAGCGGTCCTTATGACTAGCGAGGTAATTTGTGTATGGTTTGCTCGCTATCTATAAGGGCCGCTATTTATAAAGGACCGCTATTCATTTAGTCATGCGTTATGGATAGCGGTCCTTATGAATAGCGGTTCTTATGACTAGCGGTCCCTATGACTAGCGAAGTTACCCCTTTATTTTGTATGTAAATTATATACAGAAATGATACATTTCTTACTGAGAAGAAATTAATATCAAAAGTGTTTATTTAGTTTTTTAGAAATAATCATTACAATGATAATTTTTTTTTTTAATCATCACTTTATTGGAGAAATTCTCAATAAAGGAAAATAGAAGGTACATGAATGTACATAGATAACAAATACATAAGTTTACAAAAACAAAGAAATAGAGAGAAATATAAAAAGCCCAGGACAAGAACCTATTATGGTTCTAAGCAGGGCAGATTATGGTTCTAAGCAGGGCAGTAATTAATAAATGTAATCACTATTATTTGCATGAAATGTAACAGTGAAGTGAAAATGCGACAGGTATAACGCATGTAATAATACAGATATCTGTTTTACAAATAGCAAAGAACACAAATAGAAAATAGGTAAGTAAATAAAATTCGATGCAAATGAACAAATGTTAAAGATTAAGCCTAAGTTATATAGATCACCAAGCAAAGTATGTGATAAAAGGAATAAATATAAATATAAAAGGGAGTTTTGAGCTCACAACATCATCTACTTTGAAGCTATAGCTACTAAAGGCTGTCCTTGAAGTTTTTAAACCTGTTGACTTCTGAATTTTCTCATTCCCATAGGCTTAATAAAGGGAGCACTCGGTTCCCGAGGGCAATGGGTTAATCTGCTTTCGTATGGGAGACCATTCAACAGTTTTGTTCAAACGAAATTAAAAACTCTGCCTTGTCTTACATTTTAGCAATTAAGTAAGCCACTTTTTCCCTATTATGTCGTATATCTGTGCTGTAATTAGACTATACATAACGTGTACATAAGATAAAGTGTTTGTCTGTTTTGTAATCGAGTCTGATCGGTTAGTCACGGATGGACATTTGACAAATTTGTAAAGTTCGAAGGCCTGTAGAAAATAAGTATTTAACTGAAGAGAGCTATTTTATGTTTTATTGTGAAGGGTATCCCTGGAGGAGTTGAGATTTGATAAATTTGGTTGCCATGGATGTCTAATAAAATTATAATCCATAAAATATTAAATGTCACGGACGGACAAAATGCCTACTCTTAACCGATCAGGCTCAATTAGACTGTACATAAAGTTAGTGTGCCAGTGTGTTTTAAGGAGAAAGTTGTGTTGCTTTGTTGATGTGCATTTTGAAAGATTGAGAATGCTTGTAGAAAGAACCCCATTCACAAACTGTTACAAAACTCACGAAAATGCAGAGCCCTTATTATATGGAGAAAAGAGTTATAAACAGGATCTGTGTCTCAAAAAGCTAATAATTATGGATTCGCAATAATTTTCTTTGAGGAATAAACGCATCCTTTATTCAGTGACAGTTGATTTTAATGATTATTTTTTGCTTATTTTTCATTAATCTTCACTATAGGTTTATTAAAAATAGGAAAACACAAATTATGGTTGTAAGTTCATTATCTAATGTGTAGTACATTTAACAGGATAACTTTTGATGAATGTTGAGTGTAATTATGTGGTATAGTTATGTCTGGCTCAAAAGGATACACCTTGTACGAAAATATTAATAAAATATTAATACATGTACCCATGTCTTTCTTAATGAACTCTAATGACAATGAAAATAAATAATCCAGTTAATCCAATATTATTTCCATATCGTGTATTTCCTGGCTCATTTCCTGGCTCATAACAAGAACTGGGCGAATGTGTGAGGGAGGATGACACACACAAGGAAAGGCAGTGAAAGAGAGTGAAGAGGAATGGAAAGAGAGAGAGAGAGAGAGAGGGGGGGTGGGCTTACATTGAGACGAGAAGCGTGAACGAGAGTATCCATTCTAGAGAGAGGGGTGGGTGGGAGGGAGAGAGATAGACAAAAGATAGAGAGATAGTGAGGGGAGGGGGATAGGGGTAAGAGAGTGGGAGAGACATGTGTGTGTCTATTTGTGTTTTTTTTTTATATGTATAACAGAGAAAGAGAGAGAGAGAGAGAGAGAGAAGGGACGAGAGGGGTGGAATAAGTAATAAGAAATGACAGTTTATTTACGTGTATATATCAAAATTTGAACGGCACTCTTGTTCTAATTACTCGTTGTAAACTGGGACGTTTAATTTACAACCATGGTTACAGACTGTCCACTTTCAACATGGGCCCTATACGTTGCATTATACTTGTAATTGTAGTTTTTAACTCTGTGTTCATAACATGAAAATATCAAGCAAAAGGGGAATGACATAATCAAATTGAAAATGAAATAGAGAGCGAAAATCAAAGAAGTAAATGGTTTTAATGGTAAAATGTAAACCCATGGATATACATACACTCACATGACTTAAATAATTGCGCACAATTTTTTACTACTGGGTATTTCATACCAAATAATGAAATAAGTGATATATTCAAATTTACATATTTTTTTTGCTCTTCAAGGCACTTTCAAATTTTACAAATTTACAAAGCATTCACATAAAAAGTAAGGCCTTTCAGAGTATAACCAATATAATTCAATAACATGGTGATATGTTACGAGGAAAATTGCTTAAAATCCCCATAAATCAAGGAGCTTGTGCTGGGTACACAATGGTTACTATAATACAGGGAAATTCAGTATTCTGTTAAAGGAAGGGCGCAAGTGCTCCAAATCTCTGACAAGCGTTAAAAAAATTTGTACACTTTTGAGGTACATTTTTGGATTAAAATCTGAAAGAGGGCTCAAGAGCACCAATAGAGGGGAACATTTTTATGTGTGCCTACGGTATGTCGATTGTGCTTTAAAAAAAGGAGTTGGGGATTCGTGCCCCCGTGTCCCCTGGATTTTGCACGGCTACAATGCCCTTTTTTATTTACTGTAAAAGTCGGAGTCTGGTGGCTAATGTTTGGAAACTCATTTTCATAATAACTAACAATCATATACTTACCAAACGAGAACATCAAATGTTATAAAAGGTCATATTTAGGATGACCTTGCATGCATTCTAACGCAGATGTCGACACATTTGTATCATCCTATTTCCATACAAGCTTTGCAATATATATGAGTAGTATTATGCATATAGATATATAATTGAACTTGAACTTGAACTTAAAATCTATTTATAATAATAATAATAATAATAATATGTCCATTTATATAGCGCAGCTACTATACAAATATACCCTACTGCGCTTAATACAAAGTATCACATTATTACCCCGGCTTTAGCCGAGCCGCCATGATAGCCCAGGGGGTCACTCACCACATTATGTGCTACGCACGCTCGTCCACACACTTCAAAATTGGACGGCAAAAATTGACGTATATCTATGCAACAATTTTCTTGTCGTTTACGTCCAAGACGCGAACACAAAGAAAATTGACGTATATCTATGCAACAATTTTCTTGTCGTTTACGTCCAAGACGTGAACACAAAGAATTTTTTTTTTTCATTTTTCTATACTCAATGGCCCTCAAGGGACACGCAGACGCAAAAAATGACGTATATATATATATATATGCGACATTTTTCTGTTCCTTTACGTCAAAGACGTAAAACCGTTAAATATTCACGTCAAATATTTATCAAAAGGGACACGCAGACGTAAATATTTGACGTGAATTTTTTTTAGTAAGCTAAGCACTGGGACGCGCGTCCGATATGTGCGTACGTATAGGAAGAGATTTTTGAGCACCAAGTCGGACACATTATTATTCATGAGCTTCGTGCAACACGCGCGCGCTCGCCTTCTTATTACATGTGGCTATTAGTGGGCATTCTAATAGTGCAATTTTCCTTCTGATAAGTGCCCCCTTTAACTTCAGACATTAATGCCCCTTTTGAAACATGTGCCTTTGTTTTTCGTCTGATTAGTGCTAATTTTCCGTTCTCATAGTACAATTTTCATTTCTTATAAGTGCCCTTTTTCACCTTTGATAAGTGACTCCTGTTCTTTGAATGGCTGCCCCTTCTTATAGTAAGTGCCTTTTAACCTTCTGATAAATACCTCTTTTAAAGTGCCCCTTTTACTTCTGATCAGTGCCTTTTTTTTTCTTTCTACTAGTATTATTTTCCCCTTTGATAAGTGCCCCGTTTGTCTTCTGCTAGGTGCCCTACCTATATAACTATATATATTTAATATATTGCACCTATATAGTCCGATGTCGCTTACAAACTGAGCCCTAAAGTCTACAAAAGAACCACATAGACCTACCTAGCTCAGAGAGGCTTCATAATAATAGATTCCGATCCCCTACTGATATCAGCACAATGAGAGGCAGTGGAGCAGGGGGCAGGAGGGGCACAATTCTCTAAGTTATACAAGAATGAGCAACTTTTCGAGAGCAAAATTTGACACACCTGAATTTGTGTGCCCCCTTATAATTCTTAAATCCTAGATTCGCCCCTGATTGAAATAGATGGATAAATGTGGAAGGACAAAGGCCAAGGGTCTATCAAAGGTTTGTCCCCAAACATATATAATACATAAGATATATTATTTAAGAGAATTACGGACAGTTTACACAATACAACTTTTTATAAACAAAGTTTTTAATAAACAAAGTGAAATTCGATGCTTTGGTGATGACAAGCTAAAAGTTTAGTACAGCCAGTATTACCTTTTTTAATAAACAAAGTGAAATTCGATGCTTTGGTGATGACAAGCTAAAAGTTTAGTACAGCCAGAGTATTACCTTTTTTAATACACAAAGTGAAATTCGATGCTTTGGTGATGACAAGCTAAAAGTTTAGTACAGCCAGTATTACCTTTTTAAGGTCTGTGTAAATTATACATTACATACATAAGAAATAATAATATTTTACACTGTCTAGTAGAAATAATTATCTCAGCATGATTCATTTAAAAATTGGTTGCTCCATTTGGAAAGAATGAAGGTATTACGAAGCACCAAGAACAATAATAACGTCCATTGGCGGATCCAGGGGGCACTTCCCGGGACAATGACCCTCTAGGTTGATTACCCCCCAAAAAACTAACTACCCCATAGGGCAACTACCCTCGCGGACAATACCCCCAGACAACTACCCCTATAGGACAACCACCCTCTAGGACAACTTACTACCCCCATGACAACCACCCTCTATAGGAAAAGTATCCCAAATTGGACTTAATATCACGTTCAACAATATTGTGCTCGTTTGCTACGCTCGCTCGCCAAAATAGAATTAATATGACCTTTAGCATAATTTCTAGAGGGTGGTTGTCATAGGGGGACCACTCTTTGATACCCTTCTATAAAGATTATGCTATTATTTAGCTACAAGGCACGATATCGTGCTAACACATATTATGAGATTATAAGCACACGTTTCTTGAGCTCAAACTCCAAGGCTCTATCAGGCACCGATGCACATAAGGTTATAATAAATACAAATCAAAGTTAGTGTTTGGATGAAGAGATGTTAGAGATAATATTGAGATGTAAATAAGTTCATATAGAAACACACATTTTCAAGACAATCACTAGAGTACCCAATGGGCGGGGGGGGGGGGGGGGGGATAGAATAAAACAAATTTATGCACATTATATTCTCTGCGCACCTAGTGACGAGCTATTCCATTAACCTGCTTTTTATAAATGAGCCTCAATACTTGGAATCCAGTTTGCATACATTATTTGTTGCTATGTCGTGCAAGCTTGCAGGTTTTCAAGAACAACCTTTGTATACATTACCGAGGCGGTCTAATGAGCACCAAGTCACTATAATGAGCACCAATGCGCGATTTTGTTTGAAAACAGTCATCAAGATTGTAATCTAAGAAAATCAAAGTCAGTATCTAAATGAATAGATGTTCAAGACAATGTTGAGACGTAAATAAAGTTCATTTGAAACAAAGTTTTACAGATAATCATTCCTACAATCCTCGTAGGGTTTGGCACTCGTTTCATGAGCACCAAGTCACTATAATGAGCACCAATGCGCGATTTTGTTTGAAAACAGTCATCAAGATTGTAATCTAAGAAAACCAAAGTCAGTATCTAGATGAATAGATGTTAAAGACAATGTTGAGACGTAAATAAAGTTCATTTGAAACAAAATTTTACAGATAATCATTCCTACAATCCTCGTAGGGTTTGGCACACGTTTAATGAGCACCAATTCACTATAATGAGCACCAATGCGCGATTTTGTTTGAAAACAGTCATCAAGATTGTAAATCAAAGTCAGTATCTAGATGAATAGAAGTTCAAGACAATGTTGAGACGTAAATAAAGTTCGTAATTAAATATCATAATTGATAGGATTGAAGTAAATTGAAAATGTCATAAAGAAAATGTGAGAAAATTACAATGCCCTGACCGGGATTCGAACCCGGGACCCTGGATTACATGACCAGTGCTCTACCAACTGAGCTATCCGGGCTCCCGTCGAAGCAAAGTAACAATCTCACATATAGCCCCTCTCTTTCCATCGAGCGTAGGGGGTACATCCATACCAAGGTCCATCGTACGCTATAATGGCCTACCAATGAGACAGGTCTTCCCTGGTAGAGCACTGGTCATGTAATCCAGGGTCCCGGGTTCGAATCCCGGTCGGGGCATTGTAATTTTCTCACATTTTCTTTATGACATATTCAATTTACTTCAATCCTATCAATTATGATATTTAATTACAAATTTAAATTGTCCTCTATAGAAATTCGTTGGCATAGATCTGCCCGACTTTAGAGGGAAGACCTGTCTCAAATAGTCTCTACCTATACGTACGCACATATCGGACGCGCATCCCAGTGCTTAGCTTACTGAAAAAAAACATTCACGTCAAATATTTACGTCTGCGTGTCCCTTTTGGTAGACACAGACGTAAATATTTGACTTGAATATTTAACGGTTTTTCTGTTCTTTTACGTCTTTGACGTAAAGGAACAGAAAAATGTCGCATATATAAAAAATTATATACGTCAATTTTGCGTCTGCGTGTCCCTTGAGGGCCATTGAGTATAGAAAAATGAAAAAATTACCCCCAAAATTGTTGCATAGGTATACGTCAATTTTCTTTGTGTTCGCGTCTTGGACATAAACGACAAGAAAATTGTTGCATAGATATACGTCAGTTTTCTTTCTGTTCGCGTCTTGGACGTAAACGACAAGAAAAGTGTTGCATAGATATTCTTTGTGTTCGCGTCTTGGACGTAAACGACAAGAAAATTGTGGCATAGATATTCGTCAATTTTCTTTGTGTTTGCGTCTTGGACGTAAACGACAAGAAAATTGTTGCATAGATATACGTCAATTTTCTTTGTGTTCACGTCTTGGACGTAAACGACAAGAAAATTGTTGCATATACAGTATATACGTCATTTTTTGCGTCTGCGTGGCCCTTCAGAGCCACCATAAATTTGCACCTCTATACGGCGTCACATCAGAAACACAAACCCTAAATGGCGTCAACACGCTCATCACTCCATCCAAAAATACCCTAAGTGGCGTATAAATTATACTACAGTACTAGCTACGCGTACGTCTAGTATAATATCTTCAAGTTCAAGTACGCATGCGCTGTAGGGAGGCATGGTTCGAGAGTTTTTTTTTTTCTTATTCTTTTTCAGGCGGGAGCCCCGTGACTGGCGCTTTCGATTTCGCGCAGGGGGTGTGTATCTGATCCCGTATATTCTTCACGGATGAAAATAGTAGGAAGTAAAATTAGAAATAACCTTCGTAGAAACAGATACAAAGCAGAATCTACTGATTATCACAACAATTCATTTTGTACCCTAAACGTCGGATTTAAAATTTGTGAAATGGTACTCTAAACGGCGATTGAAGTTGAAAAACACCCTTTTTTAAGGAAGACGTCGACGACGCCTTAAGCCTGAAAACAGAACCTTTTCGACGTTTTTTGTTGACGAGCGTGCGTAGCACATAATGTGGTGAGTGAGCCCCTGGGCATGATAGGCGCTAAGGCATTCAGGGAATTTCTTCCTACCGGGTACCCATTTACGTCACCTGGGTGGAGACTGGCAAATGTAGATGAATGTCTTGCCAAAGGACATTAGCGCCGCGGCGGGATTCAAACCGCGAACCATGTGATCCACAGTCCGATGACGTATCCACTATAGACCACGCCACCTCTATCCAGTAACAATAAAAAAAAAAAACAACATAACAAAAGGTATACACATTTAGATACAACGGAGTTAATGATAAAATGAACCAGAAAATAGCATGAATGCTATAATTGAGTCTGGTACCTTTAAACATTGGAAAACATTGTTTGGTAAAGAATAAACAACAAAACATGTAATGGTAAATATGAAGAGGATTATGAACCAAACTAAATACAAATATAAATGGATGAAAGGTCAATAAACATTGTTCGGTAATAGGACAAACAACAAAAATGACATGGTAAATAATTATGAAGAAGATAAATTATAAACAAAACTATAATATAACTAGAAAGGCCGTCAAAGGCGGCAGACCCACGCCTAAGCGGCGCTACAGATTAGTTGCAATACTATACTAACTATGGGGTCAAAAATACAAGGTTACACAGAATTTTTCCTGTCACTATCCGAACATTCCCTGAAAATCTGGTGCAAATCCGTTCACCCGTTCTCTAGATATCTTGCACACAAACAAACAAACAAACAAACAAACAAACATACGAAGCCCTTTACATAACCCTGCCGATTTTATCGGCGTGGGTAAATATCAATGGATGAAAGGTCAGTATCAAATATCTAACAGTTTAATCAGATATTTAATATCAAGAATGTCAAGTTTTTATCAGTCATTCATTTAAAAGGTACTCAACTAGTGTCTTTCTAAAGCACGATACATGGATGGCTTTGTCTGCACTGAAAGTGGTAGATCATTCCACACCGAACTACCGACATATGAATCTGAAAATTTCCCTTTGGTCGTTCTAGCCTTGGGTATATATTATAATTATACAAGTTATTTTTTTCCTTTCACCTTGTCCGATAATTATGCTGAATAAAAGAGCAATTTTGAATAATTGAATTAGTGAGGTGAGGGGTATGTCTGTGAGCGACTTTGAAGCTCACCTCCTTTGTGGCCACCTTATGATTTTTCAACTCTCTTTGAAACGTACGGTATACAACGTGCCGTGGGAAGTTAAACCATGAAGTCAACGCATAACACGGAGGTTAAACCAGGGGCGTATCAAGGATTTCCCAATAGGGGGGGGGGGGGGGGCGCCAGGAATTATTGATCACCGTCATGGGGAAGAAATTTTTGCTTCTGAAGAAGGGCTGAGATGCAAAATAGTGCTATATAGTGCTATATTTTTTTTACGACGGCAAATAGGGGGGGGGGCGCCTGTTGCGCCACCTGGATACGCCACTGGTTAAACGCGCGCTAAGCCCGGCTCTCACGAGACGTCATTTTTTTTTTTTGCTGACGTTAGGTCCGTGTCACTGACTTGTACGGTGTTGCGCGTTATGAAACAGTGATGCCGTTTAAAAATTGATTGCAAAATGAACAATTTCAAACAATAATTTTAATAACTGGCGTATGGGTTGATTGCCTTCACAAGCTTGATTAGTGCAGGTACTGACACAATCGAAATGATGGGGGGGGGGGGGGGGGGGAAGCTCACACAAATGTGTTGTTTGTCCCATATCAAAATGACATTGATAGTTTTAATTAATGAAACCGGCCATAATTTCACACAATATATACGGACTGAAAAGTCGCGCCCGGCGCCCTTCCGTCGCCAGGCACATGAGGGAAGCCCATCGGTTAAACCTGCGTTGTTTTCACATTTACTGTGATGTCCGGAGCGTTCATTTTAAACTGTCCTTTGATCCCCGATAAAATCAAAGAGAACGATTTGAAGACTGGATCGAGGAAAAGTCGGACTGCAGGAGCAAGGATCAAACTGTAGACTCTCATCCATAAGTACAAGATCTTGATGCTTGGTTGGAGAAGCCAGATGATGAAGATGTGTGAGATAGCAAACAAGAAAGCCCAGGCAAAAGACAAGATGGGACCTAGGATGAATGTCAGACCCGCATACAGCGCAAACTGTAAAAGAACAAGAGCAAAAAAAAAAAAAAAAGGGGGAGGGTGTTAGATAGAAGTGTTAAAGAAAATGATACCAGGAGCCGATATTTTTTTAGGACGATTACGAGTATTGCTTGACTATGAATTGCCCGATGTCTTGACAGTTTTCACCCGAAAATATAGGGTCCTCTGAGATATAATCAATTAGAACTGCAAAAGGTAAACTAAGAGTAATACCTGTGACCAGAGGCTGGATTCGAGGAAAGTATTTTCTGTTTACTGGTTTCAATAATCATGTCTTTTTTAAATGTTGTATTATCGTTATTTCATATTTGCTAACAGAAATGTAGGCAGAAATTTTTGCCAAATATCACAGCTACCCGACACGAACTGGCGGATTTTAAGAAGGGGCTGGGGGCAGCACAACCGGCCGATATATACCACCCCTCCTTGTGAAATTTAGTTGTGCTTATCTTAACTAAAAATCCATTCGTCTTATCTTAACTAAACAACGATAAATGTGCCCCCTAATTATGGTTTTGTGCCATGTCCTCCTCTCAAATCTTTTGACGATCATTTTCGGCGATCATTATAAAAATATAACCCTTCATGGTCGCCCAGAACCGATGACTAATGATAGTTTATGTTTAGTTTTTAAAATATCAGCTAGCATGGTTAGGATGATGACTACAGGCCACGAGACCGACATGTCAGTCTCGCAGGCCTTCTGACAACTTTTCTTGGGTATCACGAGATCAACACTGGTTCTCAGGGCTGTCGGTCTACCGACTCTTACACGAAAGTCCCTGGTTTCGGATATACCCCCCCCCCCCGTTTGTCCTTCTCCATCCAGGTATAAATGGGTACCTGGCAATGCTGGGATACAGTGATAATTACATTATTAATACTGATGTGGCTACCCTGGGTATATAAATAAGACCCAATTATTATTTTTCATTAACTCGTAAGGGTCGCGAACAACGAAGAAGGAAGAAAAATAACCCTTTCTTCTATAATGAAAATGGAAAATATACAAGATATACAGACTGTACATGATTATCTCATTGCTACTCTATGAATGAACAAAAAAAAAATCTGAAAATTGACCATGATAAAAATTCTCACATGGGTGTATCTATATATCGCTCCGTTGACCTTTTTCATGAAGGGAAATCCCCTGATGTCATTGGACTCTTTGAAGGTAGCATCATAGGTGATCTACAAGATATAAATAGCAAGTTAGAAAAAAAAGCAATTTCACATAAGTAATTGAAATCACAAAGAAACTGTGCCCTCGTCTCCGTCTAACGAATACATTTCTGTACAAAAAGAAGATACGATTGAATTTCTTTTTAAAGAATAGTACGGATTTGTTGAATATGGATTGCTCATTATCTTGACATAATCATTGTTTCACCTTAAAATATAGGGTTCTTTGAGATTTAATCAATTAGAAATGCAAAAAGTACATTAGGCGTAATACCTGTGACCAGAGGCTGGATTCGAGGAAAGTATCTTCCGTGTTCTGGTTTCATTAAATCATGTTTTGTTTTTTAAATGTTGTATTATCGTTATTTTATATTGGCTAACCATAGGCAGACATTTTTGCCACATCTCACAGCTACACGACACGAACTGGCCAGTTTTAAGAGGGGGCTGGGGCAGCACGACCGGTCGATATATACCCCCCCCCCCCCCCGTCTTGTGAAATCCAGTCGTGTTTATCTTAAGTCAACAAAGATAAATATGCCCCCTAATTATGTTTTTGTGCAATCCTCCTTTCAAATTTTAGACCCAAATAATAATAATAATAATAATAATGAGAAACCAATTTTGTTTTTGAAGAGCTGTTTACCGGAACATGAGGAGTGAACTTGTAGATGTCCTCATCTTCATCTCGGACTGGAATGATCTGGACTGTACTGGTGCTGGCTGTAGGATCATAGTTATCAACCTCTTCCTTCCCTTGCAGGCTGCCGTAGTGAGGTGGGCCGGAGCCCTGGTGACTGCCCCCTGCGTAAGGGTTAATGGGCGTATTCATCCTCTCTATGTCAGTTTACTCTCTGCTTAATACTGTGTAAGAGAGAGAGAGAGAGAGAGAGATACGATCGCAAAAGGTTTCACGAAATCCACTCAAGGGCAAGTTCAATACACCTTTACACAGAACTCGTGTCACAAAATACATTTTAAATATCGTTTATAAGGTTTATTTAAATGAAACTAAAATGTCTATAAAAAGTTTACCGCTATATCTCATTTTCTCTCTTCTCCTCTTTCTTTATTTCCATCTGTCCTATTCGTCCTATTAGCTTACGATATTCGTTCTATATGCTTTCTTGTTTAAAAAATGTTACAATTTTAACTCAATTTATATTTTTTCAGGGAATCATATCTGACAAGCCTACATGGCTTTTTATGATTCCCCCGCTTCTCATCTGCAAACATTTATGAAATATGCATGTATTGTATATATTTTGTAATGTTTCTAAGAAAGTGAAATAAATGAAATAAAATGAAATACCCTCTTAACACGATAAAAACTACTTTCGAAAAATAAACTCAAGACAATTTCAATAGCCCCGTCTATCACCTTTAGAAATGTGCGAACATTACAATCGCATGTCATAATCCGAACCTGATTTCTATGGGCACTACAATAGGCCTTTGAAATTACCCTTGAGTTTATTTTTCGAAAGTAGTTTTGATCGTGTTTCTTGTATTGCCCATAGAAATGATTCGGACTATGTCTTTGTTCGCGCAAGTAATAAGCTGATGCACGAGGCTATGGACGTTGCCGTAGGCTGCCTTTTGAACGCCTTTTTTAACCAAGAAATAATCATGTTAATGCTACAGCATGAGAAAAATAATAAACCCAATTTGTGTTACAGGTAATGCACAATGTTTGTAAAAACTGAAGATGTAACAAAAAACTTATTACAATTTTTTTCCACACAATATGAAATGGAAGCTATAGTTAAACGGCAAACACTCGTTAAATATACGAACTTTAAATTGAAGATGAAAAGTAGCCCTAATTACAGAAACGGCATCGACGCCACGGGGTAAAGATCAGACCCTTGCGCATTAACTCTTGTGGGCTTCAAGAGTAACCGCCCCCAACCCACCCTGTGCGGGGCAGAGGAGCAGAGGCGGCGAAACATCAGGCTCGGACAATGAAAGTGGGAGGGGGGGGGGGGGGCGCCAAACTAAAGGAGCCCCAAGCGTGGGCAGCCTGGTATCGCATGGCGCTCACTGTTGATCAAGTTTTGGATATGCCACTGTCACGACGTGTCACCTTTATATCAGCAAAATCTTTTCTTCCTTTCCTGTTCCTATACATAGTAATATTTCTATCATGTCCATTTTCGTTTACAATGAACACATCATGCCTGTCATAAATGGGTACGTGATAATGCTGGAGTAATAGGCCATTTCTTGTAATGCATTTAAATTTAATGCCTACCTCTTTGTCAACCCCTAATGATGAACTATTACATTCACTTGTTACAAATTTGTGTGATAATTATGTCTCGGGACATAATTCCACCATGTTCACTGTGCTTCATCATCCAGTAATTGAAAAGTTATGCATGTCAGCTCTACGTCCCCCACCCCCAGTTAACTGTCGTATTTTATCTATTTATACAAAAGTTATGTATGTAAAGATTCCTTTGAAGGCCTGAAAACTAATAATTTCACATTCCTTTGGTTCTAGTTCTAAAATAGCAAGGTAAAACCAGATTTACAGGAGCACGTGTCGAGCTTCAAGATCTTGTGAATGCCTACACTGACCACATAAATTAGATTGCATTTTCAACATAACTCATGCCAAGTGTAACTACAAACAATTACACATTATGAAGAATATAATCACACTCTAATGTCTCTATTTCCTCATTTTTATGAACAATTGTCATAATCAGGGAGCTGTTCCTTCCACCTCCCTACCTTAACTTATTGCCTCATATGCGGACCGGTCCCCCCGGTCCAAGCACTGTTCGCGCCTCACAAATCTAATACATAATTATGTTGTAATCCAAACTTACCCGCTATACGATGACTCTCCCTCGACTTCAGTCGGTGATTGTGATTTTGAGATCGATTCAAAGATATGAATATGATCTACTATATAGCTCGATCCTCAATCAAAGCTGGCTGATATCAAATCCTCACGGTTATTGAACCTCGAGAGAGTACGTAATCTATTATATCATATCTGAAATTAGGACATCAGACAATTTCCTTGATGATAATCATGGATATTATGATAGTGGGGTTGGTAAGCTAGTTCACGTGATTACACTATAGGCGCTTGGACTTTGAGCTGAGCACGAGGCGATTTCTGTTATTGTATAGCCTATATTTAATGATTGGTTTCCTTCCCGGTCATATATAACTTTTCCTTGCGTTATCATGGTTATTGTGTGTATTATTTTACATTTCTTAAAACTATGCACAGTTGCGGACTTGGGGGATGGGGGAGGGGGGGGGGGGGGGGGGGGGGGGTTGAGAGGTACAACGGCCCGTGTCCCCCCTTATGAAACGCACGGGGCATACCTTCCATTAGCCTCTAACCAAGGCCTCTTGCTGCAATCCCCTGTGCTGCATTCCCCTGTAAACGGCTGCCAACGAGACTACGTGGCGCCTCTTAGTCTCTTAGTCTCGTTGGCAGCCGTTCTTGTTGGCACCGTTTACAGGGGAATGCAGCAAGAGGCCTCGGCTAGAGGCTAACCTTACATACACAACAGTGTCTTCATTCTAATAAAAGGGGGGGGGGGGGGGCACAATCGAGAAAATGACGGATCGTCTATGGTCAAAATGCATACTTTTCTTCCAAAGGGGGGGGGGGGGGGGCACGGGCCGGAAGTGCCCCCCCCCCCCCGGACCCGCCAATGGGCCTACTGTTTGGGCGGCAATGGCCGGAAGAGGGGCACTCCCCGGGAATTTTTTTTGGAAAAGTATTTGTAAAAAAGGTGGAAAATGATGGCTAACACCACTTTGTTTAGGCTCTGAAGTGATCAATACTACAGAACGTTTTGTATTGAATGGGCAGAATATTAATTGGGTCTACATTTCGAAAGTGGGGTCGGGCCTCTCTCTCTGGAAAAGTGATCAGTGGGGTCTCCATTCTCCGAAGTTATTCGGAAAGTTTGATCTGATTAAAAATAGTGCGTTCAAAACATATACATACAAAGACTCCTGATATCAGTTGATATTTATGACTAAAGATGGTGTTTACGAAGCTTGAAGAAATTCACTTTTCTGTCTTGACAGTCTTTCTACACCATGCAAGTCTCTCTCTCATGCTCTCCCCCCCCTCTCTCTCTCTCGCTATCTTGCTCTCTCTCTCTCTCTCTCGCCCTCTCTGACGTTCTCTCTTGCGTCTCTCTCTAGAATATGAATAATTATAATGGGAACCATTTCCGTCAATTGTATTACATGTATATATGTATTTTTAAAACTATGGAAATTAACAATACCTTCCCAATATGTCTTATATGACTGTCTAACATGGGGAAAGAATACATTTAATCAGAATATTAACTTTGCTTGTCTATGTGCAGACTTCCATTATTCGTTTTTTTTTTAAATTTGTTTCTTTCTCTTTCAATTACTTAATAATATTTAATATAGAACATCATTTAAGTATCATTTTCTTTCCCAGTATGCTATATCCACATCATAACATTTTAGCCATGAAATTATATAAAGAGAGATCAGAAACGAATATTTCAGACGGATACAGACATAAGTTGAAAAAGACATTATTAAATAAATGAAGAATGTGACATGATTACAAGCAAAATATATTTGTCATTATATACAGTTCGTTATAAATTTAGATGAAGAAAAATTGGCACTTGCAGGCCTTGCTACATCTCAACATTTGTGACTTATTAATTTTAGGTCCTAAATATATTTTCTCAGTTTAGGTATTGTTTGTAAATATGATATGTATATACTTTACATTCGTAACTGGTGCATAATAACAAAACAAAGAAACAAGTAAACAATGAAACAAAGAAACAAATACTATTTCGCAGACTGATACTTCTTTTCTAGGTCTGAAATTTAAAAGCTATGGAATTTTTAATTGTTTACATCATTTTGAGACAAACTCATTTGTAGTAAGTTGATTTAATGTAGGAAATGAATGTGATTCAGAATTTGAGTCTCAACTTGGACAAAATTTAGCATATACCTTACAATTCCTTCTCGG
Organism: Heliocidaris erythrogramma; assembly: GCA_025617745.1. Classification (NCBI taxonomy): domain Eukaryota; kingdom Metazoa; phylum Echinodermata; class Echinoidea; order Camarodonta; family Echinometridae; genus Heliocidaris; species Heliocidaris erythrogramma. The sequence goes on from CM046856.1 coordinate 37,586,835, forward strand.
TAAATAGATATTCAGGATTCGTAAGCGTATACACAATCCACAAAAAGATTCAAAATAATTTTTAGTACAATGGACAAACGTAGATGTTTTTTCTTTGATTACAATCCTAAATGTCTATATCCTGACCACAATGTCAAACTGGATCCATCGATTTCATCTTTTTTAAGCAGGACATTAAAACAATTTCACAACGATTAAACTTACATGTATATAATACAATATTAAGTATTAAATATTATTAAATACAAATTATTAAGTAAGTATACAAATTATCAAGTATTTAAATAATAATTATTAAATTATTAAGTATGTATACTTTCAAGTATACTTGAAAACATTATGAGGTATAACCTGTTATAGCGTAAAGTAAAATAGATGTTGGATATATTGTACACGTATGTTTAAAAAAAGTTAATAGCCCACCGCACACTATATACGACCGGTCTGCGATCCGATTTCGAAAGAAAATGTAATAGCATTTGATGTGAACAGTTAAACACAAACAAAATTGTTGAGGTTCTCAATATTCATGCAGATAGTAAAATCGACAACATGGCCTACGGCGATCTTTCTAGTCAGAGGAATGGCCAGATCGGCTCCAAGTCGTAGAGACCTCTGAGCAGTCCTACGATTGTCTACGGTTTGAAACTGATTTGGCCTTTATTCCAGGTAGAAGGCTGACAGCACACCAAAATCATCTCTTTGGTATTCATATTATTGTTCAGAACCTGAGTCAGGTAGAATTATTTTTTAAAAAGCTCATATTTAATGCTATTGTGATTTTTTTCCAAAATCGGAACGCAGTCGATCGTATAGTGTGCGGTGGGCTTTAGTAATATTTGCATATAAATGTTACAGAGGAGCTTTATTCTTAACGACTTTTCGATCCATCATAAATAATACAGTATATATTATTATTATTTTTTATTTTATTTAATGATATTATTTATTATTTTCTCTCAAGTCAAATGCATATTCTATAAATCATTCATAACAAAATTGTGCATATTATTCATAACAAAACTGGAGGCATTATTATATTATTATCATAATCATTATATTATTCGAAAACTTTCGATCAATTCTGGTGAAGACAGTCGATTGCATGAAATTACAGGAATTGTCTGTAAGACGGGGAAGGGAGGAGGGGGAGGGGGTTGCAGTCAAATATATCACGATAGAAAATTTACCTAGGAACATGATTTCAGGAATGCCGTCGGGACCTCTCTCTCTCTGGGAGAATGAGGGGGGGGGGGGGGGGGGAGTGATTGAAGAAAAAATGAACTAAAAAAACAACAACATACCGAGACTTTCTTTCGCCACCGGAGTCCTGCTGGTCCTTTCAGGGTCCCGAAAAGGATGGTGGTGTTTTCAATTACCCCCAAAGATTTGTTTTTCATGTAATTTTTCTAATGGGGGGGGGGGGGGGGGGGAGTTCCAGAGGGAGATTTTCCCCTCTTGATCCGCCAATATGAGTGGTAAATTAGACATGTTGGACTTGGCTTGTCTTCAGGTTCAATGTAACATCCGTGTCGTTCATCTGGAACCGGCCCTTGATGCCCGAGAGGACCAGCGAGGCCGACTGGAAGCAGGGGTCCAGGAACAGTCTCACGGAAGCCGAGACCAGCATGCTGCAGATCCTGAACCATATGAAGGTGTTCTTGATGGCGGGCTGGATAAACCAGACTAAGAAGATGTGGCTGAGCGCGAACACGAACCCCCACAAGAACGTCATGAAGGGAGCAATGATCAGCGTAAGACTGGCGTACACTGCAAACTACATGGGGGATGGGTTCATAAGCAAGAGGAAAACTTAATTAATGTCCTAATTAACTTAATTAACTTAATTAACAGCTTGAGTGAATAATTAACAGCTTGAGTGAACATGGAATAAAAAAGTGTTTTTTTTTAATGTAAAGCTTTTAAGCTTTACATACAAAAAATTAAAAATTAATTAAAAAATTAATGCAAAAATTGGAAATACCAGCAGTAAGAAATTAATAACAAAACATAAAAATTAAAACAGAAGGGAAATAAATTAACAATAGTTTGACATAATGAAATAATGAAAGAATGGTCTTTGAAATACTGGCGTTGCATGGGTCCAACCAATGAGGGAGCACCGGTGTCGTGTCGTACAATACTAACATGTGGGGTGAGGGAATGGGAAGATTCTCATCATTTATTATTTACCATGTTTACGTTGCCTCACCCATCTCCTTTTCTTCCCCCTTTCTCCCTTATATTTTCGCCATTCAATGGGAGGGGGGGGGGGGGGGGGTAATGCCCCTGTGCCTAGCCGTAGCTACACCACTGTGTAAACTCATCTACAAGAATGATACTCACGTGGGTGTATTGGTATATGGACTTATTGACATCTTTCATGAATTCAAACCCTCTTGCCGTTTCCGATTCTTTGAAGGTATCATCAAAGGCAATCTGAAAAGAAAAATAGACTTCAACATGAACTTGATCTTCAGGAGTTATAGGATCCATTTGGATATAAGCTGATTGTCAGCTTGCATGGGTTGTCCCGTCAACTGATCAAGGTTTAGAGGTATCGTGGTCTAGTGGACATTTCACCTGACTATGGACCAACATTGTTTTGGGGTTCGAATCCCTGCCATGACAGTAAAGCCCCTTTATAGGTAGGGATATCAATCTACACGGCAGGAAGCCTTTGGCTAACGTACGCCAGTACATGTATAAATAGTATTCAGCACAGACGGTATCCTCAGGAAAAATGCACTCTACAATGCACCCAACTATCCTTTGCACCATCTTGCTTTGGAAGATTATCATTGGGAACGTTTTGCTTTTGATTGTTTGTTTGGGTTTTTTGCATCTGCGTCTCTATTTCAATGAAAGTGTTAAATAAAGATTTGAAATACAAAGTTAACGAGATCGATGGCGCTGTTTAAATTTCATCATTTTTCTTCATTGCATATTTCCTATGTTTAAAATGTATTATACTCTATGAATCAGATCAAATCAAATAAAAACAAATCAAATTAAATCAAATCAAAGCAATTCAAATCATATTTAAAATCAAAATCAACAGCAAAATCGAATGAAAATAAAAGTCCTGTTCGAATGATTTAAAAAAAATCATTATCATCCATTCATACCTCGACATGTGGAGTGAGTTTGTAGATATCTTCAGTCGCATCCTCCTCATCGCATGGAGTCATTTGGACAGCCGAAACTGAAGCTGGATGGGGTAGAGGAACCGGAGGAGGGGCAACCGGCCCGTTGCTACTAGCCACATACTGTGGTGGGTAAGGGTTTCCAACCTGTATTGGCTGACCTGGGTTTGGTTTTTCCGCCATTTTAATTTATTTTCCTTCTTCTTTTTATCTGAACACCTTTTAATCAGTCCTTAATGTGTATATTGTATGCAGGGTGTATCCTCGATGAAGAGACTGGTAAATCTAAAATGCAGGAAAACAAATTTAACCTTGATGTCAGATGGACGAGAGAGAAAGAGAAAGGAAAGAGAGATAGATACACTGTAAAAAATGTCTGTATTTTTACAGGGAAAAAAATACAGGTTAGTTCTGTATTTACTCATAACAGCTAATCTGATGTTATTTGTACATCATTTTCATAGGAAAAAGTAACAACTAATCTGTATTTTTACATCAGAAGTTATGGCGACTCTGCTGACACCAGATTTGCTGTAAAATTACAGACATTTTAAATAATACAGGGTGAATAAAGAAGGGTGTGCTCGTCACTATACTGTTAAGGCTGCTATCGATTCAAGCTACGTAGCTTATGATGGCTGGCCCCTGCATTCACTTAATTTCGATATACTTCAAGTTTTAAGATTTCAGAACCACTCCACCTCCTCATGATATATTTGTATATATATATATATATATAGAGGCAACAAAATGAGTACATCTGTAGACGTAGCTGTTGGTACCACGCTTTTAATTAGCTTTCGGGCAATTAGCCCTTCTTCAGATCTACATGAGTAAGACAGAAACGGCAAAAAGAATAACTAAAATATTTGAACGCATATTATATACACAACAAACAATATGCGTTCAAATATTTTAGTTATTCTTTTTGCCGTTTCTGTCGTACTCATGTAGATCTGAAGAAGGGCTAATTGCCCGAAAGCTAATTAAAAGCGTGGTACCAACAGCTACGTCTACAGATGTACTCATTTTGTTGCCTCTATATAATTAGCACCCGAGTACACTACCCCACCATGTTAAAGAGTGTGAGCCAATTGTTGCTCTTATATATATATATATATATATATATATATAATATACATTTTTTTCATTACAATTTAAGTATATCAACTGTCGCAATTCTTGTTTATCGATCGCCTTATAAATTGTATGATAAAGAAGAAAAAAAAATGTTAATACTTGTTTCATCAATAAATGCAGAAACAACTGCGAGAAACATGAAAGGGGATGCTCAGAGAGAGAGAGAGAGAGAGAGAGAGACATAGAGAGACAGACAGACAGAGAAAGAGAGAGAGAGAGAGAGAGAAAAGAAGAGACATGCATGTGAATGGCAGGCCTATATATACGCTCGATGTGTTATAGATTACCGTTTAAAAATGGCCGAGGAATGTCGGCGCTTTTATAATGTTTTATCTCATTCTTTATATTGCTAGAACCAACAGCTAAAAGGTTTCATCCAGCATGTTAAAGAGTATTTTAAAGAAGAAAAAAACTGCAATTCCACGGCTTTTTTAAACGGTGATTTAAAGTCTTAGGTGTGCAATAGCAGAGAGTATAAGCAGCCATAATACACCGAAACAGATTAAAAACTTACAATTATATTGATTGCTGCCACGGTTAAGAATCAATATGATGTAAAAAGTTGTCCCAGCATGCAAAACCCCAGAAAGGCATGTATACACAAAATAAAACACTCAATCTGGACAAAATCACAATGAGCTCGATTCAAATGACCAAATGACAGACTCTGTTCTATAGTCGGGTTAATGCAATTTTATTCAAATATTTATGAATTTGACACCAAGAGTTGGTTAATCATAAATGAAAAATGGTGTGATAACTATAATGAAGCTACAAAAATAATAATTTTACGATCTCCGTCACTAGCGATATTGTACATTGAACTTTGGACAAGCTCTACGAGTCCAGGCAGTCTTCATTTAAAAAAAAAATGAAAATAGGGTAAGTACATAAGAACCTGTGTTCTCGATAATGACTATTATCATGAGCTTATATTCTATTTTTAAAACAGTCTTCGAAAATGTTTTTGAAAGGTTTCATGGTTTATATTATTTGTCAACGATTTGTTAGATCTGTAAGATGGATAATATTCTCCCTGCAATTCTACGTCATATATTCAAAGGTCGATTTGGGAATACAGGTCAGCTGATGATTATCATTATCAGAAATTATACTGCTGTTTTTTCATTATCTAGTACATACGCTGTCATATGAATAAGAGAGTACTCGATATTTGTGGTCCAGTTTTAAATGCCCTCACCTTTAATTTAGTTTATTCGTTATCGTTAATACAATATGACAACGTTCCAAGTGTCTTTTATCGGCACTGTCATGTGAATAAGTTATTAGAACTTCTCCTCGAAGCTTCCATGGCCTCTTCAAAATTAAATTTATTCATCATGATCATGCAGATACGTCATGCTAATGGGGAATTGAGTCTCTTTGGCATGATTTTTACGATACTCACAGGCACTGGGGTGGCGGGCTTTTGCTAAACAGTCGGGTAACGTCGCGTCGCGTTGGTAGAAATTTTCGAACATTTTTCAGGAAGGTGTCTTCAAGGGAAACAAATTGAAAAAGAGTCCATCTCAGTATGATTTTTCCCGTTTAGCAAAAGCCCAACATGACAGGCCGTCTTGGTTAGATAATATATCAAGTAAATCAATGGTCAAGAAAGTCTTGGCTTATTTTATTCATATATATATGTATGCGTGTGTGTGTGTGTATTTATACACACCAGATGGTGGGATTCACCATGTGTGACGATGTCAAGAGGATATTCCATACATTGGTAATCTTAACTTTCAGACATTCATAACTTTCTTTTTTGTTTGACTTGTTTTTAAACTCGTACCATTCTGCTTCTCTGATTTTCATGCTTCAACTCAGTTGCTTCAATTGTTTCCCTGTAAGATTTGTGGCAGTGACAACTCCAACATTTCCTTCAATATTGAACTTATTCTGCAGTCCATGAAGTAGCCGAGTCGAGTCCAGTCGATGTACAATATGTGTGTTAGGAAGTTACCAAAACTAGTTACTGCCATACTTGTCTCTCTTGCCTGTGTGCCACAAGCTGCTTATGTATCTTCATATTTTATCCTGAGGTATTTAACAAGAGTTATAATGTTAAACAATTATAGACAAAAAGAAAACTTTCTTTGTATTCTTTTTCTTGTTTTGTATTTTGTTTTGTTGAATGATGAGCGTCCAATCTGTGTGCGGATGTAGCTCTATTTCTAAATCTTTATTCTTCTATCATATCTTTGTCTTTTCTCATCTGATTTTGTTTGCTTTATATTAACTATGATAATTTTTTAGTACAAATCCCCCCCGAAAAAAAAAGCCTTTTCTCCTTCATTTCATTTCTTTAAATTTTGTTTGTTTTATCCAGTAGAGCTAAGTGATATACGTAGAAATTCTACACAGGATTTTTGAACTCTGTCTCAAACATTAATTATGATTTCTGCAATTTTTTTTATCCTATAATTTTTTTCTTTCCACCTTTCCTTTCATTATGTTATTCTTTGATACCTTGTATCATCTTGTCTTCCCTCTTTCCCAATGATACTTTTTTTTTTTGCTTTCCATCTTTACTTTCGTTATGTTATTCTGTGATTCCTTTTATCTGTTCTTCCATCTTTTATGTTACTCTTTATATTCATCCATCTATCATTCCTTAGTCTATCTTTCGTAGTGTTATTCTTTTTTGTCCCCGCCGAACGAAGTTCGCGAGGGGACTATGAAACGAACTCCGTTCGTGTGTGCGTGTGTGTGTCCGTCCGTCCGTCCGTGTGTGCTCAAAAAGTTAGAAAATGCTACTTCTCCGTCATTTCTAGGCCAATTTTGATTCTGGTTGTTTTATCTGATAGGGCTGAGTGGGGGCTTCCAAACTTCTACACAAAGTCATGAAATTCATCAATTATGCAAATTTATGCAAATTTATTCAAAATCGACCAAAAATGCTACTTCTCCTCTATTTCACACCGTATTTTGAATCTGTTTTATCTGATAGGGCTGGGTATAGGGGCTGTCAAACCTCTACACAGAATTTTGAAATTCATTAATTATGCAAATTTATTGTAATTTATTCAAAATCAATAGAAAATGCATTTCTCACATTTATCTTCAAGGTTCTATCAGAAATTACATAAATTAACAGCCATTCCAACACAGATCTACACTTCTGGCGGGGACATAATACGCATCGCGTAATTACTAATTCAGTTATTTTTAATCCTTTTATTAATTTTTCTTTCCACCTTTCCTTTCATTACGTTATTCTTTTATTGCTTTTATCATTTTGTTTTCCATCTTTCATAATGTTACTGTTTATATTTAGTCTTTTTATCCTCTTTTTTTATTGCTTTCCATCTTCACTTTGTTATTCTTTGTTCCCTTTTATCATCTTCTCTTCCACCTTTCTTCATGTTTATATTTATCTTTTTATCATTTTTCTCTCTATCTCTCGCTTTGTCATTTCTTGCTTTTATCCTTCTATCAATTATCTTTCCATCCTTCCTCTCGTTATGATATTCTTTGTTTCCTGTTATCATTTTCTCCCCCACCTTCCTCACGTTAATCTTTATCCTTCTATCATTTCTCTCTCTATCTTTCATATTATTCTTTTTAAAATCATTTTCTGCTTCCCATCTTTACTTACTTTCCTTAAAACATTCTTTGCTTTTATCCTATCATTTTGTTTTCCTTTCATCTTTTCTTTCGTTATGTTATTCCTTTATTCAAATTATCATCTTCTCTTCTATCTTTCCTTATGTTACTCTTAATATCTTTATCCTTCTATCATTTATGTCTCTATCTTTCTTTGTTATTCTTTGTTTTTATCCACTTATTTTTACTTTCCAACTTTCCTTTTGTTGTATTCTTTGTTTCCTTTCATCATATTTTCTTCCATCCCTCCTACCCTTCTATTCTCTCTGTATAGTTCATGTTTTTCTTTGCATTATCTTTGCATTGTTTTCTTTATTCCCTTGTTTGTCGTTTTAGCCTGAAAACGGGAAAAATCATACTGAGATGGACTCTTTTTCAATTTGTCCCCTTGAAGACACCTTCCTGAAAAATGTTCGAAAATTTCTACCAACGCGACGCGACGTTACCCGACTGTTTAGCAAAAGCCGGGTGGGGTGGGTCCAGAAATGAAGGGACACAGGCAGTGGCGTAGCCAGGATTTCATTTTAGGGGGGCGGTTGTGAGCTATTTAATTTGTCTATGTTGTGAGCGGGGGGGGGGGGGGGGGGGGGGGTTGCAGGCCACTGCAGGGAGGGGGAGTTTTTTCCCCTACCTCGTGAAGCGCGAAAGCTCTGACATTTTATAGTAAATATGAGAGTAAGATAACGACTCGTAGTTACTTTTTTTAGGCAGAAAGTTAGTTCGACGCCCGGATTGTTTTTCAATTATTTGGACGCAATACTGCACTGTATGTAACCGGGGTGGGTGCAGAGAGGGGGGGGGGGGGAGTTCCCCCTTACCGCGCGAAGCGCGAAAGCTCTGACGTTTTAGCAAATTTGAGAGAAAGGTAACGGCTCGTAGCACCTTTTTTGGGGTACACTGTCGCTTGGTCTACCATCACTTGGTCTAATTATCAGTTCGTCGAACTGAACGTGGTCTAACTTAACTTCATTTTGTCTACAACCAGTTTGTCTACTTACCATTTCGTCTAATTTCCATTTGGCTGAATAACCAATTCGTCTAATACCCAGTTTGGCTAACCCCATTTAGTCTAAAACCCATTTGGAATAATTTTCACTTCGTCTATTTCCAAATAGTCTAATAGTCATTTTGTCTAGAAGCCACACAGTCTAATATCCATTTGGGCTTCACCTACTTTGGCTAATACCATATTGTCTACCTATCATTTGGTCCAATTCCATGTAGTCTAATAACCAGTTGGGCTACTTATCATTTAGTCTAACTGTCATATGGTCTAATGACCATTTGGTCTAATATGCAATTCGTCTAATAACCAGTTTTAGGTATCATTTGATCTAATTTTCATTTGGTCTCATTACTATATATTCTTCTGGCCATTTAGTTCCAAGTTGAGAAAGGACAGGGGAATGAAACTTAAAAAAAAATGAAACTTCAAGGAAGTCTCTACGTAAATGTGCATCAAAATAGTTATTTACCTTGCTGCTGCTTATATGAAGATCAGTCAATATCCATACATTTGATATATTAATTATTTAATTTATTAAAATCAATTATTTTAGTATTATTTTTAGTATTTAAAACATTCAAATGCATGTAGGTCTCCTCTTCCTTTCATGACTTGAGTAGAAAAACTTGATTTTGTATTCCACTTCAGATTATGTTTGTTGGGTTGATAATCTATTATTCATGTTTCTTATTTCATATCCGATGTACAAATGTTTGTGCAAGTAGTCAATAAAAGCTAGGGCGGTGTCAGGGTATTTTCATAGGAGGGGCAAGACGACCCACAGACTTGGGGTTTCAACGTTCACCGTTCTTTGGAAAAGGGGGAAATTAATTATAAAGGGTGAAGACAAGAATGGAAAATGGCGTTTTGATACGTTGCTGTACCCCTACATTTTATTTAACACATATTAAATGTTAAGGATATATTTTCTAATCTTTGCATAATATGCAATTCTGCTCTACTCTTAACTTGCAAGCGAGCGACCAAAATAATATGTTCTTGTTGCAGGTCATGCATGGTGCTCGCATTATACAGTGATTTCATGACGAAGATGCCGCAAAAGCGTTTAATTTCAAGCACAATCGCTCAATAAAAGAGAGATAGGACTTTATGTTACTGCCATGAGTTACAATAAGTGAGTGCGAGCGAGGTAGCGAGCAAGCTTTGGGCGGGGGATATCTTAATTGCTGCCATATTATTAAACTTTTTGGGCACTGTGTCCCCAGCTCTCGCTAAGTTCCTGCTCAAAGGTGTCACACTGTTGTAATATCAAGAACTAAATATTCTGCCATTAAGCTTCTCTGATTCTTTTGAGCCATGCAAACTAATATTTTCAGGGGCGGCGCTACATCTTTACCCCTTCCTGCTGGGGGGGGGGGGGGGGCAGGGCGGTTGCCACCTATGATTTTTCAAGTGACCACAAAGAGAGAGAGAGAGAGAGGGAGAGAGAGAGAGAAGAAAAACGCAAAAAGAAGGAGAAGAAAGAAGAGTATGCAACTATTATTATTATTATTATTATTATTGTTATTATTATTCATCTAAATTAGACCAAATGAAGAGTGGACCAAAAGGGTTTATCCCGAATGAAGGTAGCCCATCTGTAAATTAGACCAAGTGGTTTTAGCCCCCCCCCCCCCCCCCCCCCTCCAAACCCCCTTTTTTTAGTCGGAAATTTAGTTCGACGCCCGGACTGCTTTTCAATTATTTGGACGCAATACTGCTCTGTGTATATCCGGGGTGGGTGCAGAGAGAGAGAGAGGGGGGGGGGGGGGGGGAGGAGTTCCCCTTACCGCGCGAAGCGCAAAAGCTCTGATGTTTTAATAGCAAATTTGAGGGAAAGATAACGGCTCGTAGCAGACAATTTTTTAAGGCCGAAAGTTATAGTTCGACGCCCTTACTGCTTTTCAATTATTTGGACGCAATATTGCACTGTATGTACTGAAGGGTGGTTGCAGGGAGGGGGAGTACGTTATTTAAACTTTGACGTTTTAGCACATTTTGGGAGAAAGATAAAGGCTCATAGCGCCTTTTAAGGTTTTTTTCTCTCACTTCCCCCGCTTTTTCGTTCTCGCTTTTTTAGGGGCTGAATAGGGGGCCATGACCATGTCTACGCCAGTGGACACAGGCATAATGGGGGGAAGGGGAGGGCATGGGAGGGGTTCGTATAGCGTCATTTTTTTACGTTCCCTTCCTCCTCTCCCTTTTACTTCTCATTCTCTCCTCTATTTCGCCTTTCGAATGGGGAGGGTACGTGCTCCCCATATCCCATATCTATGCAACTGCTTACAGTGTTAATCTTATAGTCTACCTCATACAGTGAAAAAGAGGTCAAGGCAAATTGCAGTGGCGTAGCGCGGGTCCATCCATTGAGAGGGCACTGGTGTCATGGGGGGGGGGGGATGGCACGGTCAGGTTGATGAAATACGAATGAACACGGCCTCCGCCGTGGAAGGGGGTCGTAACATGCCCCAGCATGGGAGCAGGGGGTGCAGCACCCCGAGATGTTATGAGGGGTAGCAGGGGGCACGGAAAAACGCAAAAGAGAGATAAATAAAGGGGAGAGAAGGACGAAACTTATGCTTTATAATTATCCGTCCCGATCCGCAGGGTAGAGTGCATTAAAAATCGAATTTTTAAAGGTTAAAAAGGCCAATATTTTCTAATGCTCGGTCGTTTTGCTCCCATTGCTTCATGATCTCTTAGTTTTGAACCCCAATTTCGGCTTGAGAAAATACGTTTTAAAAGGATTCTTTTTTATTCTCGTTGCTTTGCTCCCCATTATATAACATTTATGACTCTTGTTTTTAATATTGAGCCCCCTCCAAATATAAGATAAAGTGCATAAAATAATAGAATTTCAGTTCCGGCTTTGGTAGGAGAATGACCTACAATAATATTTACAGACGAATTTTAGGGTCTGCACCCCCTTGCCGGAACTCTGACTTAGCGAAATAATGTGTAATAAAATCATTAGGGTATCTACGTGGGGGCAGGGGGCACGTGCCCTTGGCGGCACTTGAACGGGCGCAAAAACGAGAAAGAAAGAAGAAAAAAAAAGAAGAGAAGATTAAGACAAAATTACGATCAAGTTAAGGATTATGCGCCCCCAACCCGAAAGGTAAATGCATTAGAAATACAGTTTTTAGGGTTTGAAATGCAAACAAATTCTGAAGCTCGGTCGCTTTGCTTCATCGCATTGCATTATAATATGTTTCTCCAGGATCTCGTAATTTTGAGCTCCAGTACAGAATATAGTTTATGAATAGCGTTTTTGAAGAGCTCAAGATTTGAAAAAAATAATTCTAATTGCTTTGATCGTTATCATTAAAATTTCATCAGCCTCTTGTTAAATATTGCCCCCCCCCCCCGATATAAACTCGAATTTGTAAAGGTTCAGTTGCAAAGTTTCAACATTTGAAAAAAAAAAACCTTCAATTTTCTTCAAATTTCTCAAGTGTTTACGTTAATGTTGCGCCCCATTTGAGAAGAAAGTAAATAGAAAACCGTTTATCAATGTTCATATTTCGAATCACTACCAATCACTACTCAATTTTCCGAGGTAAACTGCATGAGAAATTGCATTTTGGGGTTAAATATGCAAAAAATATACCGCTCGGTCGCTCTGCCCCTCGCTTGTACAATAACGTAGAACGGTTTGAGGGGGTATGGGTGAGGTGTAAATTCATCCTTTGACCCGGGTGTCATAATCGCTATGCGCCACTAAATAAGTAAAAAAATCGTTCGCAGGGGCCTGGGTCGTATAACCTTTTTTGATGTTCATCCCCTTTTCGGTTTCTTTCTGCCCCCTCTCTCTTCAGCAGTATAAAGTAAGAGAGAGGGAGGAAGAGAGCGAGAGAGAGAGAGAGAGAGAGAGAGGGAGAAGGAGAAAGAGGGAGAGATATTTTTTTAAATGGTAAAAAGAGAAGGGGCGCAACCACGTAGAGAGAGAGTGGGAGATGGTGTAAAAGGTATGTTTCATTTTGTTTATTTCCATTAGCTGAATACAAGTAGGCTTATGCTTGTCCCGTGTAGGATAAATTTAAAATCAAACCCTTTTTTCCCAGTAGTCCACAACCGAGTAGTAAATTTAGAGCTGAATGGTCTACTTCGCCAGCTCTGATCTGCACATGCGTATGCTGCATCACGGCGCGCTGAATTTATGATGACGTCAACAATAACCTGCGCGCGCATCACTTTACCTCTTGGCTTTTGTTTACTGATTTAGCGCTTATCAACATTATCATCTTGATACTTATCGGATTCAAGTTTTTTTCGTTATTCTTCGGAGTGGATTTGGTCGATTTAATCAACCATGTCGCATCTATTCAAGACTTATTCAGAGCGAAAACAAGTCGGGCACCCTAATCTGTCTAGGTATGAGACTTATCACATCAATATCACTTGTCATGGCTTAATAATACAAGCAAGAAGCGTATTAATTTTGTAATATAAACTTCCATCCATTTCATATCAAATCAAAACCTCAAGGTGTCAAGTGTTGAGGAAGAAAGGAATGTTGTTTGGCTATGATGATGAAGTATATGAGAGTTATTTTCGGGCATTTTTGTTGATTGGTTGTCTGTAAGCATTATAACGAAGAAACTATAGAATGATACTTATAAGTGATACTACAAATGATGATGATGATAATATAAATATAATCATGATAATAGTGATGAAAATTATGAAGGTTTTTTCCAATTTTATTGAAGGTAAACTGACATAACAATCAATATCATCAGCATAATGATGATGATTACATGTATAATAGTAGTAGTAATAATAATAATGATAATAATAAATAAATATGCCCTTCCGGGCCAGATTGGATTTAGCCAGGGGTGTACGTGCCCCATGTGCCACCTGGAAATACCACTGAAAGACGTTCGTTCTAAATATCTATCGCTTTCTCGCGATTTCTTTGTGCCAGTCATGATCTTTCGTGTTTTCTTTCCCTCTCTTCTCTTTCCGTTTGCCTTTATATAGGACTATAATTCTTTGTCAGTTTCTTTCCATCCTTTGCCCTCCCTCCCTCCCTCTCATTGCTTTTACTCTCTTTCTCTTTCTCTCTCTCTCAGTTGGTGTCCTCTGTCAAAAATCAATCATTAACGTGTGGCCATTTCTCTCTCCTCTCTCACTTTCTATTTATCCCCCTCTTAAAAAAAAAAAAAAAATCTCTCTTTTTAATGTTTTTTTTTTCTCTCCCCCCCCCCCCCCTCTCTCTCTCTTTGTATTAGTGGTATTGCTGGAACGTCTTCGGAGCATTCTTTCTCTCAGGACCTGAACTCCAGTGATAAGGATAACTCCGTATTCACAAAATCCCGATGTCGCTTGATGCGAATTGTCGGCAAGCTTGATGACGTCTTTACTAGTCTACAGCACGTACATACGGAGAGGTACGGCCCTAGCGAAGTGGAGGATAGTTCACGAGACATCCAACTGAAGAAGCAGGATAAAGCCCCGGGACTTGAAACACAGCAATGGGAGCTCATCCTTTTGATGAATTCAGCAGACATGATGTCCAGGAAGGTGCAGGCAATCCGCGGTCTCTGCACCAGTTACAAAGCCAGGATGGGTAACCTGGTGCAACATCGAATCAACGAGGACAATGAGTGCATCATCGAATCCAGGTTTGAGAAAATGGACTCTGACAAGGACCTGGACACCACCAACACACAGATGGAGGAAAGGAAAGCAGCCAAGAATCCATTTGTGCGAGGTTTTTCGTACATTCTGGCGTTGCTCTTTTCTGCTTTCTGCTTCATCATCGGCAAGAGCACCCAGAAGAAAACAAAGAAGGCTTCTCCAAGCAAGGCTGCATCAACTTCAGAGGAGCTTACTTCCCGATTAGTGGAAGAAGCCTTCAACAGGAAAAGGGACAACAAAGACTTGGAGGACAGTGTCCCTTCAGACAGTTGGATGCTGCTGACTGTAACCTCATATCCCAGGCAAGGCATTGTTCAGCGTTGTGTAAATCTAGAGACATTTCTTCAAAGAGATCGCTCTACTTCCATCCATGTAAAGCGAATTAGCTCAGCAACCTATAAAACGCCAGATGCTCCAACGATCCGCACACTGAAGGCAAGGTATCTTCAGGCAATTGAATACTTTGGAGAAATCAGTTCTTGCGCGTACATATTACGGTTGCTGAGAAACATTGACGCAGAGCTATTTGAGGCCCAGAAAGGACTGGATGCTATCAACGATAGGCCGTTTAAGTACAGCAGACCGTACAGTGACAGAGTAGCCTTACTCCGACAAGCACTGAACAGAGGAGAGGTAAAGCTGGAAAGGGAGCAGATCGCAAACACCTCCACCAGCCGACTAGCACTCCGAACCAAATATGGCCTCACCAAAATCGTCTTGCGACTCGAGGCCAAGACGGAAGGCATTCATATGCGGTATGACAGTTGGAGACGAGCCAGAGAGATGCTAGGACGCAGGCATAAGGTTGCCAAGAAGCCTGCTGTGAAGAAAGCTGGGAGGCTTGAAACCCAGATGTGTTACAGACAAACCTCGGCTGGTCTAGTTGTGAGGAGAATCTGTGTGGCCAAGAAGAGGTCTTTGGTTGAAAGGGCGTTTGGGAGACATACCATCAATGGACTCAATGCAGTGCCCTCCATGAACACTGATACACAACAATAGACTTCAGTGTATAAGATACTGAAGAGGGAAGTCTTTGAGGGATGTAAGGGTAAGGTAACTAGAAATATCACTGAAGATGATGATTAATACCCCCGCCCCGTGACAACAGCCTTTCTTGACTTTTGGTCGAAAACTGAGGAAGTAGTTCGATCCGCAAGATTTTCACCTGATTTACTGCCATAGATATGCCGTTTCCATGGCAACGCAGCTTCCGACACATCCAAAAAATATGTCTTGCACATCTTCCCACCAAGATCAATGTGTGTACCAAATTTCTTGACTTTTGGTCGAAAACTGAGGAAGTAGTTCGATCCGCAAGATTTTTCCCTGATTTACTGCCATAGATATGCCGTTTCCATGGCAACGCAGCTTCCGACACATCAAAAAAATATGTTGTACACATCTTCCCAGTAAGACCAAAGTGTGTACAAAATTTCATGACTTTCGGTCTAAAACTGAGGAAGTAGTTCGATCCGCAAGGTGTTTCCTTGATTTTCTGCCATAAATATGCCGTTACCATGGCAACGCAGATTCCGACTCATCCGAAAAACATGTCTTGCACATCTTCCCACCAAGACCAATGTGTGTACCAAATTTAATGAGGTTTGGTCGAAAACTGAGAAAGTAGTTCGATCCGCAAGATTTGCAACAGACCGACCGACCGCCCAACCGTTCAATGATTCCTATATACCCCCTTCAAACTTCGTTTGGCAGGGGTATAAATATCGCACCCGATTAAGGAAAACCTCATTTGCGAAGCGCATTCGCCATTGAACCCATCTGTGCCACAGTGCCATTCATGAACACTTATCAGACTGTCATGATATGCATCAATAGAGGTTGGGGTAGAGGAAACTGAGGAAGACCTTGAGGTGCGCCAGGACAATGTTGAAAACGCCAATGATCAAGGAATACATGTACCTCAACTAGCAATGACACACATCTGAACCATCTGTGGCATATATTCATTACTGTGTGTCTTTGAAAGGCCCTGAAATATCAAGAACACTGGAAACATTGTCTTCTTGCAGGAGCAAGAATTCAATAAGAGTCAGAGATAAGCTAAAGCAACTTTACAGACCCTGACGATGGTCACTGAGCTCTATAGGGGAAAATGCCACTTCCTACTCGTATTCAGCTCCACACAGTGCCGATTTCTCTACAGGGATTAACCACTTTCACTACAGCGAATGGAATATTGGCAAGGTTTTTCCTGAAGATGGAATCTGTAGCAAGAGATACTGGCTTCGCTGGGATGGCCAATACTCAGTATGTTACAGAAAAAACATGGAACTCAATACTTATCTGAGGAGATATTGAAACATGAAGAGAGAAATCCAGTAATAAAAATGAACTGCAATAGTCTAAGAATGACTTTGTTTGTATTCCATGGTCTGATGTTACTGAGAAAGTGCGACACCCATTTACAAAGTCAAATTGTTGCATTACTGTGAAATTAATCGAAAAGTGCTAAGAATTACTACATCAGCAGAAAATGCAGAAAGTATTTTATTTTTCCCTGAGAGAAATAAAAGTACATGTACAAGGTAACAAGAAAACATGGGTGAGATAGCTGAAGAGAGACAGGGAAAGAAGATGGAAATAGAGAGAGAGAGAGAGAGAGGAGAGAGAGGGAGGATTTTGGGATAAGGACAGAGATGAGGAAAGGGCATAAAGAGGTGCACATAGAAACCATGAGAAAAAAGAAAGATAAAAGTTCAAAAGAATACACAATGTATAAAATTAAAAGGGAAAAAAGGGAGCACCACAAATAAAAGAAGGAAGTCACAAAGCAATACCAAAATGAAACA
The DNA here is from genome assembly GCA_025617745.1 of Heliocidaris erythrogramma. NCBI lineage: Eukaryota > Metazoa > Echinodermata > Echinoidea > Camarodonta > Echinometridae > Heliocidaris > Heliocidaris erythrogramma. The sequence goes on from CM046856.1 coordinate 37,604,192, forward strand.
AAGAGAGCACCAGACATTATTTTGTGGACGAATAATGTATATTTTATTCTTTCATAAATGCAGAGTGATTTACAGGCAAGTACTATTCTATATTGCCATATAGTCATATGTTTATGTTCACAGCATAGAGTTTACACCACACAGGGTAGAAGCCACTCAAATGGGTACAAAACAAACATCATAATTACAGCGAAGGTACAAAATAAAAAACTGCTCATGAGAAAATACCCTCATTTACATCCATGTCAAAGTACAAAACAAAATGCCTGTTTGTAAAATTTTATGATATGTATGTGGATTAAAAATGATGCTTATTCTACCTCCAATCACTTCAATTAATTACTGTTTTTCAAATGGTGAGCCCAGCAGCACCAGACACTAAATTTGCCCGGCTCTGGCCCTTTACTGGAACAAATGAGTGAACCTCATGTGTGGGCTCTGTTGTTTAGAACTATTATCCTGGATGACGACCGAATATGACATCAGCACTGAGGTACTCTATTCTATCTGCTATCAGTTCAATTAATTACTGTTTTTCAAATGGTGCACCCCATGTCCCCTATCCCATGTTGTTTTGCACAGCATTTAATTGCAACATTTTGAAATGAGATTTAACAGAACAAAAACCAGTTATGGAACGCAACTGGCAACAAACCTTCATGCATGCCACCCATACCATCTCCAAAATTTCAGAGAAAAAGCCTTATAAATAGCATTAAACTAAATGCATACCAAGATATAAGTGGAAGCTTGTATGCCGTGAATAGGTTCCTTATAAAATATGCCGTATATCACACATACTTTGTACTGGTTTGAGCCAAAGTATTGAGATTAATATACGAGATTTACTTGTAACTAGATATTTAGAAATGTTATGAAGCATATAAAAAGCAGCATCATGTAATCTAGTCACAAAAGTGTCTTGAGAGTGACTATCAACGAGGATATGTATTATTAAAACCCAAATCCAAGTATGGACAACATTTACTTCTCACAATACTCTATGAGGATTGTGAGCTTGGCTGAAATAGTTCTAATATTGCATACTCCCCTGATGGATACAAAAAAGGCAAATCATTCTTATCTGGAATTAAAAGAGAGATAAATAGATATGTATTGGCTAGAAAAAAAGATGAAGGATATGAGTTACTAATCTGTTTCAAAGTGCAGCAGTATAATTCACACGGTATACTTCTCTTCTCAACTTTTTCCAAGCAGATTAAAATTTCATAAACTTTGAACAAGATTTATTTCCTTCATTCAACCCATCGCATCTGATACTACTTGACGACATAGAAACACAAGGTGTTCTAAGCATACCTATTTTGAGTGCAAACCCTCTACCCCTCGAAACCAAACAATGAAAAGAAACACTGATGATGATCATTGTGGTATCTGAACGTTTGGTTGTAGTGGCATAGCGCCAGCTACGTTGGTTGGAATAAAAGATGGCGATGGCCATGTAACGTTAGAAAGGACTCGATTGGAATTGTCATTGGTATGTCTCTATAATTAAGCTAATTTCAGTAATGAACACTCGGTTATCACAGTGGCGACGAGGATAAAGTAGCAGAGCTCGGCGTCATCACCATCGGTGCCTTTTGTAGTCAGGAACTGTGTCTTTCTCGGCGAGAATGGCGACCATTGGGAGTATTGCCCAGTATGATGGTAGTGGTGAGTCGTGGATGGATTATGTGGAGCGAATGGAACATTTTTTTGATGCTAATGATATACAAGCTGGCAAGAAGAAGTCCATATTGTTGTCCTCGGTCGGGCCGAAGACTTACAACTTAATGAAAACATTGCTGGCTCCTGCTAAGCCAGGGGACAAGACTTTCGATGAACTGGTTAAGCTTGTAAAAGAGCATGAGTGTCCCCAACCCAGTATCATAGTGCAGAGGTTTAAGTTCAACAGTCGGGTTCAACGTGAGGGGGAGAGTGTGGCAGATTTTGTAGCTGATTTGAGACGTATTGCAGAACACTGTAGTTATGGGACTACTTTGGAAGAGATGCTACGAGACAGGATTGTGTGCGGTACGAATGATGTGCGCACTCAACGAAGGTTGTTGAGTCAGAAGGAGCTTAAGTTTGCTGAGGCTCTGGAGATGGCGCAAGCCATGGAATCTGCTACTAAGAATGCTCAAGATCTTTCTGGGATGGTCAGTTCCAAGAGTGTGCACAAGTTGACCTCTCCCAGTAAGGGCAATCCACTGAAGGGGCGCTGTTTTCGATGTGGTTGTCCTGATCACATAGCCCGCGATTGTAAACACGTCAACACAACATGCCACAATTGTGGTATTAAGGGACATTTGGTAGCTGTTTGTAGAAAACCAAAGCAGAATAACAAGAAAACATCACAAGCTGAGAAGAAGTCTACGAAGCCTAAAAGTAGTGGTAAGGTGAAATGGAAAGGGAAAGGACACCCTACGCATGCCCTTGATGCTGGTAGTGAGACAGATGAAGGTGAAGAAACGTATACACTGTACACTATCAGAGATAAATCTACTGAACCTTACTTCACTACAGTTGATATTGATGGAGAGTCCATTGAGATGGAAATCGATACTGGTGCAGCGGTATCTGTGATGAATGAGTCGGAGTTTAGAAGCCATTTTCCAAACAAGAAACTACAAGCTTCGAGAGCTTATCTGAGAACATATACAGAGCATAAGGTCAAGATCAGGGGACTGTGATGTACAAGTCTGCAGTTCGAGAGGAACTGCTAAGTTACCACTGATGGTAGTATCTGGAAAAGGAGCTGCCTTGCTTGGACGCAACTGGCTTCCATACTTGAAACTGGATTGGGGCCAGGTCAAGCGGGTGAGGGGTCCTGTGCTAGAGGATGTGACACATAAGTACTCGTCAGTCTTCAAGGAGGAGTTGGGCAAGGTGAAAGGACAGAAAGCAAAAATCCACTTGAAGGAAAACGCCACTCCTCATTTCTTCAAACCACGCCCAGTGCCTTTTGCTATCAAGGAGAAAGTTGAACAAGAGCTAAGACGTCTTCAAGATGGAGGGATAATTTCTCCTGTTGAGTTCTCTGAATGGGCAGCCCCCATAGTACCAGTTGTGAAGACAGATGGCACAATACGGATTTGTGGCGATTATAAAGTAACCGTTAACAGGGAGGCTAAGGTGGATAGCTATCCTTTGCCACAGATTGATGATCTCCTAGCGAAGTTAGCAGGTGGAACGAAGTTCACAAAGCTAGACATGTCACACGCTTATCAACAAGTAGAACTTGATGAGGACTCGAGAAAGTATGTAACTATCACAACACACCAGGGTCTATTTCAGTACAATAGACTGCCCTTTGGAGTGTCGTCCGCACCAGGTATTTTCCAGAGGACCATGGATAGTTTGATCCAGGGTTTACCAGGAGTTGTGGGGTACCTGGATGATGTGCTGGTGACAGGGAAGAATGACGAGGAGCATAGAGAGAACCTAGAGAGAGTACTCCAGCGATTTGAAAAGGCAGGGGTTCGTCTGAGAAGAGAGAAGTGTGTGTTTGCAGCCCCTGAGGTTATCTACTTGGGCTATAAGATAGATGCCTATGGTTTGCACCCAGTAGAGGACAAGGTTCAAGCAGTGTTGGAAGCCCCAAGTCCAACCAATGTAACAGAATTGAAGGCATACTTGGGTCTCCTGAACTATTATGGGCGCTTTCTACCCTCTCTGAGCACTGTGTTGGCACCTTTACATCAGCTCCTTGCTCGTGATGTTAAGTGGCAATGGACTGAACAGCAAGAGACTGCCTTCAAGAAGTCAAAACGACTGCTGTTGACCTCACAAGTTCTGGTGCATTTTGATCCAGCGAAGCCACTAGTTCTGTCGTGCGATGCTTCACGATATGGTGTTGGAGTAGTGTTGTCGCACCAGATGAGTGATGGTCAAGAGAGGCCCATCGGATTTGCTTCCAGGACTCTGTCAAAGGCTGAACAGAATTATTCTCAGTTAGATAAGGAGGGCCTCGCCATCGTGTACGGCGTTAAGAAGTTCCATAAGTACATATATGGTAGACATGTCACTATACTGACTGATCATAAGCCCTTGCAAGGAATCTTTGGAGAGACAAAGGGCATTCCACAGATGGCATCTGCAAGAATTCAGAGATGGGCATTAACGTTATCGGCCTATGACTATACTCTGAAGTACAAGGCAGGGTCTACTCATCAGAATGCAGATGCACTGAGTCGTCTACCACTGAATAAGTCACCTGACAAGACGCCACTTCCTGGAGATGTAGTGCTTCTCTTGGAGTACATTGACTCATCCCCCATCACCAATAGTGATATTGTGAATTGGACAAAGCATGATCCAGTGTTGTCTAAAGTCTACAAGTTGGTGCAGGAAGGTTGGGGAGATGAATGTGATGAGGAAGCACTAAGGCCATACTTCAGAAGGAGAAGTGAACTGAGCACACAGGATGGATTACTTTTGTGGGGTTCTAGAATCATCATACCCCCCAAAGGTAGACGTGCTATCCTGGGACAGTTGCATGAAGGCCATCCAGGTATAACCCGAATTAAGCAGATAGCCAGAAGCTTCATCTGGTGGCCTAATGTAGACAGCGATCTGGAGCAGACAGTGAGAAGTTGTCAGCAGTGCCAGGAGAATCTCAAAGCTCCACCACCAGCACCAATGAATCCATGGCCTTGGCCAGAGAAGCCGTGGAGCCGAATCCATGTTGACTTTGCCGGACCTGTTTTGGGTAAGATGCTGATGATCGTTATCGACGCTCATTCGAAGTGGATTGAAGCTATACCCATGAATGGCTCCACTTCGCAAGCAACCATCTCGGGACTACGTACATTGTTTGCTACCCATGGTTTACCCGAGATGCTAGTTACTGACAACGGCAGTAACTTCACCAGTTCCGAATTCAAGGACTTTGTGAGCAGAAATGGCATCAAACATGTGAGGACAGCTCCTTACCATCCGTCGTCAAATGGTTTGGTGGAGAGAGCAGTACAGGTAGTGAAAGGAGGATTGAGAAAGATGAAGGAAGGAACAATTGAAACAAAGCTGGCAAGGTTCCTATTCCATTATAGGAACACTCCTCACACTACGACAGGACGCACACCTTCACAGTTGCTCTTGGGTCGTGAGGTCAGAGGACACCTAGCTTTGATGAGACCATCACTTGAATCATTTGTCCGATTCAAGCAGGCCAAGCAGAAAGAGCAACATGATCTCCATGCTCATGATCGTCACTTAAAGGAAGGAGATCCAGTGCTAGTTCGTGATCTAGGCCATGGTCCACGAACAAGATGGCTTAGTGGTGTAATCATCGAGCAGAGAGGACCGGTGTCTTTCGTTGTTCGGCTAATGGATGGGCGAATTTTCAGACGACACCAGGATCATCTTCGACATCGCACCTTCTCAGCTGATGAACCTGTGAACGAAGACGATTGCCAACCTGAGGTGGCATCTGTCCCATCATCCGAAACAACCCAGGGGCCAGAGGCAGAGCAAACTCCCGACAGTAGCATACCACCACCCGAGCTACGCCGATCTACAAGAGTTAGGAAACCTCCTGATAGGTTAAACTTGTAATTCATCATTATCATGAGGGGCAGAATAATCCCTGATGACTGATAATGATATAGGCCAGGGTAGTCTACCCCTGTGTCTAGATAGGTATTTTTTTGTTGTTGTTATTTGTTATTAGGTTTAGTATAGCTAGTGTTTTGTTTTGCAAGTAGACGAAGCAGTCTTCATGGACCTTAACTTTAGTTAGTTTTGCAAGATGAGAAGATCTCCACAGACTATTGGACTTCCACCACCAATGGACTTTGCTGCAGTTCTGAACTTATGATCTGCAGTTCTTCTGTTTTTTGGGGGGGAGGCTGCATTTTTCTTTTTGTTATTTTCGAGTGCATGCCTCATGGATGTATGTTCCATACACATCTTTTTGCTACTCATGATTTCTTACAACTGCATACCTCCTGGTCATAATTTTACGCAGTACATGTATTTCAATGTTTTGATACTGATGCCTTGCGTTTGGTTTTTTGCGCGGGCAATATGCGAACATTGCTTGTTTTTTTTTCTGGTATAATAGTGGTTTGCGGTTTGAATTTTGGATTTCAAGCGAGGGCGGGGAGAAAAGGGTTAGTGTATCTCCTGATATATGAGGTATGTGCCATAAGGTAAACAGTATCCATGTATATGCAGTTTGCATGTTTATATGTTTTTTATTTTTGTGGTAAATAAGTAGTATGGTTTCAGTATTTTGTCAGTTTAACAAGACAAAATCTTGCACAATGCTAACTGGAAAAAGATCAATATAGTATTTTGTAGTATACAGCAGAGGATATGTGAAGTCAAAAGTATAGGATTTATTTAGTGTAAAAAAAAAATGATTTGGTTGATTTCTGTAAGATGGTTATATTACTCGAAGGGTGCCAACCTGTTGATTAGTATACTCTTGAAGATTTGAAACATCATTTTTTGGGGGTAAATTGTTTTTGGCTGTCAGGATTAAGGAAAACAGAAACATGCTTGTTTCTAAAGTGAGGGGGAAGGAAATGTGGTATCTGAACGTTTGGTTGTAGTGGCATAGCGCCAGCTACGTTGGTTGGAATAAAAGATGGCGATGGCCATGTAACGTTAGAAAGGACTCGATTGGAATTGTCATTGGTATGTCTCTATAATTAAGCTAATTTCAGTAATGAACACTCGGTTATCACAATCATCCTCCATCTTTGTCCAATTTACACTTAATTCAGTGGCAGATCCAGGAGGATGGGGCAGGGGCATAAGGTGCACATGCCTAGCCAGCAAAGCACAATGTCTTCTGTACACACACAAACAAATATTTACCCCAAATTGTGTTCCTGTGCACCTGCCTCCACCCACAAAGTTTTAGACCTACAAAAGGCACCTGAAATATGTGAGAATTTTCTTTGCTTGTTTGAGATTTATAAAAATGTTTGCCCCCTCCCTCCCCTGAAATCTTGGATCCACCACTGCAGCTTTACATCTTTCTCTGAAAAAGGCATACCATGTTTGCACCATCTGTTGATATTTCAGTGAAAGTTGTTTTTTTCATACTCGATACTACTCAGTAAAAGAAAAAAAAATGAGTTCAAAGTGAAGTGTATGGTAAACCATCAATGTGAGGCACAGTGCTTTATATACTCTTCTCTTTACAACCTTTGTACAATTTTTCCATTTCCAGTGCATCATTACCCAAAGCTTGTAATAACTCTGCTCATAGCTAAAATGCTCTTGAACATTCAGAGTTTCTTTACACAGTTTCAACTTTGTGGCAAACTTGCAAAAGGCTTGAACATTGTTTCACACAGCATTTTGTTTGTGTGCAATATCATTTCTTCAGCACATTTGACACATGGCTAGAACACACACTCCTTTCTATATAAATATGCAGAGGGTCAAAACACTGTTATTTGGGGGCATAATGCTTTACTGAGCCATCAAGTTTACAAAAATGCACCACAAATTTTGAGAGACAGGTTTTTATTGAAGATTGTAATTTTTTGGGTTATTTATTGTTCATTGTCCTGTTTCTTTGACATCTAACTTCACAATTCAATAGCCGTTAAGTAGAAAGACAATCTTTCCTTTGTCAAAAAAATATATTAAATACAACATTTAAAAAAATTACTTCCAGCACTGATGGGTTATGTATAGAAATCTGGCATTTTGTGTTAACTTTCAGCCCATTGAAAAAAAAATATTACGTGTGATTGCATACCAAATTTTCTATCAAATCTAAGATAAAGAAGATAACTTCTAAATACAAAATTCTGGCATAAACAATATCATTTACAAACTTTACATAGTACTAATAACAAGATAATTCACCATTTTATACAATAAGTATTGAACGGGACTAATAATACAGTTACACCGCAATTACATAATAAAAGCTACCAAACTTGGTATACACCATACCCAAATTCCCACATACTGAATGGTGACAGGCAACATAACACTGATTTCTAACCTACTCTGGCAAATTCTCATGATACAGAATTCTTATTTACTATTCACACCAGTGAATATCTGAGGCAAATCATATATTGGTTCAATTTGGCAAGGAACTGAGGTGTTTATTGTGTATAATAATGGAATACCCATAAAATAGGGGTGAGACATTTTCCGCTTCACTCAGTCACAGAGATCTTCAATTTGAAATTCAGAATTTTTACGTAGTTTTTACTTTTTCATTAAAAAGAAACCTTGGTATAATACATGTTGGTACATGTAAATCTTCACTTATTTACAAAAAGATATTGAAAAAACCCTTTGTTATTACTCTTTGTATCAGAAGAGCATGGGAAATTTTATACAAATATCTGTAACAGGTAGGCATCACTATTTCATATTAGATTTCATATTGCACTTAAGTCTTCCTTATTCAAAAACTGCGTAGACAGGACTGCAATCATGGTACTTTGCACTAAAGTAAACCCAGATTATTCATAAAAATATAAATGTTTCACAAAATATTTGACTCTTTGATTGCTTGTTTTAATAGCAAGGTTTCCTGGGCTTAGACACTTGACTTTTTTAACCCTAAACTTTGAAAATACATGTACAGAAAGAAAATCTCTTTATAACAGTGCATTCTCACATCTGCAGCTAAATCTCTTTCATCAAACCTTCATATTCTTTATAGATATACAACTTTTGACTAAAGATGGATAATTATGTGTCATTACATACCCTATATAACCCTACGTTTCTCTAAATCTTGAGAAAGGTACCGCATCAATATTATGTGTCATTACATACCCTATATAACCCTACGTTTCTCTAAATCTTGAGAAAGGTACCGCATCAATATTATGTGTCATTACATACCCTATATAACCCTACGTTTCTCTAAATCTTGAGAAAGGTACCGCATCAATATCCCTTTGCAAATTTGTGTCAAACTACCATTGCAGCGGGCATGAAGTATGTCCACTGCAGCATGTCTCAGGATTGACCATGATTAGACCCATGCACATTGATATATTTACAAAAATAGGTTAAGAGAAGAAAGAGAAGCGGTGCAACCACGTATAGAGAGTGAGAGAGAGGACGGGAGATGGAGGAAAAGGTATGTTTCATTTTGTTTAATTATTTCCATTTGTTGAATACAAGTAGGCTTATGCTTGTCCGATGTAGGATACATTTAAAATCAAACCTTTTTTTCCCAGTAGTCCACAAACGAGTAGTAAATTTAGAGCTGAATCGTCTACTTCGCCAGCTCTGATCTGCTCTTGCGTATGCTGCATCATGACGCGCTCAACTTATGATGACGTCAACAATAACTTGCGCGCTGATCTCTTTTACCTCTTTGCTTTTGTTTACTGATTTAGCGCTTATCAACATTATCATCTTGATACTTATCGGATTCAAGTTTTTTTCGTTATTCTTCGGAGTGAATTTGGTCGATTTAATCAACCATGTCGCATCTATTCAAGACTTATTCAGAGCGAAAACAAGTCGGGCACCCTAATCTGTCTAGGTACGAGACTTAGCACATCAATATCACTTATCATGGCTTAATAATACAAGCAAGAAGCGTACTAATTTTCTAATATAAAATGAATTGAATGCTGTTTGGCTATGATGATGAAGTATATGAGTTATTTTCGGGCATTTTTGTTGATTGGTTGTCTGTAAGCGTTATAACGAAGAAACTATAGAATGATACTTATAAGTGATAATAAAAATGATGACGATGATAATATAAATATAATCATGATAATAATGATGAAAATTATGAAGGTTTTTTTTTCCCAATTTTATTGAAGGTAAACTGACATAACAATCAATATCAGCATAATTATGATGCTAATAATGATGATGATTACATGTATGATAATATATAAATGATAATAATAATAGTAGTAATAATAATAATAATAATGATAATAATAGCAATGATAATAATGATAATAATAAATAAATATTTATACAGATTGGAGTTGGCCAGGGGTGTACGTGCCCCATGTGCCACCTGGAAACACCACTGAAAGACCTTCGTTCTAAATATCTATCGCTTTCTCGCGATTTCTTTGTGCCAGTCTTGATCTTTCGTGTTTTCTTTCCCTCTCTTCTCTTTCTGTTTGTCTTTATATAGGACTATACTTCTTTGTCAGTTTCTTTCCATCCTTTGCCCTCCCTCCCTCCCTCTCATTGCTTTTACTCTCTTTCTCTCTCTCTCTCTCTCAGTTGGTGTCCTCTGTCAAAAACCAATCATTAACGTGTGGCCATTTCTCTCTCCCTCTCTCACTTTCTATTTACCCCCCTCTTAAAAAAAAAAAAAAATCTCTCTTTTTAATGTTTTTTTTCTCCCCCCCCTCTCTCTCTCTCTCTCTCTCTCTCTCTCTCTTTGTATTAGTGGTATTGCTGGAACGTCTTCGGAGCATTCTTTCTCTCAGGACCTGAACTCCAGTGATAAGGATAACTCCGTATTCACAAAATCCCGATGTCGCTTGATGCGAATTGTCGGCAAGCTTGATGACGTCTTTACTGGTCTACAGCACGTACATACGGAGAGGTACGGCCCTAGCGAAGTGGAGGATAGTTCACGAGACATCCAACTGAAGAAGCAGGATAAAGCCCCGGGACTTGAAACACAGCAATGGGAGCTCATCCTTTTGATGAATTCAGCAGACATGATGTCCAGGAAGGTGCAGGCAATCCGCGGTCTCTGCACCAGTTACAAAGCCAGGATGGGTAACCTGGTGCAACATCGAATCAACGAGGACAATGAGTGCATCATCGAATCCAGGTTTGAGAAAATGGACTCTGACAAGGACCTGGACACCACCAAGACACAGATGGAGGAAAGGAAAGCAGCCAAGAATCCATTTGTGCGAGGTTTTTCCTACATTCTGGCATTGCTCTTTTCTGCTTTCTGCTTCATCATCGGCAAGAGCACCCAGAAGAAAACAAAGAAGGCTTCTCCAAGCAAGGCTGCATCAACTTCAGAGGAGCTTACTTCCCGATTAGTGGAAGAAGCCTTCAACAGGAAAAGGGACAACAAAGACTTGGAGGACAGTGTCCCTTCAGACAGTTGGATGCTGCTGACTGTAACCTCATATCCCAGGCAAGGCATTGTTCAGCGTTGTGTAAATCTAGAGACATTTCTTCATAGAGATCGCTCTACTTCCATCCATGTAAAGCGAATTAGCTCAGCAACCTATAAAACGCCAGATGCTCCAACGATCCGCACACTGAAGGCAAGGTATCTTCAGGCAATTGAATACTTTGGAGAAATCAGTTCTTGCGCGTACATAGTACGGTTGCTGAGAAACATTGACGCAGAGCTATTTGAGGCCCAGAAAGGACTGGATGCTATCAACGATAGGCCGTTTAAGTACAGCAGACCGTACAGTGACAGAGTAGCCTTACTCCGACAAGCACTGACCAGAGGAGAGGTAAAGCTGGAAAGGGAGCAGATCGCAAACACCTCTACCAGCCGACTAGCACTCCGAACCAAATATGGCCTCACCAAAATCGTCTTGCGACTCGAGGCCAAGACGGAAGGCATTGATATGCGGTATGACAGTTGGAGACGAGCCAGAGAGATGCCAGGACGCAGGCATAAGGTTGCCAAGAAGCCTGCTGTGAAGAAAGCTGGGAGGCTTGAAACCCAGATGTGTTACAGACAAACCTCGGCTGGTCTAGTTGTGAGGAGAATCTGTGTGGCCAAGAAGAGGTCTTTGGTTGAAAGGGCGTTTGGGAGACATACCATCAATGGACTCAATGCAGTGCCCTCCATGAACACTGATACACAGCAATAGACGTCAGTGTATAAGATACTGAAGAGGGAAGTCTTTGAGGGATGTAAGGGTAAGGTAACTAGAAATATCACTGAAGATGATGATTAATACCCCCGCCCCGTGACAACAGCCTTTCTTGACTTTTGGTCGAAAACTGAGGAAGTAGTTCGATCCGCAAGATTTTCCCCTGATTTACTGCCATAGATATGCCGTTTCCATGGCAACGCAGCTTCCGACACATCAAAGAAATATGTTGTATACATCTTCCCAGTAAGACCAATGTGTGTACCAAATTTCATGACTTTCGGTCAAAAACTGAGGAAGTAGTTCGATCCACAAGGTGTTTCCTTGATTTTCTGCCATAAATATGCCGTTACCATGGCAACGCAGATTCCGACTCGTCCGAAAAATAGGTCTTGCACATCTTCCCACCAAGACCAATGTGTGTACCAAATTTCATGAGCTTTGGTCGAAAACTGAGAAAGTAGTTCGATCCGCAAGATTTGCAACAGACCGACCGACCGCCCGCCCGACCGACCGCCCACCCAAACGTTCACCGATTCCTATATACACCCCTTCAAACTTCGTTTGGCAGGGGTATAAATATCGCACCCGATTAAGGAAAACCTCATTTGTGAAGCGCATTCGCCACTGAACCCATCTGTGCCACAGTGCCATTCATGAACACTTATCAGACTGTCATGATATGCATCAATAGATGTTGGGGTAGAGGAAACTGAGGGAGGAAGAACTTGAGGTGCGCCAGGACAATGTTGAAAACGCCAATGATCAAGGAATACCTCAACTAGCAGTGACACACATCTGAACCATCTGTGGCATATATTCATTACTGTGTGTCTTTGAAAGGCCCTGAAATATCAAGAACACTGGAAACATTGTCTTCTTGCAGGAGCAAGAATTCAATAAGAGTCAGAGATAAGCTAAAGGAACTTTACAGACCCTGACGATGGTCACTGAGCTCTATAGGGTAAAATGCTACTTCCTACTCGTATTCAGCTCCACACAGTGCCGATTTCTCTACAGGGATTAACCACTTTCACTACAGCGAATGGAATATTGGCAAGGTTTTTCCTGAAGATGGAATCTGTAGCAAGAGATACTGGCTTCGCTGGGATGGCCAATACTCAGTATGTTACAGAAAAAAACATGGAACTCAATACTTATCTGAGGAGATATTGAAACATGAAGAGAGAAATCCAGTAATAAAAATGAACTGCAATAGTCTAAGAATGACTTTGTTTGTATTCTATGGTCTGATGTTACTGAGAAAGTGCGACACCCATTTACAAATTCAAATTGTTGCATTACTGTGAAATTAATCGAAAAATGCCAAGAATTACTCGATCATAATTAAATATCATAATTGATAGGATTGAGGTAAATTGAATATATCATAAAGAAAGTAAATGTGAGAAAATTAAAATGCCCGACCGGGATTCGAACCCGGGACCCTGGATTACACGACCAGTGCTCTACCAACTGAGCTATCCGGGCTCCCGTCGAAGCAAAGTAACAATCTCACATATAGCCCCTCTCTTTCCATCGAGCGCAGAGGGTACATCCATACCAATTCCATGCGTACGCTATAATGGCCTACCAATGAGACAGGTCTTCCCTCTAAAGTCGGGCAAATCCATGCCAACGAATTTCTATAGAGGACAATTTGACAATTTGACCTGTCTCATTGGTAGGCCATTATATAGAGTACGCATGGAATTGGTATGGATGTACCCCCTACGCTCGATGGAAAAAGAGGGGCTATATGTGAGATTGTTACTTTGCTTCGACGGGAGCCCGGATAGCTCAGTTGGTAGAGCACTGGTCATGTAATCCAGGGTTCCCGGGTTCGAATCCCGGTCGGGGCATTGTAATTTTCTCACATTTACTTTCTTTATGATATATTCAATTACTAGATCAGCAGAATGCAGAAAGTATTTTATTTTCCCCTGAAAGAAATAAAAGTACATGTACAAGGTAACAAGAAAACATGGGTGAGATAGCTGAAGAGAGACAGGGAGAGAAGATGGAAATAGAGAGAGAGAGATAGAGCGGGGGGGGGGGGGTAGAGAAGAAGAGTAGTGAGAGTGAGAGTGAGAGTGAGAGTGAGAGAGAGAGAGGAGAGAGGGAGGATTTTGGGATAAGGACAGAGATGAGGAAAGGGCATAAAGAGGTGCACATAGAAACCATGAGAAAAAAGAAAGATAAAAGTTCAAAAGAATACACAATGTAAATTAAAAGGGAAAAAAAGGGAACACCACAAATAAAAGAAGGAAGTCACAAAGCAATACCAAAATGAAACAAAGAGGGTACCATACATTATTTTGTGGACGAATAATGTATATTTTATTCTTTGCAGAGTGATTTACAGGCAAGTACTATTCTATATTGCCATATAGTCATATGTTTATGTTCACAGCATAGAGTTTACACCACACAGGGTAGAAGCCACTCAAATGGGTACAAAACAAACATCATAATTACAGCGAAGGTACAAAATAAAAAACTACTCATGAGAAAATACCCTCATTTACATCCATGTCAAAGTACAAAACATAATGCCTGTTTGTAAAATTTTTTGATATGTATGTGGATTAAAAATGATGCTTATTCTATCTCCAATCACTTCAATTAATTACCGTTTTTCAAATGGTGAGCCCCCATGTCTCCTATCCCATGCTGATAAGCTGTCAAGGTCGCTGGTTCCAAACAATTTTGTGCTAAACAATGGCGTGGTGATCACAGCAGCACCAGACACTTAATTTGCCCGGCTCTGGCCCTTTACTGGAACAAATGAGTGAACCTCATGTGTGGGCTCTGTTGTTTAGAACTATTATCCTGGATGACGACCGAATATGACATCAGCACTGAGGTACTCTATTCTATCTGCTATCAGTTCAATTAATTACTGTTTTTCAAATGGTGCACCCCATGTCCCCTATCCCATGTTGTTTTGCACAGCATTTAATTGCAACATTTTGAAATGAGATTTAACAGAACAAAAACCAGTTATGGAACGCAACTGGCAACAAACCTTCATGCATGCCACCCATACCATCTCCAGAATTTCAGAGAAAAAGCGCCTTATAAATAGCATGAAACTAATGCATACCAAGATATTAATGGAAGCTTGCATGCCGTGAATAGGTTCCTTATAAAATATGCCGTATATCACACATACTTTGTACTGGCTTGACCCAAAGTATTGAGATTAATATATGAGATTTACTTGTAACTAGATATTTAGAAATGTTATGAAGCATATAAAAAGCAGCATCATGTAATCTAGTCACAAAAAAGTGTCTTGAGAGTGACTATCAACGAGGATATGTATTATTAAAACACAAATCCAAGTATGGACAACATTTACTTCTCACAATACTCTATGAGGATTGTGGGCTTGGCTGAAATAGTTCTAATATTGCATACTCCCCTGATGGATACAAAAAAAGGCTAATCATTCTTATCTGGAATTAAAAGAGAGATAAATAGATATGTATTGGCTAGAAAAAATGATGAAGGATATGAGTTACTAAAATTCTTGTAGAAGATATGATTAGGAGTCAGATTTCACCATGCTCCTTGGGAACTTTTCATTTTCATTCTTTAATCTCATTAGCAATCTGTTCCAAAGTGCAGCAGTATAATTCACACAGTATACTTCTCTTCTCAACTTTTTCCAAGCAGATTAAAATTTCATAAACTTTGAACAAGATTTATTTCCTTCATTCGACCCATCGCATCTGATACTACTTGACGACATAGAAACACAAGGTGTTCTAAGCATACCTATTTTGAGTGCAAACCCTCTACCCCTCGAAACCAAACAATGAAAAGAAACACTGATGATGATCATCCTCCATCTTTGTCCAATTTACACTTAATTCAGTGGCAGATCCAGGAGGATGGGGCAGGGGCACAAGGTCCACATGCCTAGCCAGCAAAGCACAATGTCTTCTGTACACACACAAACAAATATTTATCCCAAATTGTGTTCCTGTGCACCTGCCTCCACCCATAAAGTTTTAGACCTAAAAAAGGCACCTAAAATATGTGAGAATTTTCTTTGCTTGTTTGAGATTTATAAAAACGTTTGCCCCCTCCCTCCCCTGAAATCTTGGATCCACCACTGCAGCTTTACATCTTTCTCTGAAAAAGGCATACCATGTTTGCACCATCTGTTGATATTTCAGTGAAAGTTGTTTTTTTTCATACTCGATACTACTCAGTAAAAGAAAAAAAAATGAGTTCAAAGTGAAGTGTATGGTAAACCATCAATGTGAGGCACAGTGCTTTATAAACTCTCCTCTTTACAACCTTTGTACAATCTTTCCATTTCCAGTGCATCATTACCCAAGCTTGTAAAAACTCTGCTCATAGCTAAAATGCTCTTGAACATTCAAACAGTTTCTTTACACAGTTTCAACTTTGTTTCACACACGTCAGCCTTTTGTTTGTGTGCAATATCATTTCTTCAGCACATTTGACACATGGCTAGAACACACACTCCTTTCTATATAAATATGCAGAGGGTCAAAACACTGTTATTTGGGGGCATAATGCTTTACTGAGCCATCAAGTTTACAAAAATGCACCACAAATTTTGAGAGACAGGTTTTTATTGAAGATTGTAATTTTTTGGGTTATTTATTGTTCATTGTCCTGTTTCTTTGACATCTAACTTCACAATTCAATAGCCGTTAAGTAGAAAGACAATCTTTCCTTTGTCAAAAAAATATATTAAATACAACATTTAAAAAAATTACTTCCAGCACTGATGGGTTATGTATAGAAATCTGGCATTTTGTGTTAACTTTCAGTCCATTGAAAAAAAAATGTTATGTGTGATTGCATACCAAATTTTCTATCAAATCTAAGATAAAGAAGATTACTTCTAAATACAAAATTCTGGCATAAACAATATCATTTACAAACTTTACATAGTACTAATAACAAGATAATTCACCATTTTATACACATGATACAATAAGTATTGAACGGGACTAATAATACAGTTACACCGCAATTACACAATAAAAGCTACCAAACTTGGTACACCATACCCAAATTCCCACATACTGAATGGTGACAGGCAACATAACACTGATTTCTAACCTACAATGGCAAATTCTCATGATACAGAATTCTTATTTACTATTCACACCAGTGAATATCTGAGGCAAATCATAATATTGGTTCAATTTGGCAAGGAACTGAGGTGTTTATTGTGTATAATAATGGAATACCCATAAAACAGGGGTGAGACACTTTCCGCTTCACTCAATCACAGATATCTTAATTTTAAATTCAGAATTCTTACGTATTTTTTACTTTTCATTAAAAGAAACCTTGGTATAATACATGTTGGTATGTAAATCTTCACTTATTTACAAAAAGATATTGAAAAAACCCTTTGTTATTACTCTTCGTATCAGAAGAGCATGGGAAATTTATACAAATATCTGTAACAGATAGGCAACACTATTTCATATTAGATTTCATATTGCACTTAAGTCTTCCTTATTCAAAAACTGCGTAGAAAGGACTGCAATCATGGTACTTTGCACTAAAGTAAACCCAGATTATTCATAAAAATATAAATATTTCACAAAATATTTGACTCTTTGATTGCTTGTTTTAATAGTTTCCTGGGCTTAGACACTTGACATTTTTAACCCTAAACTTTGAAAATACATGTACAGAAAGAAAATATCTTTATAACAGTGCATTCTCACATCTGCAGCTAAATCTCTTTCATCAAACCTTCATATTCTTTATAGATATACAACTTTTGACTAAAGATGGATAATTATGTGTCATTACATACCCTATATAACCCTACGTTTCTCTAAATCTTGAGAAAGGTACCGCATCAATATCCCTTTGCAAATTTGTGTCAAACTACCATTGCAGCGGGCATGCAGTATGTCCACTGCAGCATGTCTCAGGATTGACCATGATTAGACCCATGCACATTGATATATTTACAAAAATAGGTTAAGAGAAGAAAGAGAAGCGGTGCAACCACGTATAGAGAGTGAGAGAGAGGACGGGAGATGGAGGAAAAGGTATGTTTCATTTTGTTTAATTATTTCCATTTGTTGAATACAAGTAGGCTTATGCCTGTCCGATGTAGGATACATTTAAAATCAAACCTTTTTTTCCCAGTAGTCCACAAACGAGTAGTAAATTTAGAGCTGAATCGTCTACCTCGCCAGCTCTGATCTGCACATGCGTATGCTGCATCACGACGCGCTGAATTTACGACGTCAACAATAACCTGCGCGCGCATCACTTTACCTCTTAACTCTTGGGTTTTGTTTACTGATTTAGCGCTTATCAACACTATCATCTTGATACTTATCGGATTCAAGTTTTTTTCGTTATTCTTCGGAGTGAATTTGGTCGATTTAATCAACCATGTCGCATCTATTCAAGACTTATTCAGAGCGAAAACAAGTCGGGCACCCTAATCTGTCTAGGTATGAGACTTATCACATCAATATCACTTTATGGCTTAATAATACAAGCAAGAAGCGTACTAATTTTGTAATATAAACTTCCATCCATTTTTTCTTCCGGTAAACTGCCTCAAACTTTTCAACAATGCTTCTGTATATGGAGGGGGGATCCATTGCCTATTAAATACTTTTGTAGTATATCATCATAATAAAATAATGTCACGTTTAGATTCTCATTGTTTTATGGTTATGGCTCGCGAAACCAGCGACAATTCAAATCCAAACCTCAAGGTGTCAAGTGTTGAGGATGAAAGGAATGTTGTTTGGCTATGATATATTTATATGAGAGTTATTTTCGGGCATTTTTGTTGATTGGTTTGTCTGTAAGCGTTATAACGAAGAAACTATAGAATGATACTTATAAGTGATAATAAAAATGATGACGATGATAGTATAATCATGATAATAATGATGAAAATTATGAAGGTTTTTTCCAATTTTATTGAAGGTAAACTGACATAACAATCAATATCATCAGCATAAATATGATGCTAATAATGATGATGATTACATGTATGATAATATATAAATAATGATAATAATAATAGTAATAATAATAATAATAATAATATTAATAAAAATAATGATAATAATAGCAATGATAATGATAATAATAAATAAATATGCCCTTCCGGGCCAGATTGGATTTGGCCAGCGGTGTACGTGCCCCATGTGCCACCTGGAAATACCACTGAAAGACCTTCGTTCTAAATATCTATCGCTTTCTCGCGATTTCTTTGTGCCAGTCTTGATCTTTCGTGTTTTCTTTCCCTCTCTTCTCTTTCTGTTTGTCTTTATATAGGACTATACTTCTTTGTCAGTTTCTTTCCATCCTTTGCCCTCCCTCCCTCCCTCTCATTGCTTTTACTCTCTCTCTCTCTCTCTCTCAGTTGGTGTCCTCTGTCAAAAATCAATCATTAACGTGTGGCCATTTCTCTCTCCCTCTCTCACTTTCTATTTATCCCCCTCTTAAAAAAAATTTAAAAATCTCGCTTTTTGATGTTTTTTTCTCCTCCCCCCTCTCTCTTTCTCTTTGTATTAGTGGTATTGCTGGAACGTCTTCGGAGCATTCTTTCTCTCAGGACCTGAACTCCAAGGATAACTCCGTATTCACCAAATCCCGATGTCGCTTGATGCGAATTGTCGGGAAGCTTGATGACATCTTTACTGGTCTACAGCACGTACATACGGAGAGGTACGGCCCTAGCGAAGTGGAGGATAGTTCACGAGACATCCAACTGAAGAAGCAGGATAAAGCCCCGGGACTTGAAACACAGCAATGGGAGCTCATCCTTTTGATGAATTCAGCAGACATGATGTCCAGGAAGG
The DNA here is from genome assembly GCA_025617745.1 of Heliocidaris erythrogramma. NCBI lineage: Eukaryota > Metazoa > Echinodermata > Echinoidea > Camarodonta > Echinometridae > Heliocidaris > Heliocidaris erythrogramma. The sequence goes on from CM046856.1 coordinate 37,623,810, forward strand.
TGCAGGCAATCCGCGGTCTCTGCACCAGTTACAACGCCAGGATGGGTAACCTGGTGCAACATCGAATCAACGAGGACAATGAGTGCATCATCGAATCCAGGTTTGAGAAAATGGACTCTGACAAGGACCTGGACACCACCAAGACACAGATGGAGGAAAGGAAAGCAGCCAAGAATCCATTTGTGCGAGGTTTTTCGTACATTCTGGCATTGCTCTTTTCTGCTTTCTGCTTCATCATCGGCAAGAGCACCCAGAAGAAAACAAAGAAGGCTTCTGCAAGCAAGGCTGCATCAACTTCAGAGGAGCTTACTTCCCGATTAGTGGAACAAGCCTTCAACAGGAAAAGGGACAACAAAGACTTGGAGGACAGTGTCCCTTCAGACAGTTGGATGCTGCTGACTGTAACCTCATATCCCAGGCAAGGCATTGTTCAGCGTTGTGTAAATCTAGAGACATTTCTTCATAGAGATCGCTCTACTTCCATCCATGTAAAGCGAATTAGCTCAGCAACCTATAAAACGCCAGATGCTCCAACGATCCGCACACTGAAGGCAAGGTATCTTCAGGCAATTGAATACTTTGGAGAAATCAGTTCTTGCGCGTACATAGTACGGTTGCTGAGAAACATTGACGCAGAGCTATTTGAGGCCCAGAAAGGACTGGATGCTATCAACGATAGGCCGTTTAAGTACAGCAGACCGTACAGTGACAGAGTAGCCTTACTCCGACAAGCACTGACCAGAGGAGAGGTAAAGCTGGAAAGGGAGCAGATCGCAAACACCTCCACCAGCCGACTAGCACTCCGAACCAAATATGGCCTCACCAAAATCGTCTTGCGACTCGAGGCCAAGACGGAAGGCATTCATATGCGGTATGACAGTTGGAGACGAGCCAGAGAGATGCCAGGACGCAGGCATAAGGCTGCCAAGAAGCCTGCTGTGAAGAAAGCTGTGAGGCTTGAAAGCCAGATGTGTTACAGACAAACCTCGGCTGGTCTAGTTGTGAGGAGAATCTGTGTGGCCAAGAAGAGGTCTTTGGTTGAAAGGGCGTTTGGGAGACATACCATCAATGGACTCAATGCAGTGCCCTCCATGAACACTGATACACAGCAATAGACGTCAGTGTATAAGATACTGAAGAGGGAAGTCTTTGAGGGATGTAAGGGTAAGGTAACTAGAAATATCACTGAAGATGATGATTAATACCCCCGCCCCGTGACAACAGCCTTTCTTGACTTTTGGTCGAAAACTGAGGAAGTAGTTCGATCCGCAAGATTTTCCCTGATTTACTGCCATAGATATGCCGTTTCCATGGCAACGCCGCTTCCGACACATCCCAAAAATATGTCTTGCACATCTTCCCACCAAGACCAATCTGTGTACCAAATTTCTTGACTTTTGGTCGAAAACTGAGGAAGTAGTTCGATCCGCAAGATTTTTCCCCGATTTACTGCCATAGATATGCCGTTTCCATGGCAACGCAGCTTCCGACACATCAAAAAAATATGTTGTACACATCTTCCCAGTAAGACCAATGTGTGTACCAAATTTCATGACTTTCGGTCAAAAACTGAGGAAGTATAGTTCGATCCGCAAGGTGTTTCCTTGATTTTCTGCCATAAATATGCCGTTACCATGGCAACGCAGATTCCGACTCATCCGAAAAATATGTCTTGCACATCTTCCCACCAAGACCAATGTGTGTACCAAATTTCATGAGCTTTGGTCGAACACTGAGAAAGTAGTTCGATCCGCAAGATTTGCAACAGACCGACCGACCGCCCGACCGACCGCCCAAACGTTCACTGATTCCTATATACACCCCCTTCAAACTTCGTTTGGCAGGGGTATAAATATCGCACCCGATTAAGGAAAACCTCATTTGTGAAGCGCATTCGCCACTGAACCCATCTGTGCCACAGTGCCATTCATGAACACTTATCAGACTGTCATGATATGCATCAATAGATGTTGGGGTAGAGGAAACTGAGGGAGGAAGAACTTGAGGTGCGCCAGGACAATGTTGAAAACGCCAATGATCAAGGAATACCTCAACTAGCAATGACACACATCTGAACCATCTGTGGCATATATTCATTACTGTGTGTCTTTGAAAGGCCCTGAAATATCAAGAACACTGGAAACATTGTCTTCTTGCAGGAGCAAAAATTCAATAAGAGTCAGAGATAAGCTAAAGGAACTTTACAGACCCTGACGATGGTCACTGAACTCTATAGGGGAAAATGCCACTTCCTACTCGTATTCAGCTCCATACAGTGCCGATTACTCTACAGGGATTAACCACTTTCACTACAGCGAATGGAATATTGGCAAGGTTTTTCCTGAAGATGGAATCTGTAGCAAGAGATACTGGCTTCGCTGGGATGGCCAATACTCAGTATGTTACAGAAAAAACATGGAACTCAATACTTATCTGAGGAGATATTGAAACATGAAGAGAGAAATCCACTAATAAATATGACCTGCAATAGTCTAAGAATGACTGTGTTTGTATTCTATGGTCTGATGTTACTGAGGAAGTGCGACAACCATTTTACAAAGTCAAATTGTTGCATTACTGTGAAATTAATCGAAAAGTGCTAAGAATTACTAGATCAGCAGAATGCAGAAAGTATTTTATTTTTCCCTGAAAGAAATAAAAGTACATGTACAAGGTAACAAGAAAACATGGGTGAGATAGCTGAAGAGAGACAGGGAGAGAAGATGGAAATAGAGAGAAAGAGAGAGAGATAGAGCGGGGGGGGGGGGGGAGTAGAGAAGAAGAGTAGTGAGAGAGAGAGGAGAGAGGGAGGATTTTGGGATAAGGACAGAGATGAGCAAAGGGCATAAAGAGGTGCACATAGAAACCATGAGAAAAAAGAAAGATAAAAGTTCAAAAGAATACACAATGTAAATTAAAAGGGGAAAAAAGGGAACACCACAAATAAAAGAAGGAAGTCACAAAGCAATACCAAAATGAAACAAAGAGGGCACCAGACATTATTTTGTGGACGAATAATGTATATTTTATTCTTTCATAAATGCAGAGTGATTTACAGGCAAGTACTATTCTATATTGCCATATAGTCATATGTTTATGTTCACAGCATAGAGTTTACACCACACAGGGTAGAAGCCACTCAAATGGGTACAAAACAAACATCATAATTACAGCGAAGATACAAAATAAAAAACTGCTCATGAGAAAATACCCTCATTTACATCCATGTCAAAGTACAAAACAAAATTCCAGTTTGTAAAATTTTGTACATGATATGTATGTGGATTATAAATGATGCTTATTCTATCTCCAATCACTTCAATTAACTACTGTTTTTCAAATGGTGAGCCCCCCATGTCTCCTATCCCATGCTGATAAGTTGTCAAGGTCGCTGGTTCCAAACAATTTTGTGCTAAACAATGGCGTGGTGATCACAGCAGCACCAGACACTAAATTTGCCCTGCTCTGGCCCTTTACTGGAACAAATGAGTGGACCTCATGTGTGGGCTCTGTTGTTTAGAACTATTATCCTGGATGGCGAGCGAATATGACATCAGCACTATTAAAGGTACTCTCTTCCATCTGCTATCAGTTCAATTAATTACTGTTTTTCAAATGGTGCACCCCCATGTCCCCTATCCCATGTTGTTTTGCACAGCATTTCATTGCAACATTTTGAAATGAGATTTAACAGAACAAAAACCAGTTATGGAACGCAACTGGCAACAAACCTTCATGCATGCCACCCATACCATCTCCAGAATTTCAGAGAAAAAGCCTTATAAATAGCATGAAACTAATGCATACCAAGATATTAATGGAAGCTTGTATGCCGTGAATAGGTTCCTTATAAAATATGCCGTATATCACACATACTTTGTACTGGCTTGACCCAAAGTATTGAGATTAATATATGAGATTTACTTGTAACTAGATATTTAGAAATGTTATGAAGCATATAAAAAGCAGCATCATGTAATCTAGTCACAAAAGTGTCTTGAGAGTGACTATCAACGAGGATATGTATTATTAAAACACAAATCCAAGTATGGACAACATTTACTTCTCACAATACTCTATGAGGATTGTGAGCTTGGCTGAAATAGTTCTAATATTGCATACTCCCCTGATGGATACAAAAAAGGCAAATCATTCTTATCTGGAATTAAAAGAGAGATAAATAGATATGTATTGGCTAGAAAAAAAGATGAAGGATATGAGTTACTAAAATTCTTGTAGAAGATATGATTAGGAGTCAGATTTCACCATGCTCCTTGGGAACTTTTCATTTTCATTCTTTAATCTCATTAGCAATCTGTTCCAAAGTGCAGCAGTATAATTCACACAGTATACTTCTCTTCTCAACTTTTTCCAAGCAGATTAAAATTTCATAAACTTTGAACAAGATTTATTTCCTTCATTCGACCCATCGCATCTGATACTACTTGACGACAGAGAAACACGAGCTGTTCTAAACATACCTGTTTTGAGTGCCTCTACCCCTCAAAACCAACCAATGAGAAGAAACACTGATGATGATCATCCTCCATCTTTGTCCAATTTACACTTAATTCAGTGGCAGATCCAGGAGGATGGGGCAGGAGCACAAGGTGCACATGCCTAGCCAGCAAAGCACAATGTCTTCTGTACACACACTGACTAGAAATATCACTGAAGATGATGATTAATACCCCCGCCCCGTGACAACAGCCTTTCTTGACTTTTCGTCGAAAACTGAGGAAGTAGTTCGATCCGCAAGGTGTTTCCTTGATTTTCTGCCATAAATATGCCGTTACCATGGCAACGCAGCTTCCGACACATCAAAAAAATGTTGTACACATCTTCCCAGTAAGACCAATGTGTGTACCAAATTTCATGACTTTCGGTCAAAAACTGAGGAAGTAGTTCGATCCGCAAGGTGTTTCCTTGATTTTCTGCCATAAATATGCCGTTACCATGGCAACGCAGATTCCGACTCATCCGAAAAATATGTCTTGCACATCTTCCCACCAAGACCAATGTGTGTACCAAATTTCATGAGCTTTGGTCGAACACTGAGAAAGTAGTTCGATCCGCAAGATTTGCAACAGACCGACCGACCGCCCGACCGACCGCCCAAACGTTCACTGATTCCTATATACACCCCCTTCAAACTTCGTTTGGCAGGGGTATAAATATCGCACCCGATTAAGGAAAACCTCATTTGTGAAGCGCATTCGCCACCGCAAGGTGTTTCCTTGATTTTCTGCCATAAATATGCCGTTACCATGGCAACGCAGATTCCGACTCATCCGAAAAATATGTCTTGCACATCTTCCCACCAAGACCAATGTGTGTACCAAATTTCATGAGCTTTGGTCGAAAACTGAGAAAGTAGTTCGATCCGCAAGATTTGCAACAGACCGACCGACCGCCCGCCCGCCCGAAAGACCGCCCAAACGTTCACCGATTCCTATATACACCCCTTCAAACTTCGTTTGGCAGGGGTATAAATATCGCACCCGATTAAGGAAAACCTCATTTGTGAAGCGCATTCGCCACTGAACCCATCTGTGCCACAGTGCCATTCATGAACACTTATCAGACTGTCATGATATGCATCAATAGATGTTGGGGTAGAGGAAACTGAGGGAGGAAGACCTTGAGGTGCGCCAGGACAATGTTGTAAACGCCAATGATCAAGGAATACCTCAACTAGCAATGACACACATCTGAACCATCTGTGGCATATATTCATTACTGTGTGTCTTTGAAAGGCCCTGAAATATCAAGAACACTGGAAACTTGTCTTCTTGCAGGAGCAAGAATTCAATAAGAGTCAGAGATAAGCTAAGGGAACTTTACAGACCCTGACGATGGTCACCGAGCTCTATAGGGGAAATGCTACTTCCTACTCGTATTCAGCTCCACACAGTGCCGATTTCTCTACAGGGATTAACCACTTTCACTACAGCGAATGGAATATTGGCAAGGTTTTTCCTGAAGATGGAATCTGTAGCAAGAGATACTGGCTTCGCTGGGATGGCCAATACTCAGTATGTTACAGAAATAACATGGAACTCAATACTTATCTGAGGAGATATTGAAACATGAAGAGAGAAATCCAGTAATAAAAATGAACTGCAATAGTCTAAGAATGACTTTGTTTGTATTCCATGGTCTGATGTTACTGAGAAAGTGTGACACCCATTTACAAAGTCAAATTGTTGCATTACTGTGAAATTACTAGATCATAATTAAATATCATAATTGATAGGATTGAGGTAAATTGAATATATTATCATAAAGAAAGTAAATGTGAGAAAATTACAATGCCCCGACCGGGATTCGAACCCGGGACCCTGGATTACATGACCAGTGCTCTACCAACTGAGCTATCCGGGCTCCCGTCGAAGCAAACTAACAATCTCACATATAGCCCCTCTCTTTCCATCGAGCGTAGGGGGTACATCCATACCAATTCCATGCGTACGCTATATAATGGCCTACCAATGAGACAGGTCTTCCCTCTAAAGTCGGGCAAATCCATGCCAACGAATTTCTATAGAGGACAATTTGACAATTTGACCTGTCTCATTGGTAGGCCATTATATAGAGTACGCATGGAATTGGTATGGATGTACCCCCTACGCTCGATGGAAAGAGAGGGGCTATATGTGAGATTGTTACTTTGCTTCGACGGGAGCCCGGATAGCTCAGTTGGTAGAGCACTGGTCATGTAATCCAGGGTTCCCGGGTTCGAATCCCGGTCGGGGCATTGTAATTTTCTCACATTTACTTTCTTTATGATATATTCAATTACTAGATCAGCAGAATGCAGAAAGTATTTTATTTTTCCCTGAAAGAAATAAAAGTACATGTACAAGGTAACAAGAAAACATGGGTGAGATAGCTGAAGGGAGAGAAGATGGAAATAGAGAGAGGGAGAGAGATATAGAGAGAGGGAGAGAGATATAGAGGGGGGGGGTAGAGAAGAAGAGTAGTGAGAGAGAGGGGAGAGAGGGAGGATTTTGGGATAAGGACAGAGATGAGGAAAGGGCATAAAGAGGTGCACATAGAAACCATGAGAAAAAAGAAAGATAAAAGTTCAAAAGAATACACAATGTAAATTAAAAGGGAAAAAAAGGGAACACCACAAATAAAAGAAGGAAGTCACAAATAAATAACAAAATGAAACAAAGAGGGCACCAGACATTATTTTGTGGACGAATAATGTATATTTTATTCTTTCATAAATGCAGAGTGATTTACAGGCAAGTACTATTCTATATTGCCATATAGTCATATGTTTATGTTCACAGCATAGAGTTTACACCACACAGGGTAGAAGCCACTCAAATGGGTACAAAACAAACATCATAATTACAGCGAAGATACAAAATAAAAAACTGCTCATGAGAAAATACCCTCATTTACATCCATGTCAAAGTACAAAACATAATGCCTGTTTGTAAAATTTTTTGATATGTATGTGGATTAAAAATGATGCTTATTCTATCTCCAATCACTTCAATTAATTACCGTTTTTCAAATGGTGAGCCCCCATGTCTCCTATCCCATGCTGATAAGCTGTCAAGGTCGCTGGTTCCAAACAATTTTGTGCTAAACAATGGCGTGGTGATCACAGCAGCACCAGACACTTAATTTGCCCGGCTCTGGCCCTTTACTGGAACAAATGAGTGAACCTCATGTGTGGGCTCTGTTGTTTAGAACTATTATCCTGGATGACGACCGAATATGACATCAGCACTGAGGTACTCTATTCTATCTGCTATCAGTTCAATTAATTACTGTTTTTCAAATGGTGCACCCCATGTCCCCTATCCCATGTTGTTTTGCACAGCATTTCATTGCAACAGTTATGGAACGCAACTGGCAACAAACCTTCATGCATGCCACCCATACCATCTCCAGAATTTCAGAGAAAAAGCGCCTTATAAATAGCATGAAACTAATGCATACCAAGATATTAATGGAAGCTTGCATGCCGTGAATAGGTTCCTTATAAAATATGCCGTATATCACACATACTTTGTACTGGCTTGACCCAAAGTATTGAGATTAATATATGAGATTTACTTGTAACTAGATATTTAGAAATGTTATGAAGCATATAAAAAGCAGCATCATGTAATCTAGTCACAAAAAAGTGTCTTGAGAGTGACTATCAACGAGGATATGTATTATTAAAACATAAATCCAAGTATGGACAACATTTACTTCTCACAATACTCTATCAGGCTGAAATAGTTCTAATATTGCATACTCCCCTGACGGATACAAAAAAAGGCAAATCATTCTTATCTGGAATTAAAAGAGAGATAAATAGATATGTATTGGCTAGAAAAAAAAGATGAAGGATATGAGTTACTAAAATTCTTGTAGAAGATATGATTAGGAGTCAGATTTCACCATGCTCCTTGGGAACTTTTCATTTTCATTCTTTAATCTCATTAGCAATCTGTTCCAAAGTGCAGCAGTATAATTCACACAGTATACTTCTCTTCTCAACTTTTTCCAAGCAGATTAAAATTTCATAAACTTTGAACAAGATTTATTTCCTTCATTCGACCCATCGCATCTGATACTACTTGACGACATAGAAACACAAGGTGTTCTAAGCATACCTATTTTGAGTGCAAACCCTCTACCCCTCGAAACCAAACAATGAAAAGAAACACTGATGATGATCATCCTCCATCTTTGTCCAATTTACACTTAATTCAGTGGCAGATCCAGGAGGATGGGGCAGGGGCACAAGGTCCACATGCCTAGCCAGCAAAGCACAATGTCTTCTGTACACACACAAACAAATATTTATCCCAAATTGTGTTCCTGTGCACCTGCCTCCACCCACAAAGTTTTAGACCTACAAAAGGCACCTGAAATATGTGAGAATTTTCTTTGCTTGTTTGAGATTTATAAAAATGTTTGCCCCCTCCCTCCCCTGAAATCTTGGATCCACCACTGCAGCTTTACATCTTTCTCTGAAAAAGGCATACCATGTTTGCACCATCTGTTGATATTTCAGTGAAAGTTGTTTTTTTCATACTCGATACTACTCAGTAAAAGAAAAAAAAATGAGTTCAAAGTGAAGTGTATGGTAAACCATCAATGTGAGGCACAGTGCTTTATATACTCTTCTCTTTACAACCTTTGTACAATTTTTCCATTTCCAGTGCATCATTACCCAAAGCTTGTAATAACTCTGCTCATAGCTAAAATGCTCTTGAACATTCAGAGTTTCTTTACACAGTTTCAACTTTGTGGCAAACTTGCAAAAGGCTTGAACATTGTTTCACACAGCATTTTGTTTGTGTGCAATATCATTTCTTCAGCACATTTGACACATGGCTAGAACACACACTCCTTTCTATATAAATATGCAGAGGGTCAAAACACTGTTATTTGGGGGCATAATGCTTTACTGAGCCATCAAGTTTACAAAAATGCACCACAAATTTTGAGAGACAGGTTTTTATTGAAGATTGTAATTTTTTGGGTTATTTATTGTTCATTGTCCTGTTTCTTTGACATCTAACTTCACAATTCAATAGCCGTTAAGTAGAAAGACAATCTTTCCTTTGTCAAAAAAATATATTAAATACAACATTTAAAAAAATTACTTCCAGCACTGATGGGTTATGTATAGAAATCTGGCATTTTGTGTTAACTTTCAGTCCATTGAAAAAAAAATGTTACGTGTGATTGCATACCAAATTTTCTATCAAATCTAAGATAAAGAAGATAACTTCTAAATACAAAATTCTGGCATAAACAATATCATTTACAAACTTTACATAGTACTAATAACAAGATAATTCACCATTTTATACACATGATACAATACGTATTGAACGGGACTAATAATACAGTTACACCGCAATTACACAATAAAAGCTACCAAACTTGGTACACTATACCCAAAATCCCACATACTGAATGGTGACAGGCAACATAACACTGATTTCTAACCTACAATGGCAAATTCTCATGATACAGAATTCTTATTTACTATTCACACCAGTGAATATCTGAGGCAAATCATATATTGGTTCAATTTGGCAAGGAACTGAGGTGTTTATTGTGTATAATAATGGAATACCCATAAAATAGGGGTGAGACATTTTCCGTTTCACTCAATCACAGAGATCTTAATTTGAAATTCAGAATTCTTACTTAGTTTTTACTTTTCATTAAAAAGAAACCTTGGTATAATACATGTTGGTACATGTAAGTCTTGACTTATTTACAAAAAAATACTGAAAAAACCCCTTTGTTATTACTCTTTGTATGAGAACAGCATGGGAAATTTTATACAAATATCTGTAACAGATAGGCATCACTATTTCATATTAGATTTCATATTGCACTTTAATAGGTCTTCCTTATTCAAAAACTGCGTAGGAAGGGCTGCAATCATGGTACTTTGTACTAAAGTAAACCCAGATTATTCATAAAAATATAAATGTTTCACAAAATATTTGACTCTTTGATTGCTTGTTTTAATAACAAAGTTTCCTGGGCTCAGACACAGTGACTTTTTTATCCTAAAATTTGAAAATACATGTAGAGAAAAAAAATCTCTTTATAACAGGGCATTCTCACCTCTGCAGCTGAATCTCTTTCATCAAACCTTGATATTCTTAGATATACAACTTTTGACTAAAGATGGATAATTATGTGTCATTACATACCCTATATAACCCTACGTTTTTCCTCTCTAAGTCCTGAGAAAGGTACCAAATCAATTTCCCTTTGCAAATTTGTTTCACACAAACTACCAGTGCAGTGGGCATGAAGTATGTCCACTACAGCATGTCTCAGGATTAACCATGATTAGACCACATTGTTCATTGAGAGTCAGAAGGACATTAACTCTTTACAAAATGATATAAGTTAATACCCTTCTAGCACTCAGCAGGTAAGTAAATACATTCCCTACATACACGTACATGTGTAACAATTACATGCATTACTTAACATCAACTGCAACACTAGACTGAACTGGTGGTACCGCTATTAAGTATATTAAGTATATTGCAATCTTGAAATCGGAGTTCGAAATGCAGCAGAGCCTTCTCTTTCTGATTATTCCTGTCAGGGGACGATATGTAACGTTACGTAAGGTGAAACTCAGTTTTGAACCATGGCTTGTCAGAGCTGTTTAATAAGTGAAGGCAGAGAGCCGACTACTACTCAGACTGACTCAAATCTCGGAAATGAAAGAAAATGATTCTACTTGATCATATCACTTTTATGGACAAGGTTGGGTTTGAAATTTCAAAAAGGAGTTAGGATTTGGGCAAGGAGATAGAGAACCCCATGACATGATAAAATAGAGATTACTATGACATGAGAGCTGAAACATAAAGCTGAAACATTTTCTTGATCGTGACTTCTTTCTCAAAGAAAAAATAATTACTTTCAAACAAAGAAGCTTTGAGGATAATAATGGCAAGTTCATCAACAGTCATTGTCTCAAATGTGTCAGGTGATCTGGATGATCACATGATTTATTACTTGATCACCATTCGTGTCACATGACAAAGTGATTCTAAAAATCTTTATCTACACTGGCCCATGCTTACATAATACACTCACACATATTCTAAGTTATTTAGACTCATTCAATGGCACAATATACACGTACATTTACAAACTCTTTGATAAATGACTTTAAGCTTTCTAAAAAATAGTGATCGATACATAGTTATTTCCAAAAAGATGCACGTACATTGTATATATTCAAATAAATTATCTATAGCATGGAAAATACATATAAAAATTTGTGCTTTACTTCCTACTTCCTAATTTCAAAAAAGGACACACGAGGATCACGATAAAAACATCAATTTACAAACCATTTCTTTACTGATGCAGCTCATCAGCTGTTTAAGACAGATTGAAATAAATAAATCAAGGATTTCCTTCTATTTTGTTCTCTCACTTATTCTCACACTCCCTCAGCTAAAAAACATCCAACTTTCCCCAAACGCATCATCACCATCATCATAATCATCATCTTTTAGTCCACTGGAATTCTAGCACCATACATGTCAGTGCAGATCAGGCTACTTTGAAATCAACCCATTGACTAACAAAGTCTCTTATTCCCATAAGCTTAATACAGGCACCACCCAGTTCCTGTAAGCAATGGGTTAACCTAACCTTCGCAGATTGCAATCAAACTCTGTGACGCTGGAATTTTTCCAAATAATGCAGTATGTCTTGGCTCCATCCTATATAGCTTGCGAGAGGTCAGCCTGACTTAGATACCATCAATGCTTGCTGTACAAACTGAGACTCTGAGGGAACTAGGACCACTTAAAGGTGTTACTCGGAGATGTACAAACAAATCAAAATGCAATAAATTTGGTATCAACTGAAAGGGGAAGATGCCCTAAAACATTCCATCAACATACGAAATCCATAGGCTTTCATAAATTAATATTATTCTGTTTCAAATGTGTGCCAAAATATTCGCATATTTTCGCCCTGCGAGCAGTTTCTTTTTCAACCTTGGAAATGTGACGTAATACTCGGGACACACTTGCTTGCTTCTAGCTAGCTCACGATCACGTCAATACAGTGCGCGCACATAACGTTCGCGGTTCGAGGTAAGCTACTGATTTCTTCCAATCTTTGAAAATCTTGTCGACAAAATGTCTGATTTTGGCCCTGATTCAGATGTTAGAACCTGGAATCACACCGTCATTCCATCAATCACCGGGTGAATCACTGCAGCATCCACACACACATACGATTCATACAGCTACAGTACAGTCAAGTCGTATACCGTAGGCTAGCTGTCCCGAGAATGACGTCATTTTTCTAGTGCAAGAATTCTCGCTTTCGTGGCTCATCTGAGACCCTGTCAGGGGTCTTGAAAAAAAGTCCTGATAATCTTTTTGAACAAGCTTACATCTCTAAAATTTAATTTCATCGTATTCTTTGGGGGATTAGCTTTCCAAAAATGTATAACTTAACCTATTTCTTATTTTATGGGACATTTCTCCGGTTATCTGCTTTAAAATATGTCTACAAGAAACGCTGTGTTTTTAGATATCATATTTGAGGAGAATATTCAGGTTCTCATTCTTTATGTCTGCTTGAGTATGGTATTTCATGCATGGTTGTTACCATCTTAAATCCTTTGGTAATGGTGTTTCTTTCATTCTCAATCTTTACATACTGTTTCAATCCCTTTAAGATCATTTTGCACCTACATGTACCATGCACTCCACAGTATTCTCATGTTCACTGATCAAAATAGCCTTTTGCTTGAAATCAATACATGAATTGCTACAGCTCACAAGAATCTATTAGTCTTTTCTTTCCTTTTTTTTCCTTTCACAGTTACACTGAAAGTTGAATAGAAAAGTAGTATTCATCTTACAATAAAAAAAGAGGTCGTAAAAGAAAATGATCCTATTTAATGTAATACCGTGTGCAAAATTCTCTCAGTGTGGCCATTTCTTTTTTGTCAAGGTGCAAAATTACTGGATTTTGGTGGTGAAATATGACCCGTTATTCTATGGACCTTGTGGCAGATTAGCCTTGTCCTAACCAAAAAATATCCAATAAAGTCTACTACTACGATTTACCTGGTATTACTGTATCATACCACAACTTTCAACTGGGATGTTACTCCAATCTCATATAAACACAAGTCTTTTGGATGACCTTTGAATTTTGTACAAGAGTGTCAGTTCTATATCAAGGCGGCATGTGCATGTAGCTCCCTCTTCTTCAGTTTCCTGTTCAAATTTACCTTTCATGTCCATGAGTCTCAGTTGACCTTTGAACTTAGATCAATTTCTAGGTTTAGATGGTCTCTGTAAGAAATTTGGGGGTTACAATCAGGGAGTGAATTATGTCATTAACAAGTATCATAACTCTGCCACATACAATGAAACTGTTTAAAGTCTCCTTCATTGGATATTGGTCTCAGTTGACCTATGACCTCGAGGTCAATTTCTAGGTTTGAAAGGTCTGATGTCATAGTGATACCTCTTCAAGTTCGTGGTTATTATTGAGTAAATCATCACTTAATACATGTGTCATTATATAGGAAAATGAATTATTTTTAACTTCTCGAATTTGTTCGTATCTGCTCAGTGCGCATGTTTTTGATTTACCGAGCATGCTGACTACCGCATTTGACATTTTAGGTCGCCGCGCATGCAAATTAGTTTGTCTTACAGAGATTTTGGTTTACACGCATGCAAATTAATAGCTGTGCATGTTAAGTAGGTTTACTGCCCTTGTGGAATGCGTGTGATGCCGTGTCCTGTAGGATTGGGCGAAGACACAGCGACACACAAGCTTGAGCCAAGGTCATGAGCAGATGCAGCACTGTAACGTCGAATGTTGCTTGTGAGGTTGTGTACAGCATTTATATTTGAGACAGATTCTGACAGTAATCAAAAGCAGTTGCAGAGAGACAGCCACGAGTACCGGTGGCTTGGTAGTCGTTTGCTGTACCCCCTTCTCTTCTCTTGAGGACATCATAGACGGTTGTTGAGCTCAGTGGGTGTGTTCTCATCGAGCCCTTGGGTTTTTTTTTTCTTATATATATTGTGAGCTACTGTACACTAAAGGCAGAGACTACGGCAATGAAATAAACTACAGAACTTCACTCATCCTGTATTCTGGTCTTCATTGTTGTGGTCTTCATTGTTGTGCTCTGGTCCTGTACTGCGACAATTACTCTGCCATGCCGGTATGCAAGGAAACTGTTTAAAATTCACCTCCATTGGACATCGGAGTCTGTTGACCTATGAACTTAAAGTCAATTTCTATATATGAGTCAACAATATGAAGTGTCATAACTCTGCCATATACACGTGAAAAACTACAAAATCTTGGCTATCTTTAAAAAACATGATTCATTTCCTTCGCAAGATGACTTTACCTCCTAACTCCGCTTACCATGCAGCATAAATGAATGACCTCCGACCTCTCAGGCAAAGTACATGACCTTGAGGGTGTCATCGTGTACTTTGACTGCGCGTATCATGTCCTCGAAGCTCCGTCCATAGCTGGTGGCCCCGTGGTGGCTGCTACCATCACCACCGCTGGAGAAAAGAGAGCACAGGATAAGAAAAATCAGTTAAGACAACCCACTTAACTGGGGAGCATTTCATCAAGTGTTCTGTCAGTGATTTTTACAGACAACTGTTATAAGCTACTGAAATTCTTGCATCTGATTGGCTGAGAGCAAATTTGTCGGTAAAGATCACTGATGGAACGCTTCCCAGAAGACTTATGATTTCGGTTTAAAGCCTATCGCACACTGTGCGATCGGACTGCCAACGCAACCCTTTCATGACAGGAATTATTTAAGCACTAAATTGATCACATTTTGTTCTTCAAATTGGCAACAATATTTTTCTTTTGATGCTACATGGCTTTAATAAAATGTAATGTCTTTGAAAACAATAAACATGGTTAGGAACTTAGAAGAAAAGTTGAAAAAATCGCAAATAAAAAGATGATGATTTTGAACCTCTCAATGTGTTGCTAATTGAAGGATTTTAAAGCTCATTCTACTTTTTAAAATTCTTGGCATCAAACGATATACATGGTCATGCAACAAAAATGGACACAGCGTGTGGAGAAATTTTTGCTCATTCTATTCATGTATTTGGTATATTTCTTTTTAGGGCTCTGATTCACAAAATGTGGTCAATTGTCTCGAAAGGGTTAGCAGAATTTGCAACAGCATTTAATATGAACAATCACAAATGTGAAATCTTCATGATCAAGGCTCTGAATATTTAATCATATGAACAGTATTGAAACTGAAATCTGAAGCCTCCATGTGGGAGTAAAAGCCAAATCGGATCCGTACCACAGTGATGTCAGACTTTACAATTTGAAGTCTATTTAGCCATATTACTCTGACTAGAGGTCTGCAGTGCACTATCAGTATTCATATTATTATTCAGAACCTCGATTAGAAAAATCACGTTTAAATTTCCATCTAATGCTATTGCAATTTCTTTTAAAAATTGGATCACAGTCGGATCACATGGTGTGCAGTAGGCTAAACACATTGGGTGATTTCACGCTCGGCGTTGGTGTTTGGTGCTGGTGTTTAGAGCAAAGATTCTCCTACAATCGAGCTCAAACACCGCTGTTCAGATTAAGGAGCCGATACCGATATCCTAACAAAGCGCATCGATAGCTTAACACTGGCAATGGCATCAGCACCATTTTTAACGAAGAAAAAAAAATTGTTTAAAACTATTTAATTATTAGTCTAGAATATCGTTAAATTACACGAGTGGTCCGGCAATTGTAAAAGAAATAATTATTTGATCTAGAGTGCGGTAAGAAACTTCACAGAAATGGATAGTCTTGACAGGAACGGTAAGTTTAGATATGATTTCTCTCGAGTTTCTCACTTGCAGCAGAAAATGCTGCGGCTAATGCAGCTAGACGCCGGATCGGACGGTGTAGCGCGCACAGGGCAAACAGCCAAATTTCAGGCATTGGCTCAGATTAGCCGTGAAGTTTCATGACTTTTGAATTGTAAATGCTGATTTAGAGCTCATCCTGGTAAATGATGTGGATTCTCTAGGTCTTTAATTACGGAATTTCTAACATTTTTATTAAATCTATCTTGAAAAAGAAAATTAGTTAGGAATTTTTATTCACTCCTTCAGCCCCAATAAAAAACAAAAGTAGTTCCTTTCCGTGTGCTCTAGATCGAACGTTAGGCCAAATGCTGGCCTAGATGAGCATAATACCTCTTTAACACCTACGAAATTACACTTCAAATGACGCCTACTGTCTTTTTTTCTTATGACTAATCAGCAAAATTTCCCATAGCTAGAAACACCAACACCAACACCGACACCGACCGTGAAATCGGTGTTTCTAAATCCCTAGGGGTATAGTTTTAGTAAATGGGAACTTGTACATGAAATTAAACACCAACGGCCGAGCTCGGTTCAGCAGACGATAATTAACAAAAAACAAACCGGCAACTGGAACTACGTCAAAAACTCAGAGGTCAACACCTAGCTAACACCGACTGATTTTTTTTTTCATTTCATAGTCGGTGTTAGATCACGATTTCGCGGCAAATCATAATTCATAATTCATATTCCATTTATTTTGTCTCAACTATCAAGCACCATTTCTACTCAAGTGCAATGAGGACTTATAATTTATACATAAAAACAAAATTTCAGCACCATTTTGATAAATAACAAGATGAATGCGAGTGCGTCTCCTATATCCTAAATTCAGTTGATGGCTCAAATTGTTCTTGGAATATTGTGATAACCAGAATAACAAGATGAATGCGACTGTGTCTCCTATATGCCTCCGCCTAAATTCAGTTGATGGCTCAAACTGGTCTTGAAATATTGTGATAACCAGAATAAAAAGCCTCTAATTTCTCTTTGACATTTGACATTTGACCTTACGCCTTATAACCCAAAAGTCTGATCACTTTATCTCCTCCTATTCATGAACACAAAATAACTGAAACATGGTGATAACAAAGGTAAAAAAACATTAATTTCACATACACCTGTATGACCTCTATGACCTGTCACCTTTGACCTATGTGAACAAAAATCTAATCAGTTCTTCTCGCTATGGTGATGCATACTAGTTCCAAGTTTGAATGGTCAAATAGTTCTTGAGATATCACATTAACAAGGCTAAAACCTGCAATTTCAGAATTGACCTCTATGACCTTTGACCCAAATTCTAATCAGATTGTCTTTCTATGGTGATACATTCTGGTACCAAGTTTGAAGTTCATACATCAAATGGTTCTTGAAATATCGCGTTAACAAGGTAAATACCTGCAATTTCAGGAATTGACCTGTGACCTTTGACCTACGTATCCCAAATTCTAATCAGATCCTCTTCCTATGATGATACATACTAGCACCAGGTTTGAAGTTCATACCTCAAATGGTTCTTGAATTATCGCTAGAACGAGGCTAACACCTGAAATTGCAGGAATTGGCCTTTGTGACCTTGACTTTGACCACAAAATCTAATCAGATCGTCTTTCTATGGAGATACATACGAGAACCAAGTTTGAGGTTCATACCTCATGTGGTTCTTGAGTTATCACTAGAACGAGAAAGCGGGACGGATGGACCGACAACTCGAAAACATAATGCCTCTGGCACCACCTTCGGTGGGTGGAAGCATAACAAGCCTACTATAATACCTCTTTGACATTTGACCTTACACCTTATAACCCCAAAATCTGATTACTTTATATCCTCCCAGTCATGAAAACAAAATAGTTGAGACATGGTGATAACAAAGCTAAAAAACATTGATTACACATATATGACCTCGATGACATGTCACCTTTGACCTAGTCGTGAACAAAGATCTAATAAGATCGTCTCACAATGGTGATGCATACTAGTTTGAAGTTAATGGTTCAAACTGAGCTCAAGAGAGTGTTAAGGCAAAAACCTGAAATTTCATGGTAAATGACCTCCGTGACTGTTGACCTTTGACTTACCTACCACAAAATCTAATCAGATCGTCTTCCTATGGCGATAGATACTTGCACCAAGTTTGAAGTTCATACCTCATGAGGTTCTTGAGTTATCGCAAGAACAACAAAGCGGGATGGACAGAAGGAAGGACGGACATTTTCCATTTCTTAACTCTTTCTATAAAGGGGATCTATATGTTTTAGGAAGGCAGTTTTGGTGACTTTTGCAACCTAGATTCTCCCTTTATAAATGTTTTCTGCAATCACTACCCATCCACATACATGTATATAGCATGCATACCTTTAACTAAATTTAGGTATATAAAACAATACAGTATCATTTTCTGCTACATTACAGTGAAAATAACATAAAAATGATACTGCCTATTATATTTCAATATCTTCTTCCTTCACTTTGATCTCTTGCGATTGTGTTCAAGTTTTCGGAGTGTAACTGTGCAACTGACTGGGGGACTCTGGATCAATTTGGATTTAAAAAAAAAAAGAAGTTTGGATGCAAGAAGAGAGGATAGATTGAAGGAGAGAGAGAGAGAGCAGGAAGCAAGAACATGGTTTCACATTTTCTTTCACTCACTTGCTATTTGTGCCTGACTGATGGCTGCAAAAAAATATAAAAGTGATGATAAAAAACATAAATAAACAGCAATAAGAGATATTCAATAAAGTTTGTTTTGGATGGTTTTGGTTTCATGAATGACCAGCATTTGATCTGTCTCACAAATAAACATGCAAGCACATTGTTTCAAATGATTTGTAAATGAAATTAATTTAGTCGGAGAAAGAGGCTGACAAAATGACAAACTAAACTCATTTTTTTTCAATTTTCTAGACAACAGAAAGATATTCTTATTACTTCATACATTAATGCACAGTATTGAATAAATTTTTTCATTTTTCAATTTTGTTTAAATTGTCACTATCAATTTTAAACAGTGTTATAAGAAGAAGAGGAGAAAAAAAATCAGATAATAATTCCATAAAAATATGATATTTAGAAGAGTTATAATTTTCCTGTACTCTCATATAATTAAAACTTGTACATGCTTTTATCATAATGCAATTTGTGGATCTATTCTATACTATAAATGGACAATGCTTGTAAAGGCATCAGTTACAAAGAAACATTTTCAGCTTAGATGTAAATAAAGTTATCCAAGTTTGAAAAAATGAATAATATCTTTATATATACAGAGGATACACTTTCCGTAAAGTAAAATGTAAATAAAGATACACTTCCAAGTCAGTGACTTTCGTCTACTTATCTAAAAAATCATCAATCTTTCATGGATCATGGCGAGTAATATAACACCATGAATCTTTCAGAGAGCCTTAACATCACAATTCTTATCTCAATTTGCATGCTATTGAATCTTTTCTCTCCCAAAATAGAGTTGCCATGACTTTCTGACCTAATGCAGATGCATCTCTCAACCCTCTTATCTACAACAAATGTTACAATAAACTTTATTATTGGCATACCACACGTGGCTAATACTGCTGCTACAATCAATACTTACTATTTCTAAAGATGCTAGGGTCATTGCTACTTTAGCCATACATACACAACTTTATCTGATATAAACTGAAACAATTTCTTTGTACCACAACGCTACAATATATAGCCTATATTTGATGAATATTAAAAAACATCATCTATCTAATAAGCAAGCAAAAAGATGAAATAAAAAATAAAACATCCTAAACTACCTATTGCAAAAAACTACAGGACATGCCTGACAGCCAAAAACTAGAGCTCACACACGTGCACACACTACTAAAAAAAGGGAAGTTAATCAAGATACATGTAAACATAGACAGAGTGAGCAGTATAAACTCCATACAGATGGCAAAGGCAAGTAATACTTGTATCATAAATTGTCCTCTAAAATTTATATCTGACCATTATTCTTTTTGCACCTCTCACAACTTTATAGGTGTCGATCATATAATGAACTAATTTATTTTATGAGCATGTTTATGTAAGGGACAAATATCTAGCACTTCTACTACATGTACCTTTGATCCTTTTAGCAACTGCATCATGCCCATGTGTACATTGTATATCTGTCAATCTGATTCACATATTAATGTATACTCATGTACATAAATGTACAGTATGTAGTCATGAATAAACTTAAAAACTCAAAGCAGAATGGACAAGCAATCCATGTGTTGGCAAAGCAAGCAGAAGAAAGCAAGAAGAAAAGAAGGCATTTCATCTATGATATATGAAGTCTCTTTTGAACCTCTGTGTACAAAGGTTAATAGACCAATTACAAGATACAAGCAAAGCATCTGTTCTTATTAGGCCAAAAAAAAAAAATTGTTGTATTGGCGTAACGGGTCTGTGAAAAATAGGGTCGGTCGGTCGGGATTTTTTTTTTTTTTTTTTACGACAGTATAATACATAATACACGCAGCTAGTTCTGTCCGCAGCACTTCCGGGTTTTCGATCACGATCGCGATCGCAAAGGCAGCACGATACACGATATCGATAGTCAAAAAACAAAAACAAAACCTAGGGTCGGCGACATTTTTAGGGTCGGGCGGGTTACGCCAATACAACAATTTTTTTTTTTGGGCCTTATGTGTCCTAAACAATCTGCATTGCATGTTATAAGCACACAAAGCAAGCCAAATCAACTGAAAGCAGGGGAAGGCAGAGGAGACATGCAAAGCAAAACCAAGCTTACAGGCAAATGAACAAATCTTCTCCTGAAAGAAAGGACAGTTAACACAGAGAGAATATTTATGACTGTCTCAAAGCTTACCTGTCATGATCATACCTATCGTGGTCCTTTTCCACGAGATGGTATCGGGCGCGGAAGGCCACAAGGTGGGCATAGTAGGCGGGGGCGGGGATGGACACGCTGCGGGTGCAACGTACGTAGGTGTGGCACAGCTGGTAGGTTAGACACTGGAGTTCGTCAGCCTTGAAGCGGTTGTCGTCCCAGAGGACGTGGTAGTGGGAGGGACGACTGGTGCCCTAGACAATTGCGAAAGATGAAATGATGCTATTATAGTTGTGTTACGGATGAGCCACTGAACTATGGAATACATATTGTATATACCCATCAGCTGTAAACTACCAATAAATCACCAGAATTCTTCTTCTTTTGTTTTGTGCAATTCTTTAAACTACAGTCTGGCTTTCAAGCTTTCAAATAATAAATAGCACTAGTAGTTTATTCTAGTACAACGTACCTACATATCATCTTAAAAAAGAGCAATAAATAACACCTATTCAAAGAAATTGTTTGCTCAGGGCCAAAAAGGTGTACTTAACACCCCCCCCCCCCCCCCCCCCCCCTCTGCCACCGAACAGATGAAATCACCTTTCCCTATTGGTGGTTCTGCAAAACATTGCCCTTTGGCAAGACATTTCTCTATACTTGACACTATTCAGGACCAGATATATCTGGTCACGAATAGTGTATTTTCTATTTACAATATACCCTCATGGTGACAAAACGGTAGAATACCGCCAAGATGTGGAGATGGTGCACACATTGTCAGCATGCATTAATGAAATGACTGAGACAATGATTATTGCAAGGCATTTGAAGATGTATTTATCCTTCAATCAATATCTGGCATTTAACTCTTCAACATTCCTTCAGCAATGGAGCATATTTCAAAGTTCTAATCACTTTGTTAATGACTATTCAAAAGAATATGGTTATGTTTCTCTGTTCCTCAATACCTGAATACCAGCATGACTGCAGAGGAAGAAATCAAACTCGAGAGGATGTGTGATACCACTGTCTACTGTGGTACCTGCAGGGATGTTGCCACTCCTTCCAATCTAGAGAGAAGGATATAGATAATCAGACATATAAAAACAGAAAGAGGGAAGAACAAGCGCAGATAGATATGGGAGATATGGGAAATATGGGAGAGCGGAGAAATAAGGGGAGAAAGGAAGAGAGAATAAGAAGGAGAAAAATAGATTAAAAGATGGATAAAATGTACCAAAATGTAGCACATATAAAAATTCTTCATCAATTTATGCCTAAGCATCATTTTCCAATAGCCACAGAAAAACCACTCTTCTACCATTTCATTTCTTCCATCCATCCCTCTATCTATCCACCATATCTGTTTTCTTCTCTCAGCATAAAAAAAACCAGGTGATATATAAAATAGTCCCTAAACATTGTATCACTCCTATCATTCACTCTTTACTTCACAATTTCTTCCATCTTGAAGTCTGTGTCTTTCTGCAGAGCAGAATATAATATTTTCGTCTTCCAAAGACACAACTCACTCAATATATCACTTCTATCAGCTACACATAATATTCACTGTCAATTCTTCTCTTCACTCTATCATTTCCTTCCTCCATCAATCCCTCTATCTTTCCACTCACCTGTTCTCTTCTCTCAGCACAGAAGAGCCTGGTATGATGTCTCTTCTGAACCACAATGAACGTGATACCAGGCTCATAAAAGTCTTCTAACGAACGGCAGGCATTACGGATGGCCGTCATCTCTTGAGCTAGCACCTGGTAATGAAGAACAAAAACTTGATACTAACACCAAATATTTCCAACCTTTAAAATTCTGAGTCCTCTTGCATCAAAACAAAATCAAATGCAACTTGACTTTCAAGCAATCAGAATCGCTTATTTGCTTCACACTTTCTGAGTTCCCTATAATAACTTTTTACACAAGAGGTTCACGATCATTATCATTACAATTCCCCCAGGTGTTGTTCAGTGGATTGGAGTTTGTATATGATTATGAAAAAGTATGGTACTACTAATAGATTCCAGTGAATGCTATTATCTGAATATAAACTAACAATAAAAACTATCATGCTATTTATCTTTTTCAGGCAATAAAACTGACATCTGTATGGTCCACTTTTATTACACATGGTTTTCAGGAGGCATCAAGGAACCATGATCTTGTGTCAGATGATGAACTTGCCTTGATATGTCCCTATAGCTGCAACAAGTTATATACAAAAGAAGAAGAATACCCACCTGTAAGAATTGACCTTCACTGACCCCATCCCTGTACATGATGATCCTGGCTGGTTTAAATCTGGTAGAGCGGTAGAACTCCATCAGGAGCTCCCTGACCATTCCCATCAGATCCTGGATGATCTCCACTCGGTGATTCTGAACTCGAACGCTGGCGCAGTAGCGGCTGGGATGGCCATCCATACTACCCACAACCTATCACAAGAATTTAAAGATAATTAACATGAATGGTAGGGAATGAAACATGATAAATATGCTCTCATATGGAAACCTTAAACAAAGCATACCCTAGAAAAATGATACATATACAAGCAATAATTAACTCTTACTGTGCCAAGGGGTTTAGCTCTCTTCAAAATTTTACCAAAATGTGATCAATGCTTACTTTTCAAATGTCTTCCACTTCCTTAACCATCTATTATTTCACAAAATATTGTGTACAAAACTTGTAAGAAATTTATTAACTTGTCTTATGATACCAAACATTATTCCTTTACCCAACTTTATGCGTAAGAATTATTGAAAATTACATTTTGAGTTTCTTTTTTGTCTATTATTTGTAGGTTTCTCATTTGTTTACTATTGTTTAATGTTGAAATAAGGTAATATCTTTTTTAAAATGTGCAGTTTTCTCTGAAAATTTCTATAGTAGCATATAATTATAATCATATATTTAGAATGCTTGATTTATGCTCAAAATTTTGATATAAAGTTAACAACAAAATTATTCATACCCCTTGGAAAATTCTAGTTTTTTGCATTTTTCCGAAAAATGAATGGTTAAATGAAGTTACTTGCACATCACTTGAATACATTTAGTTATCATCTGCAAATGAATGCCGTTTCCGGTTTCACCTCATTTGCATAACAATAGAAAAGGTGAGTTATCCAAACTGGGCGATGTTCAAAATTATTCATACCCTTGCTGATTTATTGACTTTGTCAATCAGTATGAATCCGATCCTTGTGATTAATGCTTGTAATTCACTTTATTATATAATACACCGTCACAAGGCTTCCGGAGGGGTCTCTGCTGGGATATCAGGCCAGTACCTGTTCTCCAATGGCTCAATCTCCTTGGGGATGTGTCCACACATGCTTCACCTGACCTTCAGGGAGTTCGTTCATAGATTTTGTGTCCTACAGGTGATGCAGTTATTGACTTCATGATGACAGGACTATGATATTGAAATTTTCGGTCATTTATTCCATGCATTTTAATGAAAATTCTGTATCTACTTATGAAGCAAAGCACCATTCCTGAAGAGCCCTTCCCTTTTGCACTGCCTGTGGGAGGGTTCACCTTTATTCATTGGCCCCATTCTTAATTGGAGTGCTCAGGAAGGCCATGTTGGTGATATTAAAGTCATTTCATGACTCTTACGTCAGGTCACCATGAATAACAGTATGTAACCTTTGAGTACCATACACATCCCACATTAACTGTTACTGTATATCAATCTTCATATGGTATATTCTTTGTATCTTTGGTATGAAAGCTACAATCCTTGATATCAAAATGAATGTAAACCAAATTTAGACCATATGCCCTCCATGTTACCAGCTGCAGTGCACAAAATGCTACCAGTTTGACAGTGCACTGGAACATAAAGATCAGTATTTTAAGCTTCACTAGAGTACCCACTTGCAGGTGTCCATATAAAAAATGTGTCAATCAGTGTAACTGAATAAACTGATAAAATTGGCACCATCCAACCTTTAGACAACTACCATGGCCTCCCTAAACATAATGGAACAAAAGTATCAGGAAATACCTTCCCTTGACAGAGTGCAAAATTGAATGCCTCTAGGGAAGTCTCTCCAGGAAGAGTGCTTTGTTTCAACTTAGATACAGAATTATCATTAAAATGTAAGGAATATTAACGAAAATATCAATATCATAGTCCTATCCTCATGACGTCTAAAACTACACCACCTGCAAACACAAAATCTGCTTTAAATCCATCGAATCCCCTGAAGACCAGGTGATGGCATGTGTGGACAACATCCTCAAGGAGATTGGGCCATTGGAGACCAGGTATTGGCCTGATATCTCAGTAGAGACCTCCGGAAGCATTGTGACAGTGTGAAGAAAGTGTTACGAGCATTAATCACAAGGACTGGATTCATACTGATTGACAAAGTCAATAGATCACCAAGGGTATGAATAATTTTGAACATCACCCAGTTTGGATAATTCACTTTTTCTATTGTTATGCAAATGAGGTGAAACCAGAAACAGCATTCATTTGCAGATGATAACTAAATGTATTCATGTGATGTGCAATTAAATTCAGTTAACCATTCATTTTTAGGAAAAATGCAAAAAACTAGAATTTTCCAAGGGGTATGAATAATTTTGTTGTTAACTGTATATTGACCACCATATTCCTTTCCTGTAGTCGAGCAATTGGTGAATAGAAATGACAAGCCTATCTGTCACATATATGTGACATTGGCACTGAAAGAGTTAAATGATTGTATCAATGTTTAATAAGTATGTATTTGAATCTTTGTTTTATCTTGCATATTTAAATTTATTTTGACTTTGTACCTCATTTCAATTCAGTGCTCGGACTGCGAAGACGGAACATGTTCAATGAAACCATCTATTCAATTCAAATTCATTATTCAATTCAAGAGTTCCCATATATATACTATTTCTAATAATAGGACAATATGTTCATGAAAGGAAACATATTTTCTGAATCAATTTGATTTGAACTCACAGCAGCAATGGAGGGTTTCTTGTCATCTCCTGCTGGCGGGTGAGTGACATCGGCTCCCAGGAAGATGACAGGCTCGGCAAAGACACGAGGTCTGAAACAAAGTAGTCATCACATTACAATAGAGAGGGCCCTGCCACTCTTCAAAGTAAAGATCAATCATAATATTGGGCTTAAAATTATTTCTGATTTACATTTCAAAAAACATTGTAGAAATCATGGAGTCAGAGGCACGAAGACCATCAAATTTATGTATCATTACTAAACATCATGAAACGAAATAATAAATTTCTTCCAATCCAAGGACCGAAACCGATGAGAGATTTAACTAGTGAAAAGCATGTCCCATATATATGTTCAGAGTCTTGTCATTTTCGCTTAGCATCAACGATGAAGAAATAGCTATCATGGTAGTTTCTCTTCTTACAGTCAGATTACATTCTCTAAAAACTTTATTACAGATTTTAACCCTATATAACCCCTGTAGTAATTTAACGACTTCTCCGGAACCGCGGCAGATATCTAGTTATCCTTTCATGACTTTTTTCTTTGAAGTCTTGCACAACTTTTGGTACTAAATTTGCGAAGATTGGACCAAGCATTAGAAGGTCACATGACAATTAAGGGTCAAAGGTCATCCCAAAACGGTACCTATTCCATACACGTGTGTATATATAATAGAATGGACATGTTCTGAAACTTGTGAAATACAATCCATTTTGCCCACATAATTGTTTTTTCCACGCCTTTATGGTTATCATAATAGAATACAAAAGAAATAAAAAACAAGGAAGCAATATATGCAAATTTAATGCATGCTTAAGTAAATATGTAAATAGAGAAAAACCATAATAAGCAAAGTAAATACCTAAATCTCAAACTTATCCATGTCTGTAATTCATTTTGAGTCAATATAATACTTTTTACGTTTTTCTTTAAAAATCAGGAAAATTAGCAAAAATTAGCGTACTTTGGTAATTAATAAGCACATAATTTGCATATTTAACATTGGATCGTTTAAACAAAAACATGAACGTGTCGCTAATACTTCAATGTACCTCCATGCAAAATATCACGTGAATCGGACATTCGGTCTCCGAGATCTTGGGGGAAGGGGTCAAATTGACCCCCCCCCCCCAAGTAAAAACTTGATCTGAAATAGCCCGGTTAAAATAGAATTAATAGACTTACCTAATATTGGGAACCAGGATATTGTTGATACCACCCAGTTTGACATTGATCTTGAGGCAGAGATTGGAAAGGGTTTGTGCCGTGGTTCTGTTCACATTCTTCACTTGTACACACTGTGTGGCTATACCTAACAAAGTGTCTCCAACTCGCTTTACTTCAGCTGTGGGAATATAGAAATATGTCATCAATTGTTTAATAATAAATGATGCTAGCAGAAGAACGGCGTCAAAAGATGGTGACACGACATACACATTTTTGCATACTTTGTAGTTACATGTATATGCACCAGATGTTCCCAACTCTGATATGGGAGAGCAATCCATGAAAGACAATCATCGCCAAAGTACTATAAAAACTGACTTACTGCCTCACATTTTGAATATTCTTGTCATTTCAAGTTTAATAAAACCTTCCTCCCACATTATCATCACTACAACAATAGAGATGATTATCACTACATGCAGCCATCATCAAGGTACTTTTGTTGATATCATCATCATTATCATAAGGAGCAGCATTACCACATTATTAATGCCAATGTTATCTCCATCATCATCTTTACAATCAGCTCAATCATCATCATCATCATCATCATCATCATCATCATCATCGTCACCATCTTCATCACCATCACTTCCATCATCATCATCATCATCATCATCACCACGATCATCGTCAGCATCATCATCATCATCTTCATCATCATCGTTATCATCATCATCATCATCATCATCATCATCTTCCTCCTCCTCTTCCTCCTCCCCCTCATTGTCACCAATGCTATCATTATCCATTACCACTACCACACAAACTCACCATAGACAGGCGTTTTACCAGGCAGCACTACCACAATCAGCTGAAGTCCTTTATACGTTGACTTGAGATGTCTGAACATGGGTTCCACCTGATCGGCTCCCACGGCGTACTTACAGAAACAAGGCTGTCCCATGATAGGCATCCCTGCATCGTTGGAGATCTTCTGAAGTTGTGCCGTGAATGTCCTGTGATGATGATAGGTCAAAGGAGTTCACAATTATTCATTTCTGTTATCTCAAAGAGATTTTGGAGTCTAATCAGATACAAATTCAAGGGCTATGAGCTAAAAGAAAATATCTGGTTTTATCAGCGAAATGACACTTGTCCTCATACAATTGTCCTCATACTGTTCCACTTGCATCAAAACAGACACGTCCATGATGCATGTCTGTTGATGTTCTGTCCATAATTTCTGATGAAAGCGTAAATATTTCAAAGGAACCTTACACGTAAATTGAGGCAACTGTCATCCATGGTCTGCCTGACATTTTATTCCTAACATTTTCATATGTAACTACCAAATGAAGTCTTATCAGGCACTAAAATTTCACAAACATAGCGATAAAGAACATATCCAAATTCACAGGCTGATCCATAACCTGACACATCCTCATTATTAACAATGCATGTGAAATCAGCAGGAGTTAAATGAGACTTGAGACCTACCTGAGAGCTTCTTCCCTACACTGGTGCTGTGGTGCGAAGCAGGCTATGGCCCAGACTCGGATCTCAACACCAGTATGGAACTGCTTGCCTCTCATGTCCCACACCCCCTGGGCAGGGATCGCCTGAGTCTTGTTTTGCTGTGACATCAATAGACATAAAACAAGCAAACACAATAATTCTGATCTTTGACAATGTGCTGAATTGGAAAGCTTGCTAAAAAAAAACCCAGACGTGTATCAAAGAGTTAATATCCTTTGCCTATTGATACTGATGCATTAGTCTTAAAGCCATCTTCGGTCCAGCAAGTTAGAACACTTCGTCAATACAAAATAAACACATGGCTCACAAACACAAAATCCACGCTTCAGTACACCCTAAGCCTCACTCCGCAAAGCACCACCTCACTGACATCCAGACAGTACAGTCCCATCTTTTTTATCCGGCCACCAATTACATGGATCCTTCTATCCAACGGATGCAATCTGGTAGTGTATATAATGCAATTACACTGTTTTTTCATTTATTTCCACCTAAAAGTATCATTCAAAACTCACTCAAAACTTGAGCAAATTACCAATGACTCTCACGCCATCTACAGAGTTTACTACAAACAACACAACAATGAGTAAATATATTATCACATGCATATTAAAAACCTATTGAACTTCATATCCTGATTGGTGCCGATCCCAACATGGCCGGATAAATGAGGTGTGACTTTATTTATGTCTGTGGTTTAGACACTAGAAACTACATTCAGAAGGCTTATCTTAATATATAGCTACCTTTCCTCCATATTGGATCTTGGGAGCAGGTAGAACTCTACCCTCTATTGTGACCATGTCATTACTGATACTCAAGCCAAACTGTCGGACGTAGCGGTCATTGTTGAAGTTGGCCTTATGCACCTACAAAGGTAAAAATACAGAGCATGATTTCACAGTGGAATTCACAATAAATTGCAATATTTGATAGACTGACCAAGACTCAAATATGAAGGGGTCTGAGGATATTTATGATACTCTAAAACATTACACTCTGAACCGATATTAACTTGGGCTGGTGTCTAGGAAAATTGTGTCCAATACTTGTAGGTTCAAATCAACAATGAATCGCAAATTTCAACATTTATTTTTAGTGCCACAGGCAATTTAGCTAATAAAAATTTGATAATATCCAATACTTTTAGACAAAGAAAAGCTTGAATCTCTTGCCGAAATAAAAACTAGCACATCAATGATGTGGCGCTCATCCGGCATCCAGCAAAGAAATTCAAGCACTTTGTACTTTGAACAAAATACACATAATGGACTTCTTTCAACAATTTTCTTTCAACAATCAGTAACAGCATTTCACCTTGAAAACTAGGGCCGAAAGGGTGAACTATTTCTCTATTGCAGCCTGTAGAACTCAGGAGTAGTACCACGTCCACACACACCGATGGGTGCTATGCCAAAACTCATTTGGAATTGTGTACTCATCAGGTACCTCTGAATTTTGTCCGAAACCCACTCGGCTGCGCCTCGTGGGTTGAGACAATTCAGAGGTACCTTGTGTACACAATTCCTACCGACCCACTCCAACCTGTGCATCATTTGTATAATACAATAAAGAGTGCATAAGCCATTTTTGTGATCTTTTTAATAAATTTCACATAAATTATCATAAATAATTTTCTAGACAAAATTTCAAAATACCGAGTAGAAGTTCAATGAACCTCATGAAAGTCTTTGAGATGGAAAAAAAAAAATCGAAATCGCTCAATAAATGAGGAAGAAGCAATTTTTGTGATTTTTGAATAAATATTGCATAAATTAGCATAATTAATTTTGTAGACAAAATTTCAAAATTCCGAGTAGAAGTTCAATGAACCTCATGAAAGTCTTTCAGATGGAACAAAAAAAATTGAAATCGGTCAATAAATAAGGAGAAGCAATTTTTGTGATTTTTGAATAAATATCGCATAAATTAGCATAATTAATTTTGTAGACAAAATTTCAAAATTCTGTGTAGAAGTTCAATGATCCTCATGAAAGTCAGACGGAACAAAAAAAAAATCGAAATCGGTCAATAAATGAGGAAGGAGAAGCAATTTTTGTGATTTTTGAGAAATGCGCATTAATTAGCATATTTAATGGTTTCAAAATTCTGTGTAGAAGTTTTGAATCCCCCACCTAGTGCTATCATATAAAGCAAACGGAATTAAAATTGGGTAAGAAATGGCGAAGAAGAAGCATTTTTAAATTGTGCACGGACAGACGACGGACGATAGACGCCTCGCCACGGCATAAGCTAAAAAATGGGTGTATTAATTGGAAAAATAATTGAAATAATAAATAACAGAAATTTAAATTTGTATTTAGGTGAACAATCAAACATTGCACTACAATTGAAAAATTGTGTCACAAAATAAAGTGATATATACTTGTAAACTTAATGGCACTTTACGGTTAATATTCAATAAAAGCTAACTCATATAACTTTTTACATATTCCTGCTAAGTGTCTAATTTTGTACTTACCAAATTCTTGATCTCCTTTTCCCGATCAGGGGCAGACCTTGCAGTGGCCTGAGAAAGAAGATGAAAATTAATAAAGAAATGACCAGAACATATGCATGGAACATACACTTTTCAATAAAACACAAACACTATGGCACGATATCATGAAAGAGAAGTTCATTCTGATAGAGGCTAGTCCACGATCTCCCCTAGCTAATAAATAATTGAATATCTGTACATGTGATGTCATTATGAACAGGTCCTGGCTGTTTATGAAATAATAAATCCTTGTTGGGGATTGAATACTAGACTGCTACGTTCTCAAAACTCTGGCTTACTTGTTATTCCTAGGCTTAACACAAAGTGGGGGGAGCGAACCTGGGCCGTCGATGTGGAATACTCTCCCTCAAGGGATATTGAATACTCTCCCTCAAGGGCTTAGAAATAGCAGTTCTGTTGAAGTGTTCAAAAATAATCTTAAAAAGTATCTGTTTAATTTGGCCTATAATTGATTACCATTACCTTTCATGGCCGTACCTCTCCTATTGCACTTTTGCTTATTTGTGATGTATTTCATCTTTTGCACAAGTTGCGCCTTGAGCATTGATCATCAAGTGGATTCGGTGCCTTATAAGTTTATTGTTTAAGTCAGGAGTGAAGAAGAATGTTAATATCTACACTGTCAAGGCCGCTGCACACTTTACAACCTGACTCATATGTCTATACACAGCAAACACTGTCTTAAGCCCTTGGTAACAAATTTTTTTCATTCGACACAGCATAAATAGGTAAAAATCAATGCATTCTCAAGCTCAGACATAGGTTTAACTTAATATATAATAAGACCTTGATCATTGTGGAGGTCTGCATATCCGTCAGCTTCTTGATACAGCGCTGCCCAGCAACGATGTTGCAAACCTGTTAATAAAAGCAGAATTAGTTCCATAAATTCAACATCCAATATTTCTAGTTTTGGACTTTGTCGATTTATATGACATCTGTGTTCATATAACAGTTGTGAGCCGGATAAATGACCCAACATTATGTAAACATTCAAAGGGGGATCACTCAGCACCAAAAATGATTTATCTCTAGAAACATAAAATCATCCCTCCAAACTAAATGAAACATTCCAATGGATAAACATTAAACAGCATATAGGGGAAACACAAGGTGACAATTAAAATTAACTTGGGGTCAACTTCAGTGTGAGTACCTTGACAAGTTTACTCACAAGACACTTTTACCTCTAGCGAAAGTGATATTTTGATATTCAGTCTAGTAAATATCTATATATAGAAGTATGGAGTGGTGAGGGTATTTGAAATCCTTAATCATCCCTCAATGTCCTTGATGGAATAGTCCATATAAACTGTTAAATACAGTGTTACTGGAATGGTCCATTTATTAAGAGGGTGTCACTACTTCCAAAGGTACATGTTAGTAGGGGTGATGCTGCTACTGACAGAGAACCCCCCCCCCCTACATACTTTATGGTTTAGTCTATATTATCTGCTTAATAAAATGGTAGTGGATTGTGCATTGTTATGGAGGGGTGTTACATACCTCCAGAGGTAGGTAGGTGTGACGCTGCTCCTGTCCAACCTGCAGACAGGGGAGATGAGGGTATCTGAAAAGAGATGGTGAAATATGATAATTAACTTTTAAAGGTACAACACACCTGGAGTTCCATGACTTCTCAGTTCTCACAATATTTGCAATCTTTGCTATTGGAATATCATTTCAAATTTCTTTTATAATAGGGAGAGTCCGAGGCATATGCTACTAACTCCGTCAAAGATTACATCTGGGGAGCGTTTCATCAAGTGTTTTGTCAGTGATTTTTACCGACAACTGTTATAAGCTACTGAAATCCTTGCATCTGATTGGCTGAGAGCAAATTTGTCAGCAAAAATCACTGAAAAAACGCTTGATGAAACGCTCCCCAGATGACTGTATTAAAGGTATTGTGTAGCTTTGCAAAATTTGACAAATTCAGCGTGAAAGTGGTCCAATGATATATAATCGTACTGTTAGAACTATAATTAGTGACATGTGAAAGTAAGATAGAAATTGGAGCTCATTTACTATTTTTAAAAAAGAAAATAAATGTGGTTTTGAAATAAAAATTTTGGCTGAAATAACGGCAGATCTACGTTTCAAACAGTATTTAGTCTAGCGTCCTCATGCGTTCGTTGTGAGACATTGGCAATACGCTATGTGTGTTTCGTACTTGTACGTATACGTATAGAGATACTTCAGTATGTATCTCTATGGTAAGCCCGTTTATACCCAACATCCACTTACAGGCGCTAGGCGCCAGTGATATACCAGCTTTTTTAGCTGAGCTGTCGGGATAGTTACTTGTACAGTGCAACGGTATACGGTCGTACCGTACCCGTCGGCGAGCCAGCGCCGGCGTATATACGCATGTAGCTAACTCAGTGCAGCTAGCATGCATACTGAAACCTAGTTCTCGACGTTTGTTTTATCATCTTGAGACTTGAGATTTTTTTCTCCTCAGACAAGCAGCGGCAGCTGTCTAGTCAGATTGACCAAACATAATGCCAGCGACGGGACACGGGCACAGTGTGATATGATGTGTTGCCCCCCCCCCCCGAAATTTCAAAATCATACTTTTTTTAAATCGGGTTTTAGACTTTTAAATGATCCAATAATAAAAAACAATCATCTTGCCCCCCAGGAAAAAATTTCTGCGTACGGCCTTGTTTGTGTGTATCCATTGTCATGCCATATCTGCATGACAAGAGGAGGAAACGCTGTGGTGAAGGAGCTGTCGGTCGCGGGAGTTATCAGAAAAGTGTTATTTCAGGGCATTTTCCAAATTCCAGTCAGGCAGTGGCGTATCCAGGATTTCCCAATAGGGGGAGGGGGGCGCCAGGAATTATTGATCGCCGTCATGGGGGAGGGGTCTTTGAAAAATTTTTGCTTCTGAAGAAGGGCTGAGATGCAAAATAGTGCTATATGTGACCAATGTTGAAGCCTATTCAATGAACAATATTTTCAATTGGTATGAGGATTTCTTTTTTTTTTTTGCTATTTTTTTTTTTTTTTTGACGGCCAATAGGGGGGGCGCGCGCCTGTTGCGCCCCCCCCTGGATACGCCCCTGTTTCAGGGCATTTTCCAGTCCTGCTAACCCGTGCGCAATTAGATTGCTGGGTAAGACGTTAAGGTTTGTGTAGTCCCATATATATAAGTTACAAAGGCAAGATAAAAAAATCTGTCGATTTTTGTCCTGTTTTTTTCTCTTTTTTTAGTCATTCAGTTTTTTCTTAGTTGATCCTGGAAGGTAACCCCTATAGCA
Source organism: Heliocidaris erythrogramma (assembly GCA_025617745.1). NCBI lineage: Eukaryota > Metazoa > Echinodermata > Echinoidea > Camarodonta > Echinometridae > Heliocidaris > Heliocidaris erythrogramma. The sequence goes on from CM046856.1 coordinate 37,658,530, forward strand.
AATTCCGAGGGTGGGTTGCATGGGTCAAATTATGTGAGAAATGGTGATATTTAGATGTAGTTTTTTTTGGTGATGCCTTCCAACACACAAGGTATATGGATCCCATGTACAGCTGTGTAGGCAAGTACCAGATTGATAAGCGAAGGAGCTCGTATAGCTACCTGGTACCCACACACAGTCGCTTAATACGCTGTGTGTCATGGCACGTCTATTCTATTTTGTCATTGAAGTACGAGAATACACCTGATGGTGGCCTGTACTTATGAAGAAGAAGAAGAAGCGAAACGGGCCAGGCCGAGGCGTGCCAGAACGACTAGAACGACAAAATGAAAAAAAAACGTTGCTTTGGAATGTTTTTTTCTCTTTTTCTCAAGAAAAAAATGGTATGCTTTGGAACGAAAATTTTAGTGTAAAAATGGGGTCTTTTGGGCGGCACATGCCCACCACACACTACATGTACATGTATATACTGAGTGCTCCCCCCCCCCCCTCCGGGTCGTTAAATCTGTTTCTTTCTTTCAGATTTTAAAAAAATAAACACTTAGATTCACTCTGCTCTTTCCAGGAATTTTGAATGTGGAATATTTTTTTTTTATTTATTTTTTTTTAAATTTCATATTAATATGCCGAAAGATTTGTTTACAAATTAAAAAAAAAAAATTCCTCCCCAGTCAAGCTTTTTCGTTTACTAACCATTGTCTATGGTGGAATATTACATACCAATCATGCCATAGAGTAATTGCATTGTTTTCTTAGCAGTTCAAAATCTTGATTTATATAGGATTTATATGTGACAGTTCTTATCAGTGAGAATGAGTTATCCTTATCACTATGTATACCTATGTTGGGTGTCCGGACAGATAGTTTCCAACTACTGGTAGATCTGATCTGTAAATTTTAAAAATTTTGCATTCAATATTTGGGAAATCGCAATGTATGTTGGGCATAAGCATGAATAAATATTTTATCTTGGTTAGTGCTATTCCATGCATATTATTTTTGGAGAAATCCAATGGCAAACTTCAGTTATATGGACCCACCCCTTCATACTACTGAATTATATTTTTTAAATGTTTTTTAATACTTTCCTGGATAAGTGGATATGCAATAGGGCAGGGAGGTGTGGGCTGTTCACAGGTACATGTATATGATTCAGTAGATATCTACAAACTCTTATTTTCATTCTTTCATTCAGATCCATATACTCGCCTAAGAAAACGGTTTGATAGTCTGTTATGGATACATTTGACTAGTCATTCTGTTTTGCTTACAGATGCAGGACATCTCTTATTTGATGATGGAGCAGACACAGTCATGCCAGAAACATGCAAATAGATCTACACTCACCTACAGGTAAATATCCTCTTTCGTCACCTTCCATGTTTACTTGAGAGATGTACAATTATAGAACAGGAATGAAACAAAGAAATTTTGTATTTGGAGTAGTAGGGTCTACATGTAAAAAATAAAGAAATGAAGTATAATAAAAATAAAATTAAGCTGGTTTATTGCCACTCGGGTCTATTCCATTAGAGTTTTTGTCATGCAAGAGCTTGACTAACAGGGGCGTTGCTAGAACATTTTGAATGGGGGAGGGTTGTGACACCCAAATTCGCCAACAATTTTTTTAAGGATGCAATACCTATTTTTGCCGACAAAACTGCTGCACCCTAATCCCTCTCCCCCGACAAAAATTAATAAGAGAAAAATGCAGACATGAGATCTTGATCAGACAGGGCAATTTCGTAAGGAGGGGACTGACGCCTCTTGCCCAAATATCAGCTTTTCAATTTCTAAATATTTTGCCAGAGAGCGAAGCGAGTCAAACAACATTTTTTTTTTTTACTTTGTTTTAGGTGAAAATTACTGAAGTTAACTTACATAAGTTATATAATTATCCTGGAACCTTTCTTCTTCAATATGTGGATATGGGTCTGTTCACAAAGTTGGGCACCTTTTGAGGCATTTTTTCTTTAATCCCTGTAATTCAATGAAAAAGTCTAGTTAGAATTTGCTTACTTGGCCATTTTATCTCTGAAAATAAAAAGCATCTGATAATCATAAACATGTTGTTCCACAATGTATTTTGGAAATAAGTATGAAAAACCAGCGTGTGGATGTAACCGGACATTGTGTCCGTGTTACATCCACAAAGTCTTATTTTGAGACATAACGGCACATCCATAATGCTCTTGATGATAAATATTTGCCTGGTTACTTTGGGCTCTCTATTTAATTCAATGCAACAGCAACTGCAATGAGAGTATACCGACTTTAAGAGTTATTGATGAAAGTTGCAGATATTCTTTGGTGTCCCGTTCATCCACAACTTGTGACATTTGATTGGAAACCGTTACACCCACAACATTCATGATAAACTCAGGGAAGATATTTATTCTTTTGTTAAAAGTTTTGCTTCATTAAGTCAGTACCATAACACAATGTACCCATTAATAGGATTTAGCTTTGTAAGGTATCATGCATGTAGATATGCTGGTAATCTAAAAAAAAGGTGGTTGTGGATGTAACATGGGACACCAGTATGTTTTTGTCAATATTTTGAAAATGCCTCTCAAAATAATTTGTCTTGTGTTCTTCAAAGGCTTCCTGGAGGCACCAAGTACATTCATATAAAACAACTTTATGGTGTAAGTCATAGTGTTAAAACTAAAATGTTTTTACGATAAAAAGTTTTGGTGCCCCAACTTTGTGAACAGACCCATATATACTAGCACTTCGCTGCCCGAATGTGACTATCTGAACTTTGACAATCTCAGGGGGGCAGCTTTAGCCTATTGCAGAAGGGAAGGGAAGGGATGCCATTTGCCCAAAGATTAACATCTCAATGTTTTTTGACCAGTTTTTCCTTCTTTCTCTTCCCTTCCTTTCCTTCTTCCTCTCCCTTCCTTTATTTCCCTTCCTTTCCTTCTTTTTAGTGTTTATTTTCCTTTCCCTTCCTTTCTTTCTTTACCCTATATTTCCTCTTCCCTCATTCTTCCCCCCCCCTTTTTTTTGTTGCCAACAGAGGTGGCGCGCCCCGATTGACAAATATATGATATATCTGCATTCCTATAGATTTTGTAAATTTGTCTTGATGAATGATGAAAGAAATATTTGTGGATGAAGGATGGATTTACTTTACATTTTATATTCTTATGAATAATTTATGGATTCTGTAGTACAGATAGAGATTTTTGTCAGTATAAGTAATTTTTGTAGGCAGTTGTTAGTTCCTGTCTGATTTGTTTGGACATTAGTTTTACACAAGGTGTTGCTGTGTAAATTAGAATATTTTTAAAAGGTACCTCTACCATCATGTAGACCAGCGCATGTTATGTTCACAACACTGGCATATTTCACTTTAGGACAGTTTCCATTTCATTTCATGACCAAAAAAGTGTAATGAAAAGCTTGACACCTTGTTAAGAAGCACATTGGCCACAATTCACAAAGGAGGGTAAACCCATGGTCTAAACTATGGTTTAAAATAAGCGTAGCCTGTATTGCCATTTATGATTGGACATGAGGCCATGTAAGTTGCTTGTACTACCCTTACAGAAGTATTCATGAATTCAGGCCATGGCCTTTTCACAAAAGAAAAAAATTCTATTTCATTGAAATTCTAATTCATTTTTTTGAAACTATCTTTTCTTTTATTACAGCACCACCAAACTGTTGTATGTGCTGATTGGATTCCCTGCCACTGTCAGCTTAGTTACAGTGTTAGACTTCCTGGTCTTGCTCAGTTCCAAGATACGATTGATGAGATCACTCGTCCTATCCATCAACCTGTTTGCCTGGGAATCCTTGACCCTCACAGCAGACCTCCAGAGGCGAATTCAAGCAATGGAAATGAGATGCTTCTGTAAATTACTAGGCATCTCATATAAAGACCACATAACCAACGAGACGGTCCGCACCATCATCCACCAAGCAATTGGGCCATATGAAGAACTCCTCATGACCGTGAAAAAGCACAAATGGAAATGATATGGCATGTTTCACATTCTTCGGGTCTTGCAAAAACCATCCTGCAAGCCACAGTGAAAGGTGGAAGAAAACGAGGAAGACAGAAGAAAAGATGGGAAGACGATATCAGAGTGGACCGGCCTGGACTTTTCTTGTTCTCCATGGAAATGTGATTTTTTTACTTAATTCAGTTTTGCTGTGACTTTTTTTGAAATTTGGTTACATATATAGTACAAATGGAATTTTATTATTGTGAATGGCAATTCAGTAGCAGTGAATTCCTGTACATGTAGAGAAAATGAAATTTGCCTCTTTTTTTTTTTTTACATTTATCAATTGATGGCTTTTTTCCTTGTCCATCTTCCTAATACCTCAATCACACTAATAAGACCGACACAAGACCCAGAACAAAATTACCCTGAATGGCAAAGAACTGGTCGGTTTGGTGGTGTGATGGTGGTAATAGGATGAGTGGGTGTAACTTGTGCCCCCCCCCCCCCCCTTCCTGAATCTTTAGGAAAAGTGTTAAAGACAACTTGCATGTTGTCTTCAGCACTTGTTGCAGCCAAGAAATATTATGTCCAGATATATTATTTAAAATGTTGATACATCCTTTGCCACTGATAATATCCTTCTTGAAAAATGCCTGCCCTTACCAGCCATATAGAGCCTAATAATGGTCCGAACCAGTTGGTCTTTAATTTCTGTTGTATTGTAATTTGAATATACCCTTATTAAAACAAAAAATGAACTTTTTCCTTTAATTTGAACTTCCTTTTCTTGTGAAGGGTCAGAAAGGAGAGGGAATAAGAGAGAAGGACTAAATGGAGAGGTGCAAAAAAACTGTAAAATCAAGCCATTGAGAGAAAGGAAGGAAAGGATGAAGAAACAAATCATGAGAAGAGGATGAGGAAGAAAGCAACGATGGAGATATTGAGAGAGAGGGGAGAGTAGTGAAGAGCGAACACAATCCCAAAGTGAATTTTGAAATATTAGTAGGCCAAGTGGCATACCCAGGATTTGTTAAAGGGGGGGGGGGGGTATAATATTTTGGGGGTCTTTTTACTCAAAAAAATCTCTGACAAGCCTAACAAAAAAAAAATAAGGAACATTATTTGGGGGTTACTTTCACTCAAAAATTATCCAATAAGTGTTTTAAAAAAGTTAACAGGAATTCTAAGGCGGCGTTTTTAACATAAAAAAAGGTGTGTGCTGACTTACAAGAACACAAAAAGGGGGTGTTCGACCACCTAAAAATGCCCCTTTTGTTTGGACATCCCCCCCCCCCCGGTAAGCGCATGGGTAGGCCTACCTTCTTGCATTAATTTTATTCTTCATTTCATGTATTCTGCATCTACGTGTATTTATTTACTAAACCAAATTTACAACTAAAAAACACTTGTGATAACTCCTTGCCTGAACCAACATCGTGATTAGATGGAAGCCTGTGAACGTGTTAGAGTAAGGATGTGTATGTAGAGAGAGAGAGGGACGGAGAGAAAGAGAGGGGAGGGCGAGGCGTTTGCTGACAGAAATTGATGTCCATGCCCAGTCTAAACTCTCTTTGAAAAAGAGCATTCTGCAGCTACCCGGTGAAAAGACTATTTATGAAGCCGTAGTGAACCGCGGAGCGCAGCAATACAAATTTCACAAGTGTGGGCTATATGTAAAGAGCAAGGAGTTCTGTCATAACTCCTTGGTCAGAGCAAGGAGGTAGAAGAGAGATCTCTCTTCCACCTCCCCAGTCAGAGCACGAAGCTTACACTCCTTAGCCAGATGATTTGGGGGTAGGGGCTGGGTCAAGTTCGGCCCGGACCGCTGGAGTCGAATATATTACTGGTATGGACTTCCGATTTTTTGTTTCATTTTGAGAAAATAATACCACAAACATTTGGATGATTTTGGGCGTAATGACAATTTTCTCACTTTTCAGATATTACGGAAACCTGATATGACTTAGATATATTATCAAGCTTCCAGAATGTTAGGCTATAGCCCAATATTAGAAATATAAGAAGAAGAAAAAAGAAAACCCCCAAACATAAATCACTGACGTGAGGGGGGGGGGGGGATGCCACACTCTTATGACAAGTATTACGTCTCCCTAATCAATTCCCCGTCCAAGGAGACAAAATAAAATCTTATCTGTTCATTGTTTCATCAGTCTTCAATCGATCACATGATCCTGCTATTCTGAAGATACAAAAAGGCTTTTTTTGACATTTCTCTCTATCCTCCGATTGTAGTATTGGAAATTTGTCTAAGCATCCAACCGCATAGGCCTATATGCCCGCCCCCGCACTATTTCCAGTACAATGTATATCTTGACGACTATAGTAACCGAAATTAGTTTGGAAAATGTGACATGGGCGTAAGGGGATATTTTCGCTCCTGGGGGTCGCCTCCTTTATTTTGCTAAACATTGTCGACATGAATGATTCCATTTCCTCGAGAGCGAAAAATAAATTTATTGGACCTGCGGGCACTCGAACTCCGCGCGCGGTGGCCGTTACCCGAAAATAAAAACAGAGTGGCGAGCTCTGAAACCAGCCCATGCCTCGTACGGCAATAATTGTGAATGACGACAGGGCTGCATTTCCTCCACTCCGATCTCTCTCCCTCTCTCCCCCTCCGGCCGGGATCCGAGCTCCAGCAGCGCAGCCCCTCCTTCCCTTACACAACTTCTAGTACGTCTCTGGTATAGAGCTGGTCGTATGGATTGTTTCGTCCATGTTTCAAAATGTGCGACCTCCCCTTCCCCCTTTTAAATGCCTTTTCATTTGTTTCCTCTTTCTCTTTCTTTATTGTCAGGCAAAAACATTTCTTATTCATGTATGTAGGATTACCATGCAATAATCAAAATTTGGTAATTCTACTCACACACAATGTCGCGACTACCCCAGCGACCGCCCGCCGGCCAGGCCAGGCGATCGACAGGCTAGGCTAGGCCCTTGCCGGCCCACGGGATGAGCTCCAGCGCTCAAGCTTTCTCTCGCGGGCGATAGTATTGCCGAGTTATCAATCCTTGGTATTGCAAGCCCTGTCAGCATTACACCCCACAGCGGCAGGCCAATGTAAATAGACGTTACGCTGTGCATTTGCCGAAAGAGGGAGGTAGGCCGACCGTCACAAGTTATAAGCGTCATGCCATACGCTTATAAAATTTCGATTTTAAATCATAAATATCTTCATAATGAAATCAGCAAATGACCTGTAAAAGTCATACGATTCCCGACTGACCTAAAGGTTTCTAATTATCATTGCAGCATGAGCTAATTCAGATTTTTTTTTTCTGATCTCCAACAAAGTTACTCAATGCCTTTAAGTTGACATCCCTACTACAGCTTGGATCAGACGAAAATATCCAGGAAAATGATACGTGCAATATCAATTGTTCATTATAACATAATACTTGGTTAATTCACGAAAGAGGTTTATCTTAACCCGTGGTTTAAACCTCTGCCGTGGACTAAAATAAGCGTAAATAAGCGTATATAAGCGCAACGCCCATTGGACAGGAGGACATGCGCGTACTACGCTTATGGATGTTTAAACCGTGGGTTAGATAAACCTCTTTTGTGAATTTGGGCGATAATGACCACACAGAGAGTACCATAATACTTTTCCAACAGATATTGGATAATGGGTAAAGAAAGTATTGTGATAGAACTAGATAAGACTTACTGCAAGATTCTGTTATGCCTTTCTTTGAAGTATTTGGCTACTGTACACTCCACAGTCTGCCCATTCTCCAGCTGCCATGGGAATCTAATCAAAACAAAACAAATATATAGAAATAAAAATATATATTACATGTATTTACCACTATTTGTATTATATTTGGGGAAAAGTAAATACAACGCAATTCAGAAAACAACGGAATACATTATTCAGTACCAAATGTAGTAATTAACTTACCCTTTTTTTTCTTCAAATCTTAAACTTTTCTTTACAATAATTAATTTCTTTTGTGACTCAAAGTTGGAAATGTCTTTGACATAAACCAAAAGTCTTATACATGTGTGCAATTCAACATGTGTGATACAAAATCATGGCCTCCTTATAAAATCTTAATAGTTAGAGCTGATAACACTTTTTTTTGTATGACCAAATATCATAACCCCAACCGTGCAATGGGAGGCAAAGCCCAGCCAAGTAATTGAATGCTGAGCTTTGTGTTTGGACTATTAAAGGAGAATGAAACCCCATACTTTTATGCACTTTAGCAGAAGCAGAAAAATCTTAGAAGCATATCACTGAAAGTTTGAGGAAAAACGGATAAAGAGTAAAAAAGTAATAAAGATTTTAAAAACCTAAAATCGCTAAATGAAATTGGCAACATACTCATTATGCTAATGAAATTATGCTAATGAAATGCTTGAAATATATTGTGACACCACCTATAATACAGAAATCAAATTTTCTAAGATATATATATTTTACATTATTTGCATATTAAGGCAATTGGAAAGTATAGTACATTTACATCACAGCATCTCATTTAATAGCAGAATAAGGACAGTGCCAATTTCAGATCTCCATTCATTTAGCGATTTTAGAGATTTTAGGATTTCAAATATTCATAACTTTTTTATTAGTTGTCTGTTTTCCTCAACCTTTCACTGACATGCTTCTTTGATCTTTCCGCTTCTATTCAAATGCATTTATTTGGGGGTTTCATTCTCCTTTAACCCGTACCACCCAGTTCTAAAGGTCCACATTTATCTTCCAAACTGTGAAATTTATATTCATGGAAGATAAATTTATGTCAACTTTATCGATGAAACAAAGCACATTTACACTCTTGAAATTTCTCTAATGACATATGCCCAAAAGCGTTAATCATAGTTTCATTCATATGCTATGTGCTCCTCAGTAACAGAAGTTTGAACTCACGTTTGGGTTTGAGCCGGTCTCTTGGTCACATTGCACACTCTGTATTTCCGCCTCATGTTTCCACAGTGCGTTATTTCAATTTTAAGACCTGGAAGAGAAAAACAATGTCAACGCAGACGGGCATAAACACGGCAAACATGGGCTTTATAAAGAAGAAGCAATAACCGTTGAAATTTAATCTTGTAAATCTATGAAGCTTCCTCTGAATACATGTACTGAAACAATATGTAACATGAGAAATATGGCGAATCCATCATGAAGTATGGTTTAGGATCATGAAAAATTTTTATTTTCACAAAGATCCATCTGATATAGTTTATCTAATTATGTCAGTTTTCCATCCAACATTTGACAAACTAAATCTTGTAACAATATGTGATCATACGTGTTTCATTCTAATTTCCTTTCTGCTACCAAACTGGACCATGCACAACCCCACAAAATGTACCCCCCTTTCAAATTGTTGACCCAAAAGACACCTGAAAAGTGACATAATTGTTCCTTCAATTTTTTAATTTTTTTTTTTTTGCCCCCACTTACAAACCCTTTGGATCCCCCCTGCATATAACTGTATATAATTTCCAGATTCTCCCCTAACCTTTGATCTCTTTGGTGAACTTCACCCTCTGTGAGTCCGATAGAGGGCGCCTTTGTTCTGAGATGTTCTGGATATCCAAGACCTCACACAGGAAGTCAATGACTGATTGAGCATTGTAGAACGCCGTTGCCGAGACTGTATTTCAAAAAATTAAAATTCAATACACAATTAATATGAAGAATAAGCTGACTTGGCTAAAATTCCACCTATTCAACAGCCAAACAAATTTATTCTATATCATGAGAAACTGCCAAGACATGCAGTCTCCTACGGATGTGCATAGTCAAGTGGATACATTACGGTACTATTGTTTTAAAAATCATTCATTCTAAATCCAAAACGCCGTTGCCAATACTATACTTCAAAAAAATAAAAGTCAATACACAATTAATATTAATATGAAGAATAAGCTGACTTGGCTGAAATTCCACCTATTCAAAGGCTAAACAAATTCATTCAATAGTTAAACAAATTTATTCTATTATCACGGGACAACTGCCAAGAAATGCAGTCTCTTAAGGATGTGAATATTCAAGTGGATGATACATTACGGTACTATAATTTAAAACATCATTCATTCTAAAATTAAAAAATGGGAAGTTCTTCATTTATTCAATGACAAATTTCCATTTTCTCCCATGAACTAAAAGATAATGAATTTAAGTATTTTTCCATTGAAGTGTAATAGCTATTTATAGATTCAGAATTGTGATAATGCTGAAATTGATCTTGTCAAACAAAATGAAATCAATTGAAGCAAGTAGTCTCTAAATCCTCAAGGTAAGAAACATTCACATACCATCTATATTAAGCATCATCTTCCACATGGAGGGCCTGACGCTCTGATGGAACCCAAACCATACCTCTCTACCACCTCCAAGGGGGTGGAAGTATTCTTCAGGGGGTGAGAAGAAAGACCGACCTACTGGAGTATACCTAAAAAGTAATAAGTCAAGCAAAACAATGGAAAATTAAGAGCTTTCTAAAGAAAACAAGCCACTTGCAGTTATAATAAATGTTAACATTTTACTTTTTACATCGACTTATTATCATAATATGATGAACATTGAACTTCTAGAAAACATGAGTCAAACTCCACTAGAAGTATATATACAGGCTTCTAGCAAATGAACTGGTTTCCATGAAGTACATCTTTAATTTGTTGCAAGAGTTTTCGTATATAGGTTCCATCTTTCCTCAATTAAAAAAAAACAAACAACAAACAATTTTTACATTATTCTGAAAAACCCTGAAAATGCCAAGTTACCCTACGAAAAAATGTGATTTCCTCAATGTACCACAAACTTTAACAGAAGAGGGTCAATTCCATTCTGCGACATAGGGGTGTCTTTAATGGGAGATGTGTCCTAAAACTTCCTATCCATTGAACATGCTATCCTACCCTTAGTAAAGATAGTACTTCCTAAATGTCCCACACACCTATGAAAGAAGAGGGTCAACTCCATTCTCCTGCAGAGGGGTGTCTTACCTCATTGACGGGAGGTGTCTCTATTAAAAAACTAGAATATCACTGAAGGTGATTAATACCCCGCCCTAATATGTGTGCCAAATTTCCTGAACATTGCTCAAAAAATGAGGAAGTAGTTTGACCTGCAATATTTTCCTGTTTTATTGCCATATGTCCTTACCATGGCAATGCAGTTTGCCACATATTGAAACAATATGTCTTGCACATCTTCATCCCAAGAAAAATGTGTGTGCCAAATTTCATGAGCATTGCTCGAAAAATGAGGACGTAGTTCGATCCCAAAGATTTCCTACTGATTTATTGCCATAATATGCTGTTACCATGGCAATGCATTTCCGACACATGTCTTGCGCATCTTCGTCCCAAGACCAATGTGTGTGGCAAATTTCACGAGCATTGCTCGAAAAATGAGGAAGTAGTTCGATGCGCAAGATTTGCAACCGACCGACCGACCGTCCTTTCAACTGAACATGCTACCCTACCCTAAGTAAAAAATAGCACTTTGTGAATGCCCCACCTATCAAATAAGAGGGTCAACTTCATTCCGCTGAAGGGGGTGTCTTACCTCATTGACGGGAGATGTCTCATGATAACATCTAATGCTTGTATTGCATCGTATGGCATGTGCTCAATCTCTCCCTTCAGTGCAGATTCCAGGAGGGACAGACTCACTTTACCCACATATCTGATCTGAGTCTTGAACACTCTGTCCTTCCCCTCACCAGGCAATGTTGCTTCAAGTTCAACCTGCGAGGGAGACATTTCATTCGATATCATTACCGATCTTATAACATAATCATGACAATCATGAAATTAGATAATGAAGAACTCAGTAACCTTTATAACGACTATCATACCATTAAAGAGAGTATTATAAAATGATTTATTTTACATCAGTCTAAAAGTAGTAAGTACTCTCACTGCAGTTCACATTTGAAGCACCTAACTTTAGTTTTGATATTGCATCTGGATAAAGAAAAGCTTATAAATAGGTCTTCTTGAAAAGGATATGAAATGTGAACTTAGACGTCATGGACAAACAATTATCCGTATTAAGATGAACAATGCAAAAAGGTGCTCTGACCCGGAACTTATCTTGTGGGTTGGATTCTTTATTCACGTTTTCAACTTGGTGGCCAGTAAGGTTACAAAATAAAGGAGAGACTCTAGCACACTGTCTCAATGAAAATGAAATTGATATGGGGGGGGGGGGGGGGGAGGTTTCAGAGAATGGGAATTTACAAACTACATTTTACAACTATACACACAAATACAGAAACCGCAGAGAATCTTAAAACAGAGAGAGAGAGAGAGAGGCAGTGCCAACCAAAGGAGGGAGGAAGTTCAGACATATATTAAACTGTAATAAAATTCCCAGTCTAACAATGATACAAAGGCCTTTAGTCATAAAAGCGGACTAACTACAGACCAAGTTTAAATGGAGCGCCAAGTGTAAACTTTTTCATCCCATGAAAATTACCGCAATTTTGTAACTCAATTAATGAACTAAAATCATGAATCGGTGTCCCATTTTTCTTTTTACAGCTAGATTCACTGCATGTATTTGTTTTGTAACAGAATTACAGTCATTTCAGCAGAATAAACAGGGTAACAACATGGTACTTTATAAATCAATGGACTAAGTAAGGTAGCTTAGCAAAATGCAATGGCGTGTACAGATGCAAAAAGCGAAATTGCTAGTTTTGTCTGTGCTTCTAAAATCCCAATCAGACAAATCTGAATAAAAGTTTTAATATTATTTTGCTATATGTTCGTAGAATTAAATACTAATTCTAAATGCTAATATTTTGGTTCTGCCTCTAAAGAATAAAATGATGATGTTAAATGTTAAATCATATGCGTCTTTCTCACGTTCTTATGCGCCATCAAGTTTCGCTACGCTACCTAAAGCCAGGTTCAACTTAGTCTGCATTTATGAATGAGAGCCACATTAATTTGACAAAATATTCATAGATGTATAAAGACATGAGGGGAAGATTTTATGCTCATGATGACAAACACCAAGAAAAAGGAAAGATTTACCCTTTCATTCTCTAGAGGTAGCTGTTCCTTGCAATACATATTCCTCCTCCCATCAAACACTGGAAGATTGTTCTGGAAGTATCTGGCCTTGTAAGCATTCACCAGTGTGTCTATCACATCCCTTGGAATAACAATAAAAAAAAAAAAAAGGCAAAATTATGTTAGTATTAAACATCTCCTTTAGTAAACCTTTTGAAGTGATATTCCAACATTTAAAAAACTTAATGTACATGTACTGGATATACATTGTAAGATTGCTGTTGTCTTGTATTAGTCTAGTCATCATTCAAATATAAATTAGGGTTATTTTCTTATATACAGTTAACTTGAAACAAAACCAAATTAGAGCAAACACCTGTTGAAGTTGATGTGATTGCTCAAAGACAGCAAAGTTTATATTTACAAGTACAAGTAAATCCACAGAATACAGCAATTTTCAACATTAAATAATAGACATAAGGCACAAATCCCACTTTCATGCTGAACCTGCTTTAATAAAAAGATACATTACTACATGTACATTCCACCCCAAACAAGTTTGTTTTATTTCAAAATTCCTTGGTAAAAGGAGTTCAGAATGAATAAACCATACAAGTCACTGTTTTCTTTCACGGAAAGAACTGACACCGACGGTAATTGGAATCCTAAAAATCCTTCTTTTTCTTGGTTCAATATAAGAAAATCAGAAGACGCAAGATGAATTACCTATTCACCCTTCGAGGGCATTTATCTGGTGTGATGGTGACATCATAGTGAAAAATTTCAATTGACGGTATCTTGACCTGGAAGTGGTTGGCCCTCAGCACGATGGGGCGACCGTCTTCTCCAAACCCCGGTCTCGACGGCAGGGCGACCAGATCCGACCGAGGAGCCTGTTGCCCCCCTGGAGGGGCAGCAGGGGCAGGGGGGCCGGGTGGGCCAGTGGTGATGGGTGGTAGGGTAGTCTGCTGGGGCTGTATGGGTGCAGGGATGGCTGGCTGGCGAGGGGGTTGGCCGGCCTGCGGGCGCTGGATGGGTGCCTGAGGGAATTGCGGCACTCCTGTTGAGGAATAAAAACAAATTCAGAATTAGTTTACAAAAATAAAATATATCTTGACTTTCAATGTACTCTTCATATAGTTCCACAAACAACTAATCTAATGAATGAGAAATATGTATACCAGTAGTCTTGCCACTTTCAAGAGATCCCTTAAACCTTGAGTCTTCCCCAGTAAACACTTCAACATTTTGTTTTTTCAGAATTATAGATCTATTAATTAATTTGTATTGCCTTTCCATTTAAGGTTCTCTTTACAAGTGGCTTGATGAACATTTTACAGATTCACTGTCAACTTTATCATTGGCTACATTGTAGGCTATTCATTGAAACCTTCTGATTTACTACATAAAGCCATAAAACACTCTCAAATGTGCCAGGTTGTCTTATAAATGAGATCTTACAGGACAGTGAGGACACATTCATTGCAAGAAGCAGGAAATTATATTTTCACCATGGCAGTAAAATAAATGGTGCCTCGTGTGCAATGGGCAGGAAACATCAAGAGCAAAGAATAATGATAATAATTCAACGCACATATTGCGCCATCGATATAGTTGAACTATCCCGAGGCGCGCAATGAAGATGTAAGAAGTAAGAAGGTAGAAATAGAATGGACTGGAGAATACTACAAATCAATTTTGCATTACCGTACATTTTACTATAAGCTTCAGAAAAAAGGACCATTTTCAAATTTGACTTGAATCAAAAGTGTCTAGATGGAACGGATAATAGGAGATAACTGGTGCCATAACATGGCGCCAAGCTATGAATTCCTAGAATTCGCCATCTTAGATCTCCATATTGAGAAATGGGAAATACAGCTCATATTTGACAATTCATACATTTTCTTTGATTTTAAAACACTGGCCTCCCCATTACCCATTACCCATTTTAAAATAACAGCCCATTTTACAAGCATTCACACCATTTCTTTCAGGCTAATGTGTACACATGTACATGTACATGTAGTCACAAAATGTGTAATCTCCTATTCAAAACAAGTTGTTTTCTTTTGATAATTAGCATTTTGGATGCATTATTTGTTGCTAATCAGATGAATTTCTAACAAGGTTTTTAAGTTTCCAATACCAATTTTATTTTGGAAAGCATGCATAAAATTTAAATATAAAATTACATAATCCTAGCACTGTATCTATTTTGTTAATGAAAACAAAAGCTCACTTTAGATAACAACAAAGTAATTTGAGAGACTTGCTTTTACTGCTGCACTGAACACGTACACTGTACACATGTATGCAGATATGTGCGAGTGTACACATGTGAAATTATTTCTTTCATAAAGTTAGTTTCATATTACAGGTCTAAGTGTCTACGAGAGCAATTCACCATGATCATTTCCTTCCTCCATCCAAATAATAAAAAGAAAATATTATAAGTACCTGCACCTTTGCACATTTCAAATACATTATTTCACTTAGTGTGAACAAGGAGGTACTAGGCAAGCTTGGTGTGAACAGTGAAAGTATGAATAGTTTTACAGTAACCAAACATCTTATCTTGGACCCCATTTACACGCACTTTGTTACAGGCGTCTAACTATAATAAGAGCCCCAGGGGGCACGACGCTCACCTGAGGTGGATCAATTCACATCTGGTGCATGTTCTCTCTAGCACCACCAGGAGATATGTTAGAAATTGAAACTAGGAGGATGTACATGAGATGATGTTAGAAATTAACATAATTCCCCCCCCCCAAGTCTGAGCTTCCTACCAAGTTCGGTTAAATTCCAATCATGGGTTTTGGAGAAGAAGCTGAAAATGTTAAAAGTTTACCCCTCCAGTATGTTACCCCCACAGACCACCTATAGGGCCACCCAGAAAAAATTCATGAACAACTTTCATTTTTCGTCTATAGAGGTATCTTCTAAGCCTGAGTCGAATCGATTGGTTAGCCGGTGTTCGATCGAAGACATCGAATCCCGAATACGTTTTGGCAAATTCGGTGCATCGATTTGTAGTCCGCCAGATTTTTGACTACCGTAGCCACCATGAAAAAATCAAATAAAAAAAGAAACTCCGTAACGTACAGCATATATACTAGCAGAGAACGTGAAGGCGACTTCAAAGTTCAAACTGTTGGCTAACTTTCGCTAATTCGCTCGCGGAGGACGTCGCGCTTTACCTGTGCTTTCTCTATGGAAAAATCGTTTTGTCGTTACGAACTGAAGTTTACGATAATTTTCTTGCACTCTCTCTGCATTGTCAAATTGACAATTGTATAATTGAACATGATAAATACGGACATGAGTACGAGTGTTCCTACTTAATTCGCAATAACTAATATCACACTCTCATCAAATTGGCAATTACTTCTGAATGATCTCTGAAGCTGAATGAAGTCGAGTCTATATTGAGCGACGAAAAGTTTATTTCGTATTGTTGTTTTTTTTTGGCATCGAACAAACGTGTTCCATTCAGCTCTCCAAAGACAAAGTAAGATTATTAATTCTTTGAATTTGAATCATTGTCGGGTGTGTCGACAATGAGCATCGCTTCGTGCGACACTAGTGACATTTTCGCTGTGATTTTTACTAGCCATTGGCTAGCGGGCTATCGTTAATTTCGAGCAGCGAGAGCCCATACATATGCCCGCGATGCCAGCGGACCGGTCACCGGTGCATGGTGCATGCACTGCGTGCAACTGTGTGCAACTCTGTTTTCACCGCACATCATTTATCGATTAACCGGTATTCGATCGAATCAAAGCCGTCGAATCCCGGTTTATGAAATATTCGATATGACTCAGGCTTAGTATCTTCCATACACAATACCAAGTCTGAGCTATGCCTGGTTCTGGAGAAGAAGATGTTTGAAATTTACATAGCTTTTACACTTGGGGGCCCTCCCCCTGGGCCCCCTGGGGGCCACATGTACCATTTTAGCAACTTTGGATCCCCTACTCCTAAGGATGATTCCTACCAAGTTTGGTTGAATTCCGATCATGTGTTTTGGAGAAGATCAGAATGTACATTTTGCCTGGCAGCGCCCCCCCCCCCTCCAGTATGTTACGCCCACAGGGCCCCTATAGGGCCACTCAGAGAAATTTCATGAACAACATTCATTCTTCATCTATAGAGGTATCTCCATACACAATACCAAGTCTGAGCTATGCCTGGTTCTGGAGAATAATAATAATAATAATAAACAAGCATTTGTCAAGCGCCATCAATCTAGTAAACTATTCCGAGGCGCTGTATATTATTACCCCGGTCATTTACATAGCTTTTACAATAGGGGGCCCTCCCCCTGGGCCCCCCTGAGGGCCACATGTACCATTTTAGCAACTTTGGGTCCTCTACCCCTAAGGATGATTCCTAAGTTTGGTTGAATTCCGATCATGGGTTTTGGAGAAGATGAAAATGTAAAAAGTTAACGGACGAACGACGACGGACGACGGACAAATTTCCATCGCAATAGTTCACTCGAGCCTTAGGCTCAGGTGAGCTAAAAAGACCCTTCCTTAAGTAACGTTCTAAGGTGAGTGTAAATGCAAAAGTGGTCCAGGAAGTGGTCTTCTGGACTTGAGGAACAGGTCTTAATAAGAACGGTTCTTAATCGCTCTACCGTGGAGTGTGAAGACAATGTGATCCCAAAGCGTACTTCAACCGGGAGTATGTGTGTTGCGCGGGAAATCACGTGTGATTTTCCTTGATTCTCCTATAAGTGCAGGCCATCGCTGCATGATAGAATGATGAAAAGAAAGAAACTTTTAAAAAAGATAGAAAGAGGAATGGATAGAATGATAATAACAAAGAGAAATTTGAAGAAAGAGAGAAGATAAAAAGAAAACATATATATGAAAGATAGAAATAGGAAATGATAAAACGATGAAAAGAAAGGAAATATAAAAAGAGAAAATTATAGAATGATAAAAACAAAGAAAAACATAAGAAAATGTCAGGAAAAAGAAGACGATGGAATGAGAAAATGAAATGTTAGAACTATAAACAAAGTATAACATAAGGAAAAAGTAAAAAAGAGAAGAGCATAGAATGATGAAAACAAAGAATAACACAAGGAAAGGTGAAAAAAGACAAGATGATAGAATGATATGTATACACAGAGAAAAAAAGGAAAGTGGAAAATATAGAAGCCTTGGAAAGATATAAAGATAAATGCATCAGGCAGGCAGTATATGGTTTGAATTCCACACAAAAAAATTGACCCGCTGACCTGTGCTACCATAGCAACAAGACCACTTTGACTTGTTAATCAATTTTGAGAATTAAAAATGCGCGGAGTGTGAAGGTAATCAAACCGTTCCTGTAGACTGGTCTAACTGAGACTGGTCTAATAGGGGATGTGAATGGGGTCTTATATGTGACATGCCAGATGAATGATGCATGAATGAATGTATTTATTTTATTTTATTTCATTTCCAGGAATACAATATAACAATAGCAGATAAATACAAAATACAAAATACGAAGTACAATAACAGAAGAAGAGGTGGAAAAACACGAGGTAATGCCTACGGATTACCAGAAGAAAACATGTTTCTGTATATTAGGTTCTCCTCATTAGCTGGTGGTAGAAATGCATAAATATTCAATTTAATACCATGAATATGCAGACATAAAAAAATAATTGTCGGTCATAACTCATAAGAGAGCGTATTAAAAGAAAAATTAGATGCCATTCATTGTTCAATGAAAAGAGACAGCAAGAGCGAGAGAGAGAGAAATGAAAAAGAGAGAGAGATGAAAAAGAGGGAGAGAGAAGAAAATGACAGAAAGAAAGAGCATATAATCAACAATTAAAGTGGGCTAAGCTTAGTCCCGTACAATCGTTGGGGCCAAATCCTTGTTTATCCCAACTGATAACATGGTACATACATGTGCATGTAGTTGTGATAGCCGCCAGCGACAGAAGTGTACATGTATGTAGATTAGGTAGCTTAGCAAAACGTTGTGTAAGACGCATACAGAAAAATTATTCAAAATCAAAATTTTCTTCTAGAGGCAGAACCAAAATATTTAGGATGTAGAATTAGTATTTTAATCTTGGAACACTTTTAAGCAAAAGAACATGAAAAACTTTGATTCAGATATATTATGTCTGATTCTAAATTTTGAAGCACATACAGAACTGGCAATTTTCCTCTTTGTGTCTTTCCCGCGTCTTTATGCGCCATTGCGTTCCGCTATGCTACCTTAATAATAATGATGATGATTAGATTGAGTAAATTATTTAGTTGATATAAGACAACTTTTTTTCTCAATATAACCACACGGCTGTCATCCATGACTCTCCTAGTATTACAGATTTGCAAAGTAAATTGCATTGGATTATATCACCAATATCTTATGATACCCCTCTGAGCTATTCAATAGATCATTACTCAAGGTATCCGCGCAATAGAAGCTTCAAGTGCACACATAACACTTGAACACAACATCATTACACAATCCCTTATAAAAGACATTCATTAATAAATCTCAACTATCAAAATGTACCTATAAGGTGACATAGACAATCGGGCATTCATAAAAAAATATTTACACTTTTCCATGCTGACTATACCTTTACAATATTCTGGTTGAATAAATTCCATGACTGTTTTGAGAATAATGCTCGTGATAGAGAATCCTTTACTAGGACTTTGCCAATTTTCACTAAACTGAATAGAGCTCAGAATTGTCATGCAATGTCTCTTACCTGGCCACATGCCAAACTGACAGATATGGCAATCCCACAAACACTTGGGGAAAACCCAAACAAAACATGGACAACACTTGACTCAGAATATCAAAATAGGGAATCTATTTGAGGGTATCCTATTGGCTGGAATGCTTTGAAGTGTAAATCAAGCACAGGTGTGCTATGTAACATACCAATTCCATGCGTACGCTATATAATGGCCTACCAATGAGACAGGTCTTCCCTCTAAAGTCGGGCAAATCCATGCCAACGAATTTGGATATACCCCCTACGCTCGATGGAAAGAGAGGGGCTATATGTGAGATTGTTACTTTGCTTCGATGGGAGCCCGGATAGCTCAGTTGGTAGAGCACTGGTCATGTAATCCAGGGTCCCGGGTTCGAATCCCGGTCGGGGCATTGTAATTATCTCACATTTACTTTCTTTATGATATATTGAATTAGGTATTACTGTCCACATTTTGATGACAGATTTAACTGCACGGTCCTTGATGAGTTACCGGTCTGGTCCAGAACACCGTCAGGATTTTAGATGTTAACGAGCAGACCAAAGCAGGATTTCGCATGGTGAGCTATAGCACTACCTGGTCCCCGTTTCATAAAACTAATTACTTTATAAACAAGTTACAATTTTCTGTTATAAGCTACTGAAATAATTGCATTTGATTGAGGGTGATCAAATAAAAGCAGTTTAATTATTCTGGGAAATGATACATATTGTTATTGATAAGAAGTTGTATGAAACAGGTCCGAGCAAAGAATTTTGCTTCTGTGAAAACTGGGCCCCCATTTAATAAAACTTGTCATCAATAACAACTTTTGCTCTGACCCACATGCAAGCATTTCAGTAGCTTAGCCTTGTAACTGCCATTGTAACTTGTTATTGATAACAAGTTTTATGAAACAAGGCCCGATCTACATGCAATTCCTTTTTATCATATTCTGTCTCGTTATTACTCTGTATAAATGAATATTTTGTATTTATGATATGCATGGTCAAATAAATAATGGATGATATCAAAATCAGCCACAAAAATCATGTATCTTTGCTTGACATGAAAGTTTTAAAGAGAAGGTTGAGTTCTGGGGAGGGCAACAAATAATTGGTGGGCTTTCTCATTCCTTTTACATGTATGTCATATGGAAAACATTGTAGTAGAAATTGTCCCCAGAAAAGGATAGCTCTCTTCGAATGCCCTCATTTTCAAAACATGATGAGAACTAGCTGAAATGGTCGGGCTTTTGTGATTGCAGTCCCATATACCCATTTCTGTGTACAGTGCATGTGCTTTTCAGCGATCTAATATTAAAGATATAAGAAAGTATGAATTTTGGAAATATTGGAAATTCCTTGACTTATCTTGCACATTTATGTTGATTTGTTTTAAATTTTTATTGAACCAGCATAAATAGCCTATAATTACGTGTTAATTGACCTCTTTGACATTTTACCTTACACCTTATAACCCAAAAGTCTAATCACTTTATCTCCTCCTAGTCATGAGTACAAAATAGTTGAGATACATGGTGATAACAAAATGTAAAAAAATCAGTTGATGGCTCAAACTGTTCTTGAAATATTGTGATAACCAGAGTAAAAAGCCTCTAATTACATGTTAATTGAACTCATGACATTTGACCTTGTACACCTTATAACACAAAAGTCTGATCACTTTATCTCCTCTAGTCATGAATACAAAATAGTTGAGATATGGGATAACAAAGGTAAAAAATATTGATTTCACATACACCTGTATAATGACCACTATGACCTGTCACCTTTGACCTGCGTGAATAAAAAGCTAATTAGTTTGTTTGATTATGGTGATGCATACTAGTTCCAAGTTTGAAGTTAAAGGCCAAGTCCACCCTAACAAAAAGTTGATTTGAATAAATAGAGAAAAATCCAACAAGCATAACACTGAAAATTTGATCAAAATAGGATGTAAAATAAGAAAGTTATGGTATTTTAAAGTTTCGCTTAATTTTGCAAAACAGTTATATGCACATCCTGCTCAATATGCAAATGGGGAACCAGTGACGTCACCCACTCACTATTTCTTTTGTATTTTATTACATGAAATACGAAATATTTTAATTTTTCCTTGTTATACTGTGAAACAAGGTTTGATTCCTCGCTGAACATGTGTAATTGCCATTGTTGCAACCTATACACAATTCAATGAGAGCTTCCTAATTGTGAAATCTGCAGAAATTAAAATATTCTATATTTCACATAATAAAATACAAAAGAAATAGTGAGTGGGTGATGTCACTGGTTCCCTCATTTGCATACTGAACAGGATGTGCATATAACTGTTTTGCGAAATTAAGCGAAACTTTAAAATACCATAATTTTCTTGTTTTACATCCTATTTTGATATTTTCAGTGTTATGCTTGTTGGATTTTTCTCTATTTATTCAAATCAACTTTTTGTTAGGGTGGACTTGGCCTTTAATGGATCAAATGGTTCTTGAGATATCGCTAGAACAAGAAAGCTGGACGGGCGGACAGACAGATTGACGGACAACCCGAAAACATAATGCCTCCGGCATCACCTTCGGTGGGCGGAGGCATAAAAATCTAGACATCGATCTATTTCACAATCTTCATTAAAAAGTAAATATGGAATGTCTATGATAATTACTTCCACTGTTCTAGAGATGTACATGTATGATTGTACGGATAAGCTAAAATGGAAAAATCTTCATAAATGCAAGATTTCTTCCCTTAGGTTTTAGAATACTATTTTTGACTTTGCACATTCATTACGTATACACAGAACATAATACATCGTAGTGCAATACAATCAGAGGCATTCGATGATTAATCAACATTGCTAAAATGCCAAGTTAAAAACACAAATAAAAGGAAACATGATTTTGAGACTGTGGCTAAATGTAAGACAAAACTAAACTAAATACAATCACATTCTTGAGTATTCTTTTCTCCCTGTTCAGTAAATATCTTGAACTTTGGACTTTATAACTAAACCCGAGTCATATCGATTATTCAGTAAAACGGGGATCGACGGCTTTGCTCCGGTGATACTCCGGTGTTACTCCGGTGTACCGATAAATTGATGGACAGAGAAATCGAGGACAATTTTTGCTCTGGTGCGATGGTGTATGTCCCCCAGCAACATCGCTCGCGTTGTGTACGGCCCTCTTGCGGCCAAGGCACTGGTCTTTGATCCGCTGTTCGCCATCAACTTTTTATTATCGCACAGACTAAATCATCTTTTCAATATTATAGTGTTTGCATCTAGCAATAACAACTTACATGATAATTAAACATCCCATTATCTTGACAATGTCATTGCTTATTGCTCACTCACAACCACATCAATATCATGTCTCTTCTGATTGTCTTAATCTCATCAACTCGCGCTCTCGTATCTCGTGTATACGTATACAAGTACAGTTGTCTGTTGTCTGTTTTGACTGCTGCAACACCAACAGTGAATGTTGGACACAGTCCCACATAGGCAAGGGCCCACCCATAGGCCCTTGCCTATGTGGGACTGTGTCCAACATTCACTGTTGCAGCAGTCACAAACAGACAACAAAATTGCTCTAAGTTGTTGTTTGTTTGTTTTTAAGGCGCTTCTCATAATATTTGCGCTATAAGCAAGATTTAATTTTCTTAAATTTGCTAGATTACCTGATTCAGGGACTCTTCAACTCTTACTGTGCCACAAATTTGGAGAGTCAAAATTGAAAATTAAATTTTAAATAAATTTTTTCCTTTTATGTATGAATTGTCTAGACTGGAAAATGGCCCGCTGTGATAGTACACACAAAAGCTATTGAACCCTATTCACCTGTAAAAGCTAGTCTGGAATACAAGGTTATCTTCAGATAAGCTTGTACATATTGGCTAGGGCCTATGAGTGCCTCATACCCATATACCCATGCACCCATAAACTAACATGAAAGCGTATGAATGGGACTATTTGTGTTACTTGTTTAAAATGGGTCTTCATACCTGTGAAACCTTTCTCACAACTTTCACGAACATCACGATTCGTGCAGTTGACTGAAGCGCAAGACGGCATCTTGAACTACCCTTAGTTCATCTTTGAAGGGCATATGATGATTATATGAGTGAAAATAGTCCTTCAAATTTTGTCAAATGTTACATACATAGCGGCGACGTTCCGGAATTGTTTTGAGGGAAACAAGATGGCGCTGGCGAGCTGCCAGTGGCGTCATGCTGCCTATGGCCAATCAGCATGCAGCGAGCGATCGAGCCCATTCCAGTCATAGAGTTCAGTGGGAAAAATTTACCTTCACATCCGCCAGTGACGGCAGTGATGGGATTTTTTTTCTCAACCGCAGCTAAGCGACTCGGCTCCGGGATTTTTCTTCCCAGGTTTTCTTCCCTTTTCCTGACCCCTATTTTATCAATTTCGAGAACACCTGCGCACCCCTATTTTCTATATTTCGAGGAATATTCTGTCCGCAGACGTCCTTGAAATTCACCCATTTATCCACGATTTTGGTAACGGTCATGCGATCCCCAAATCACATTGAGTGGCTCTACCGGGGTATAATGTAAAATTGGAAGTTTAACATACATTTTTAATTAAATTTCTAAGCTGGGACCTACGTACGCGTACGCGCGCGTTCACTATATTAGTATTCTGTTCGCCTCGATTTATTTGCAATAACCCAGCTGACAACATGTCAGAACGGGGTTAATTTTGGATTATTTCAAAAATCACGTAAGCACACTATATTTAGTACACATTAGTTTTACTATTATAAGTTAATTTATGTTGATCTACGACTTCTAATTAGGAATAAACGTGTAGGGTGAGGTACCTCATACTTTTGGGCCATAGATCTAGTGGCCAAAGTCGTTATTATGCCCAGCCGCCATTAAATCCGCCTGACCAAGTGAATAATTAGTCAAGTTTCTTGGTTTTCATTGTTGAAATTCAGTTATTTATAACGGAATAAACGCTACCGTTATCGATTCATGATAACTGAAAAAATTATCTGCAAGAAAGAGTGGGATTCGAACCCGTAACCTTAAATGCGAGTGCAGTGTAGAAAGAGAATACTCTGACAGTCTAACCAGACGCCTTTACCACTAGACCACGAGCAATTGACAGCGAATCTGATCTTGCTGCACTAGATCTATTGTGGCTTTATACCTCCGCTCCATACAAATCCTATCTATACCTCCGTTCTGCTGTTTTTTTGATATCCTAGGTAGGATTCTTGCCAATTTGAGGATTAATGGGCATATTAGCTATTATAGCCGACCTAAGTGCTTAAGTAAGGCCCGCGGAGAGGTACTTGACTACGGTGACTATCATGACTATGGGAGGCTTCCGTCTGTCTTGGAGGAGAGCCTCGAAAGTAAAAAAATGTTATAAAACTCCTCCAAACAGATTTTTCTGTCTAATGTCTATGCATTTTGTGTATTCTGCTCCATTTTAAATGACATCATTATTTAATACATTTGTAATTCTCTTCCTTCAGCACTTCTTAGAATTATAAGCGCTTTATAATGATAAATGATATTTTAATTATTATTATTGTTAGGATAATAATAATAATAATAATAATAATAATTATTATTATTATTATTATTATCCTAACAAGTAACACTAACAGTTAGTATGAACCAGTTTTGTGCTACAGTCAGAGTACAGTGTAACTTTAAAATGAAAAGAAGCCTAATTACTACTAGAAATCAATGTTGGATAGATAGAAATCTATTTCGCATCGAGAACCGCAGTGCATCTAGCAGAGCATCTGCATCCATTTGCTCAACACACACACACACCATTCATCGACCACGCAAATGAATGATCTCACTATGCATCACCGACACGCATAAGTACACATGATTGTGAGTACGGTAGGTAGTACGGTAGTACGGTACATGCAGCATGCAGTCAGCTGTAGATCTACTACAACTCGCCTTCATTCACGATCACGATGCATCCATTCCTCAATCAAAATGATGGAAATCAACTCACCATATGGCAAATTCGGATGCGGTGGTGGCTGGTACATGGCGTTTATTTCAGTTTGCTGTATCTATTTGGGCCATAGTATCATGACATAGAGATGTATTCATAAACAAAATCAGCGTATGGCCTTTGCGAGTTCAGTGCTTACTCCATCTTTGCAGATCTCATATTTGTTTACTTTCTTCTTATTATTTTTAGGCGGAAGTAATAGTAGTCGTGAGAAGGGTCAATACTTCTTCTTAATGCGCTTGCGCAGTTCAATTTGATCGCCATTGCGAGTGAGCATTATGCTCTCTCTCTCGATCTGCTCCTCCTGACCTCCTCTATCTCCTCATTCTCCATAGTTTGAAACTCTTTACTTGTTTCCTTGTATATTTATTCACACTTATCACTTATCAAACGCCATATTCGTAAATACGAGCTGCCTGGTTGGTCCATGGGGGGGGGGGGGGGGGGGGGGGGGGGGGGGGGGGGGGGGGGGGGGGGGGGGGGAGGAGAGATTAAAAAATTCGGACTAGCACATATCGCATATGGAAGGTAAGCGACCGGGGAAGGTTGGATAGGGGTTTTCCTCTTTATTACCACAGGAAATATTGAGCAAGCCTTTTTAGGATAGTTCTGTAGCACTTTTTTTTTGTTTGTTTTTGTTTTGGATGAGAAGCGGTGGGGTGTGAAATGAGGAGGAGGAGTTCTCCAAAATTTCAGAATTTTCAACCTGGAAATCACTGTGTTTGCATAAGGCTCTTTGTAAGAAGGTTATGTAAATTATCTTGTCATTATTATGTCATGTTTGGAACGCCGAATGTTATCTTCAGCATAGATAGTTCATAGGGAGAACAAGAAGAAGAGGAAGAAGAAGAAACGTACAGTTTACTGTTATACGGCGCGTCCCAGAAAAAACGAAACCCGAAAGTGACAGGGTTATACGGTGACCACGCTATGTGCTCTATGACAATTATTATCTATTGTTCACAAACTAGAAGTATTTTGTTTTTAAATGATACTTTGGTGGCATCCATCCGTACATGCTTTATCTAGCACCAGCATTTTGAAAATGACATGTAAAAACTGAGTTGTGCCGGATTTGGGTAAAACCATGAAGACGTTATAGTAGGCCTATTACATGGGAAAATTACTATAAAAGGGAAATACCAGCTTTAAGAGATATGTATGCGAAATTCCCTTATATGATGGCATGCATTCAATCAGAGATTCATAAAACACGGGTAAATACCTTCCAAAATCAATAAACAGCACTCAAAAATGAAAATGTGCCCTTCGTGTGATGGAAAAGGTGCCCCTTATTAGGTGGGACATAACCATAATCTTGATATTTGTCACCGTTATGTGTCCTTTCCACCTTCTATTTCCATTTGATGAAAATAGAAAGTGTCACTTGCTTTACTTTTAAGAAAAATGTATCACCTTTCTGTCCGGCACAACTGAGTTTTTACATGTCATTAAATGCTGCTGCTCGGTAAAGCATGTATGGATGGATGCAATCAAGGTATCATTTTAAAAGCATACTACTCCTAGTTTATAGAAAATAGATAATTGTTGTCATAGAGCACATACTATGGTCACAATAAGTCTTCGATTTAGGGTTTCGTTTTTTCTGGGTCACTTCGACCAAATGACACAATAAATCTGACAATATTTTAAGCTTGAGTGAGCAAAAGCGACATTTGCGAAAGGGTGCAAAATCCAGACTTGACAAGAATTAGTGTTTTGTTCTGGCTGGTATTAACAACTTTGAGAATTAAAGGTTGACAGTTGGAAAAAGTCTCTTCAAATGAACATGACAAAATATGTTCATGAAATGTGCATACTTACCGATAGCTTATAGGGTCTCTCCTATCAAACTGAATGGCGATTGAATGGTTACGGTGCAACCCTGTTCTGTGATCATGATGTCAATAGGCCTATAAAGTGCCCCCCCCCCCCCAAAAAAAAAAAAAAAAACAAAAACAAAAACAAAAACAAAAACAAAAACAAAAACAAAAACAACAAACAAACAAACAAAAAAAAAAAAAAAGTTAACAGTTGGAAAAATTCTCCCAAAATAAATATTCAAAAAAATATCTGTAGGAAATTTTCAAAGCTGAGGGTCTATGCTACCAAAACATCCAACAAAATTTTATGCTTGAGTGAGAAAATCCATGGTGGACAAAATTTGTATTGGTTCTGGCTAGTATCAGCAAAGCTGAAAGTGTTGAAAAGGCTTAGAAACTTTATATTCGGATCATTAAAAGACAATTTATGAAAGAATAGGCTTTGTTTTCTGTATGTAACATATCCCATAAAAAAATTTTCTTCAGCCATTTCTTCAGTTGCTCCACGCCTATGGAACTCTCTACCTATCCAACTTCATAACTGTATCAACCTTGATACCTTCAAATCAGAACTTAAAACCTATCTTTTCCAGCAACTATGTGAATGATTTGTGACATATTGAGGGAGCTAGGCGCCTATGTTTCTGCAGATAAATGGCGCTATATAAATGCTGATCATCATCATCATCATCATCATCATCAAAAACTTTATGGTTGACTCTATAAAGTAGTTAATTGCTCACTGAAGCACAAAAATATTGATGTGATGCGTAAGAACATAATACACTCTAAAAACTCAAATGTTAAATCCACATTTAAAAGGTTGGAGGAGTGACAACATTTTCAAAATGGTAAATGAACACTTGTAACATGCTGCATCCAACCTTTAAACTATTAGATCCAGCATGTTAAAAGTGTTAATTTACCATTTTAAAAAATGTTGTCACTCCTCCAACCTTTTAAATGTAGATTTAACATTTGAGTTTTTAGAGTGTATAGAGAACGGAACTTGTTCTTTCATAAATTGTCTATTATTGATCAAAATATGAAAATTCATAAGCTTTTTCATGGCTCTCAACTTTCCTGATATCAGCCAGAACAAATAATAATAATAATAATAAACCGTTCTTGTATAGCGCACATCACATTATGATAATAAACCAAATTAAAGCTTATGAAACGGAGAATAGTAATCAATAATATAATGAAATTTCAAAAAATGCGACTTCTGTCTCATTTTGGCGTGATGGGTCACATATAACGTCCCTATGCGCTTCCAAAGGGTTTGGATATTATTACCCTGGCTTTAGCTCCGGCAGCCGTATAGCGCACAGTGCATTTCAAGGAATAAATCCTGCCAGGTACCCATTTACACACCTGGGTGGAGAGTGGCAAATGTGGATTTGTGGACAAATACCAATTTTTTTCAAGTCTGGATTTTGCACCTTT
The DNA here is from genome assembly GCA_025617745.1 of Heliocidaris erythrogramma. NCBI lineage: Eukaryota > Metazoa > Echinodermata > Echinoidea > Camarodonta > Echinometridae > Heliocidaris > Heliocidaris erythrogramma. The sequence continues at coordinate 37,687,516 of CM046856.1, forward strand.
TCACAAAAGTGGCCTTTTCTCACGTAAAATATTGCCAGTTCTTTACATGCTACGTAATAGAAGAGAACCCTGAGCTATCCACAGGTATGAAATTTTACTTCACATATTTTGAAATTTGTATTTGGGGAGACTTTTTCTGACTGTTAACTTTTTTTTCTGGGACGCACTGCATACTAAAATGATAAAATGTATACATTCGCCAACAAATGGATATCGCTTCATTTTTGTGCCGACTCATTTATCCTTGTCTTGGTTGTTGCTTCGTGATTTCCTTCTTTTGTATTTTTACGTTTATTTAAAAAAAAATCTTTTCATACTTCATTCTATTCATTTAGATCTGTCTTTAATTTGTGTATTTCTCAATCTCTCTTTTTTTTTAACATTCCCCCTTCTCTCTCTCTCTCTCATTCTCTCTCTTTCACTCTCCCTTTCTCCCACCCCCTCTCCCTTCTTGTTTTTCTTGAGCTATCTGGCTCTTGCTCTTTCTTATTTCAGTTGTATTTTTCTCACTTTCCAAAGAAATTCTTTATATACTATCTACTCATGTAATATATACCGTAAAACGGGGTGAATGTGAACAAAATGCTTTAATATCCTCAAAGGAATGATGCTGAAAATATTTTTTTTTTCACTTTCCAAGGTGAGAAGAAATATACATGTATATGAAAAACGACATGCATCATTCATGGGGGAAAGATGTGTCCCAAACATTTTCCCATTTTTTTGTTTCTGTTCACCCCGCATTACTGCATACACTGTACAACAACTTTAACCCTATATACACGATTTCAGCAGCCATTAGAAAATAAAAGGAAAATTAGGTCGTCCGTAAATTATTGCATTTCATGTTTAATGCCTGTTTTTTTTCTTTCTTCAGTCAAGAGATTTTTGACTTATCATGCAATTGACAAGCAACTAGGCACCCCCCCCCCCCCTGGTCCGCAGTCATCCTCAAGTTTGTCCTCTCGATCCTATACGCTCTATTTTCCTGCAAGAAGAGAATTCTCGTGGTGTTGTTTTTTGCATTTTAGGAATTTTCTTTCAAAGCCATACGATCAAGACTATATGCCACGGAAGTTTCAGATGTGTGGTTTTGCAGTTGATGCAATCTTAGTTACATTTCCCTGGTTGAGGTCCTTCTTGAATATTCATTGGTTGCGCTTCCACCTCTCAAGGTCTTCCTCCCTCAGTTTCGTCTGCGCCGGTCGGCCGGCCTGTATCAGTGGGCATCTCGACGACAATGGTCTTAAGTATTAATGGATGGCATTACATTGAGTCCAATAACAGTATGTCCTCCAAACTCCCTTTCAACCAAAGACCTCTTCTTGGCAACACAGATTCTCCTCACAACAAGACCAGCTGAGGTTTGCCTAAAACGCATCTTGGTTTCAAGCCTCACTGCTCTCTTCTCTGCAGGCTTCTTGGCAACCTTGTACCTGCGTTCTGGCATCTCTCTGGCTCGTCTCCAACTGTCATACCGCATATGAATGCCTTCCGTCTTAGCCTCGAGTTGCAGGACGATCTTGGTGAGGCCATCTTTGGTTAGGAGCTCTTGACGACTGGCAGAGGTATTTGCGATCTGTTTCATTTCCAGCTTTACCTCTCCTCTGGTTAGTGCTCGACGGAGTAAGGCTACTCTGTCACTTTTAGGTCTGCTGCGCTTAAACGGCCTATCATTGATCGCATTCAGTCCTTTCTGGGCCTCAAATACGTAGGCGCAAGAACGGATTTCTCCAAAGTATTCAATTGCCTGAAGATACCTTGTCTTCAGCGTGCGCTTCGTTCGAGCATCTGGTGTTTTATAGGTTGCTGAGCTAATTCGCTTTACATGGATGGTAGTAGAGCGATCTCTATGAAAAAATGTCTCTAGATTAACGCATCGCTGAACAATGCCATGCCTGGGATATGAGGTTACAGCCAGAAGCATCCAACTGTCGGTAGGGACAGTGTCCTCCAAGCCTTTCTTTTCCCCTTTCCTGTTGAAGGCTTCATTGACTAATCTGAATGAAATGTCCTCTGAAGTTGAGGAAGCCATGCTTGGAGAAGCCTTCTCTGTAGTCTTCTGGGTGCTCTTGCTGATGATGAAGCCGAATGCAGAAAAGAGCAATGCCAGGATGTACGCAAAACCTCGCACAAACGGATTCTTGGCTGCTTTCTTTTCCTCCATCTGTGTCTTGGTGCTGTCCAGGTCCATTTTTTCAAACCTGGTGTCAATGATGAACTCATTGTCCTCGTTGATTCGATGTCGCACCCGCGTACCCATCCTGGCTTTGTAACTGGAGCAGAGACTGCGGATTGCCTGCACCTTTCTGGACATCATGTCTGCTGAATTCATCAAAAGGATGAGCTCCCATTGCTCTGTTTCAAGTCCCAGGGCTCTATCCCGCTTCCTCAGTTTGATGTCCCGTGAACTATCCTCCACTTCGCTAGGGCCGTACCTCTCCGTATGTACGTGCTGCACACCGGTAAAGACCTCATCGAGCTTGCCAACAATTCGCATCAAGCGACATCGGTTCTTCATGCAGACATAGTTATCCTTATCGTTGACGTTCTCGTTATCGGTGTCGCTGGACTCTGGTGAGTCGTCGCCGCAATTGTGAGTCCTCTTCGACCACCATGAACGCCACTTCTGCCATTTGGAGTTCAGGTCCTGAGAGAAAAAGTGGTCCGAAGACATGGGCCTGGGAGCCGGGTGTGCGGGGGGTGCTGCAGCACCCCCTGTAAAAAAAAAATCAGGGGTGCGCCGGACCACTTTTTCTAATAACAAATGCCCAAATCAACGAGTAGGCCTAAATCAAGGCCTAAGTAGGCATAAATCAAGAAAATATATCTCACCGACAGAGATAATAATTATGCAAAACATTCCAAATCTGTTCATATCTGTTACTTTATTTCATTGCATAATTCTATTTAAAAAGAAGTACATTGTATTTGAATAGTGTCCCTGATACAGATGTATAATGAGCCCCTTTTCTGTTTTAACTTTTCACTTAATAGATGAATTGACTTCATGGTATTTAAGGCACTCGTGATGTATTCATTTCATAATGGAATGTATTTTACTTAGTTTTTCTCATTATTTACAACCCCACTCAATGGAATTTCCGTGGCAAAATGAGAAACATTATTTAAAAAAAAAAGAATATTAAGAACATATTTAAGTACATGTACATCAATTCATAGCTATAACACATTTCAGGAACGAAATAATAAAAGGCTTTGGTGTAGCCTAGTCTGCAATTTTTTTTTCATGATTGTATGTAAGGTATAGATAATTGTAATTCAGCTAAAGAAAAATAATAACATAGTTCTATCTATGAGATGTGGAATACTTGCGGCGTGTCTGCTAAGAAAATAATTATGCTCATAAATAATGAATACTTTTTCTCAGAGTAGATCCAGTCAAACTTGCTAAATTAGAAAAACCAAGTTTTGGTATTCGTGGAGTCACCATAAACAATGAATACTAATTTGTAAAATAAAGTGAGGAATACGAAGTTATTTTTTGTACAGCGATGTCTTCTGTAAATTAGTATTTGACGGAGACAGGACATCCTACTAAACCGACGGCCCACGGAACGACAGCTAACGAGACCGACAATGCTGGTCTCGTGAACCCTCAGGAAAGATGTCAGAATTAGGCCAGTCGGAGACCGGCATGTCGATCTGTGCTGTCGGTCTTGTGAGGCCTCTGATAACTTTTCAGAAGGTCCGCGAGACTGGTAATGTCGGTCTTCTATGCTGTCGGTCTTGTGAATCCTCTGATAACTTTTCAGAAGGTCCGCGAGACTGGTAATGTCGGTGTTCTGTGGTGTCGGTCTTGTGAAGCCTCTGATGACTTTTCAGAAGGTCCGCGAGACTGGTATTGTCGGTCTTCTGTGCTCTCGGCCTTGTGAAGCCTCTGATAACTTGTCAGAAGGCCCGCGAGACTGGTATTGTCGGTCTTCTGTGCTGTCGGTCTTGTGAAGCCTCTGATAACTTTTCAGAAGGTCCGCGAGACTGGTATTGTCGGTCTTCTGTGCTCTCGGCCTTGTGAAGCCTCTGATAACTTTTCAGAAGGCCCGCGAGACTGATATTGTCGGTCTCGAGGGCTGTAGCCTGACAGAGAAGCGTGACTGTAACTGGAAAGCCTATCGCACACTTTACGATCGGTCTGCGATCCGATTTTGGAAGAAAATGTAATAGCATCAGACAGCTTAAAACAACAAAAAAATGTTTCATTGAGGTTCTGAATAGTCATTTACATGTAGATAGTACAGTCGAAATTACGGCCTATTACGAGCCTTCTAGTTGGAAGAAATGCCAAATCGGCTCCGAATCGCAGTGACTTCAGAGCGGTCCTGCGTTTGTCTACGATTTGAAACTGATTTGGCCCTTATTCCGGATATAAGGCTGACATCGCACCAAATTCCTATTTTGAGTATTCGTATTATTGTTCAAAACCAGAATCAGGTAGATTTTATTTGGTTAAAATATATTTAATGCTATTGCGATTTATTTCCAAAATCGGATCGTAGTCGATCGTTTAGTGTGCGATGGGCTTAAGAAAACTAGGGAGTGCTTCTAATTCCATATGACATTGCACTTTCTAAATGTTTAAGCTAAACAAATTAAAATAAAACACGTTTAATACATGTACCAACATTTTATTCAAGGCACAATCGGTTTCCTCTCTCAGAAATGCGCAACAAATGTCATTATTAAAAACATTTTTCAAATAATTGACAGGATTGTCATTACAAATGAGAACGGTAGACAATCATTATGCAGCTGCTACCTTATCAACACTAAGTCATTATCACACTGAATACGGAATAGGCACAAAATTTAATTTAGTTTACTGAATGAATGTAATATTCAAGTGTATACAGTACTTCATTGTTTATACATAAATACTGCGAATTCGTATTTCGAACTCACATCAAATCTATTTGCGAGAAAAGATTTAAAATCAGTATTAATATTAGTCAACCAATTATGAGTATACTTTATTACATATTATGTACAACATATCAAGTCCACATATAATAAAAATAATTATATAGAATACTCTGTATAGAGCTATATTGCTATCATTTATATGAAAGACACCTTCATCATGTTCATGAACTTAGAGTAACGATATTTGAAAGTCATGCAAGGAAGAACGTAGAAAGAGAGGAATACAGAGAGGAGGAAGAAGAATTAAAGATATTAGAGGAAAGTATTGAGATGAGAGAGCAGGGGCGTCGCTATAACATTTTAAATGAAGCGGGGGACTTTTTCCTTCTTTTTCTTTCTTCCCCTTTTCTTTTTCTTCTTTTCTTTCTGTTTTTGTTTCCTTTCCTTTCCCTTCCCCCTCCTTTTTTTTGCAGACAGAGGTGGCGCATTTGCCGACAAGTCGGGGGGGGGGGGGGGGGTGACACCCAACACCCCCTCTAGCGACGCCCCTGTGTGTGTGTGTGTGTGTGAGAGAGAGAGAGAGAGAGAGAGAGCGAGAGAGGGGCAAAACAATGTATACTATACGAAGGAAATAGAATCCAAGAAATGTCATTCGAAAATATATGTACATTTCTTATAAATTTTGAATACAACAGGCTATACATATTAAATAAAACATTTGAAAGACATAACGATGTGATTTTTTCTCTCCCCTATATTTCTATCAATATAAAAACACCTGAACACAAACAAATTAAACTAAATTTATTCAAAGGATTCATTGATATTACGTCCGTGGAGCATGGCAATTCTTACAGATAAATATATCTATATCTAACGATTTTTTTTGTCAAAAGCTTTCTGAGGAAAATATATTTTCTTTTGTACATGTATTTTCGTTGTGTAAAGCGTTTTCGAACCTCTAGAAAATGTTAGTTTTTGTGCAGCCTTTGGTATTTGAAGACAACAAACAAACCACGTAGTAACAGCTCAGTAAGGCAATAAAAATATTGTACCTTCTTCGTAGTTTTCTTTATACTCCTGAAACTAAATGGCACAGTGCCCCTCTAACAGTACAACAAAATCGTAATTTCATTTTTACACACTATAAGAAATGATTGTATTATTAAAAAGCATTGGGTGGCGTATAGTTTGAGTACCCGATACAAGGGCGGATCGGGGGGGGGGGAGGAGATGTTTTTCGCTTGTCATTATGTTTTTTTTGTTATGCTTGATAAGTTCTTTTTTGTTTTTTGTTTGTTTGTTAGTTTGCCTCATAGAGATATTGGGAATTGGACCATCCCGGTTTGTTTGATAACCAATTGCCCATTTTTCTGGGGGCATTGGACCCCACCCATTACAACATCCTGGATCCGCCCCTGTTTTTGCACACTCATGCTCAACTCATTTCTACAATTTTGTATGGTAGCCATTTCCTTCTTCACGAGTGTCAAAGTCTCCGACCGCCTCTTCCGCGGTCTCCACACCGGGTTCCGACCCGTCGGCTCCGGGGTCCACGCCGCTGGGACCGGGTTTGTACAAGCATAGACATATGATGAGGAAGACGAGCGAACAACAGCGGAGAACCATTGCGAGAATGAGTGACGTGCGGCTGAATGCGTCGTTGTCGTACTGCCAGCATTGTCTGCCGCCGCTGTTGTCTTCTTCCCATAAAATACAGGTCCGATCGATGAGGGCACCGTACACCACTGGACTTGGGACGGTTCCTGTATTGGAAATTGCGAAGAGTTGAAACTTGAGTATACTAAATTCATCTAAAAAACGAATTATTGATCTCATTTATCTCTCCCTTCTTTCTTTTCCACCTTGTATACTCGTTGATTTATTTCTCCTCCTCGTCTTGTCATAATATTTTTATATTCCGTATTTTCTCCGGTATTATATTCTTTTATTTTTTTCTTCTTCATCATCTTCTTTAAGTTCTTCCAATTATTCACCTTCTGCTCCTTTTAATTCCTTTATCAAATTCTATCAATACACGTGATCATTCATCCTTTTACATACCAAACGCTCTGAACAGCACGGACTGGAATCCCAAAGCAAAGGTCCTTTGATTATGAGATACACACCTGAAATAATAATATAAGATATAAAACATGACTGAAACATGTTTTAAATCGAAGGCTTGTTGTTGGGTCAGTATCTATTTTTTTTCTTCATAAGCCTCTACACTTGACACCCACTAGATCTTTAATTCCTTTGTTGTATATATGTATATATATGCAGTGGCGGATTTAGGGGCCCGTGCCCCCTCCCCCCCCCTTTTGAAAGAAAATTTTTCTGTATTTTCTGCTTGTGTGATAACTTTTTTTTTTGCTTGTCAGGGAATTTTGGAGGAAAATAGGACCCAAAAGGTCTGATAACCTTTTTATTATTCATTCTTTGCTTGTCAGAAAATTATCGGAGATTTGTGTGCCCCCGGCCCCCCTTAAACAAAATCCTACATCGGTCCATGTATATGTATATATATTCTGATAATGAATGGTGGTGACGCGGATATATAATAATGGAGAAGAATTATGATTTTCTTGCTGTTATAAGTGGTTCTTGTCTCAGGCTAGTGCTTATATGCATGGTGCTCGATTTTGAAATATATTTTTTAATACAAGGCAATAATAATACAACTGAATTCAGAGTATTTTTCTGTACAGTACGAAAATTTTGTTGATAATCCATATTTCAAATGGGGACTCAGAAGTGACAGGACAAAAGAAAACAGCAAAAGGAATTTGCTGTTTTCATTTGCACATCTTGACAGGGGGCTGTGGCTGATGCACAAGCCAAGGTTTAAATAAGATTATTCCAGTCAAAAATACAACTTTCACTTTTTATAAAGCATTTAGATTAACGGATGCATCTTGTCCACTACAATATATACATTTCAATAAGAATTTCGTTCGGTCATTTTGTATCAGATTAACTAATTTCTTTCGGTTGGACAGGCATTCGAGGCTACCCAGAACGAGTTCAACCCACAAAAGTTTGAAAACATGTAAAAAAAAAGTGGTCTGCATATTTGGAACAAGATGCGATTTCTACCTACCTCATAGTTGCCATGGTAACTGGCACAGTCGCCATGAGGGTGCAAGCGAGCATTATGAAGAACATGATGATGAAGAGAATCTGATAGTTACAATCCTGCGAGCATTTCCCTGAGACGGCCCACGATGGTTGGCCGCTGCCTGCGTCTGGTGACTCGATGCACGAACAGTTACTGTAAGCCTGCAAAACATAATGAGCATCTCGATTTCTTTAATAGTCGTTGAGTTTTTTTCTTCTTTTTGTTTGTAACTATATGATTTTTGTTGTAGAATGAATAAATCTGCGATCTTATAACAGACTACGACAAGCTTATGTGTATGTATACTTTTTTTTAATGAAAGAGCACAATTTCGTATTTTGAGTCAATGTTGTATTATTAGGCCCCCTATAGAAGTTTGCAGCCCTATAGGTGTACGGGCACAATTTTGTTATGGGGGATGACGTCGATTGCCTGTACATAAACTTTTTCAGGCGTTTAATAATGACACTTTATTATGGATTATATAGGGAAATGTAATTTGTCATAAACATAATATGGTACAGTAATATCGTAATAGGTCAACTCAGTGCTCGGATATCAGGAGGCGTTTGCCTTGAGTATTGGGGTCTCAAATACTGATATTTTTAAAATTCTCGGCGGGAGGGGGGGGGGGGGCTCCCCCCTCTGGCATCAACACTTGTGTTTGGGGCGTATTATTAGTATTACACCAAAGGACGCAACGAAACCTACTCTGTCGCAGAAATAAATCAGGTCGTACACCCATAGAGCATATTAGTTTGGCGCCTATTTCTAAGGAAACTGACCTTGACACTTGAAGTTGTATTGATGACGTCACAGCCGGCGTGACAAGGTGTGTAGTAGAGAACACCATTGCTACCACACACTGGATCAAACGCTGCTCCACATCCACAGTTGGCGTTGCATGCAGAGTCAAGTACGGCCTCGTCACCTTCGAAGAGCAGCGAACTGTTGTATAATTAGAGGGATAGAAAACAGCCCGATCATTACAGATATTTCAGTAACTGAAGATGATACAAAAATTTACCTTGTATTCGAATTGAACCATTTTATAGGCTATTCAAAACAACGTCTGGTGGTTTCGAGTATAGACCCATTTATTGTTTGAGACTTCACTTCCATTTTGACACAATATGAAACTAGATGAACACGTTCTCTCTCTCTATATAAAATTAGATATCAAACGTATTCATAATGCAGTAAATGTTTTGATCAGCCAAAGGCTTCATGATCATTGCCACGAAACGCCTCCCTCACCACCGGGACGTTGCCGTTTTTAGGATTGGGGAGGGGGGGGGGGGGACAGGTATATAGTCCCCTTCATTATATTTTAACGCCTCTTAATTACCAGCTTATCCACGGTTACATGAAGCAGGGAAAATTGAAGTCTGATCGTGTAATAACTTTTGTATTTCATTGTTTGGAAGGTTTCATTTCCCCGAGTTTTGCATAATTTTTCCTTTATGCTATTCTACACCTCCGGATTTATGGGGGGGGGGGGGCGATATTTTTGCCCCAAATATTTTTTTTTTTTGGGGGGGGGTGGCAATTGCACCCCCAGGATCGACGCCCCTGCTCGCCACACTATTTATTGAACTGAATATTCTCATTTCCAAGACAGTGTTGCTATAATCATGGATATTTCTTGAGTCAAATACTCAATATAAGAGGAATGAATATATGATGAAACTGTAATCAAAAATAAAATTTAGCCTGACATGAAGATAGGTATAGGGTAAGATTTAAAATTGTATTGTTTTGTATTGTATTTATTTTCCAACCACGATGATATAAAATGAACATTATAGACAAAAAGAATGATACGTAATAACATCAGAAAAATGTGAATTGGCTGGATGGCCCACTCATCTATGTGAATATTACAAAGCTGTTCTTCCCTGGGGTCCAGATGAATACACAGAATAAACAAAATAAAAATACCTTTAAAAGAGAAGAGAGAAAAATGGCAACCCCCCTCCTCCCTGAGTTGGCAAAGCAGGCATGTTCCTTTAAAGATCATAGCAAAATGGAATTCGCATATTTAATAAGTTGCAAAATGTATTACAGTTATTAATCAATTTAACATCTATAGGTAAATAATTATATTGACGTGAGCCTCTGTACGAAAACATTCTACGGCAACACTCTGTCTTGGGTTTTGGTAACATTATATTATATTATTCCCTGAGATCTTAGACAATATGAATAATCACATAATCTAAATGACTCCTCTAAATATGGAGGAGCCAAACCATGCAATGATTTATAGACCATCGTAATCAGATTCACATTACGTCTGGATTGTAAGGATTTCCATTCTAGTTTAAAAATCGTGTACAAATCAATGCTCCTGTAGTTTTTTTTTCTTTCTTACGTGTTAGCATATTGTACAGTGACGCCAGCCACCATAGGGTTATCACAGCTGATCAAGAAAGATAGTAACGTCAGAACAGAGATGAAGAGACACACGACAGACATGCGGACCATGCCTTGGAAGTGAAGCTTCAGTTTGGAGACCAAAATACCCCCGATGATGGTACCGGCAAGACCAGCTGGGATGATGATGTAACCTACACAGGGAGAAGAAAAAAATTGAAAGATTAAAGGTAATAATATCTGATACTTTTATAGCGCTCATGATATATCCACCACGGGCTCAAGGCGCTGTTACACTGTTTCTAGCTAAGCTACCGATTTTGGCTCTCACAACATTCAAGAAACTCCTATCTACCAGTTAACCATTTTTAAAACACCTGGATTTTGAGTGGCAAATGTAGATCAATATTTTGTCAGAAGGACAGTATTGCCACACCAGGACTCGAATGCAGGCTATACATCCTTTCTGTTACCATCATTATCGCACTCTATGATAATCATTATTGCTCATCATGCTCACCCTCTTCCTTATCATCATCGAATCATCGTCATCACAATGAACAACATCACACCATCACCGTTGTGGTCATCATCATCCCGAAACTATTATTATCATTGCCATCCTCCTCCTCCTCATCCTCATCATCCCCACCATCGCATCATTGTCATCACTATAATCATCATCACCATCACCGCCATCATCAACATCATCGTCACCGCCACCACCACCATCATCATCATCATCATCATAGGACATCATCCTCGTCATCGTCAGGGTCATCTCCATCCCCGACATCGTCACCATCATTGTCATGGTCACCATTACTATGACCATGATAACTATCATCACCATCACCATCACCAACACGGGAATTCAATCCAAATCTCCCTCTCATCCAGAACTAACCTGCCAGGAGAGCCGCATCACTGGCCGTCATGCTGAACTGCGTCTCCAGGTATTTTGGTCCAAAGGTTGCAAAGCTGGTCAGAAGAAACCACTCAGTAACCGTGCCGAAACTGAGGAACATAAATGTCGGGTTCTTGATGAGGCACAAAATCGCTTTGGGAAAGTCCTTGACACTATTCTTGAGACCCGACCGACTTTTAAACTCGGCGCCTTTCTGGGCCTGTGACACCCGTTCCGCATTTTTCTTCTTCCCTGTATGAAAGCAGAAGCCATTTTGGTCAATAATAATAACAATAATAATAATATTGGGTATTTTTATAGCGCTCATATCCACCACGGATAAGGTGCTCAAGGTGATCCATTATTACCCCTGCTTTAGCTAGGCTACCGAATTCGGTGCTCACAGCATTCAAGGAATTCGTTCCTACCGATTTAACGATTTAACACCCGGGTTGAGAGTGGCAAATGTAGATTTATACCACTCTTTAGCGCTATTTACAATACCAGTGATGGATCCGTCCCCTTAAATATCAGGGTACCTCCTAATTTATTCTTGAGTACCCCTTCAAATTTCAGATCTCAGGAAATGTGATAAGCCTTTTGTTAGATTTTTTTCAACATTGAGCCCCTTGGAGAATCTTAAGAAAAAATTACTTTTATAGAGGTGAAATTCTGGTGTAACTTATATCATGTTTTCGTTTTCTAGATTCTAAGTTATTTTCTTAGTTTCATTAAAAATTTAAACAGCCGATGCCACCCCCTTCTGAAATCAAAGTGGCACACAAATCCCTCAAATGTGCGCCCTTTCTTTGAATGTGATGGCCCTTTTTTTTCATTTTGCTTTCCAGAATCGCCCCCGAGTATACTCGTCAGAATAATTTTTACCTGGCAACGACCTCGGGAAGGCCAAGAGCGGGAAGGCGACCAGTAAAGCAAGGCTGGCAGTGAGAAGAAACCCTATCCACCACGCACCAATCCAGAGAGGGCTTTCTGAAGTTATTCCCAACCTGAAAGAAACGGAAAAGCAAAACACAAATCTTTGATTTTGCTTTGTACATTTTATCATAATTGTTCTTATTTCACTCACTTTCATGTGTTTATTTCGTATATACATGAAGGGATTTTGTAAAGGGGGGGGGGGGGGCGGATTATACAATAAAAAGGTGGCAAATTTTTGTGTTGTGCTCTAAAGAAATGCCAATTGGGTTAAAAGGGGGATGGGGCACTGGCTGGTTGTGCCAGAAAGAAAAAAAAATAATTGGTTCTCTTTAAAAAAACAAAACAAAATAAAACAAACACAAACAAACGGCAAGTGCATTTATGTGGTGTATACACGTAATTCATATAATTTGATGAGAACGGAGCATCTTGCTGCTTTCTCATGTATTACAGACGATTTATAAAGAAAAAACTTACTGCGACGTATCTATACCGGTGTCAGTATATATTTCGAGTGCAGCGCCACCTATCAGATATCCGCATGCAGGCCCGAAGAGTGAGGATGCTTGAAAGATACCTAAATTACACATAAATTATAGAAACAAGACGATTATTTGGAATCGGACAAAATTTGTGTATGACTCACAATAATAAAGAAGAAACCACTGCCTCTTTTCCAGAAAGTCTTATGAATCAGATTGCCGTTAACTTTCCAACATACATTTAAAAAATATTTTGATAATTTAGAACCCCAGGTGTCTAATTCAGGTATCTAAAATGTTTAGGCGTACAAATATGTTTCCAAGTCATGTTAAGAAATAGCATATATTGGGCCGGGATAGGGGGAGTCCCTAAAACATTTGGAGAGAAGGGAGAGAGAGAGAGAGAGAGAGAGAGAGAGAGAGAGAGAGAGAGGCATCACAACAAATAGTCCAATAAGCTTGCCTGCCGACAGAAAAGGCAAAATTTGGTAAGGCAACCGATAAACCTCCGATTTTACCACTTATCGAGACCTCTGTATAGTTATTATAAATTACTGATAACATAGCTGACCTTTGACGCTCCAAAAGACTGCCGAATCTTGTCTTGCATAGCAGAAACTACTTCATAAGCATGGATAAGGCATAGAAGGGTCACTACCCCCCCCCCCCCCCCCCTCCCCCTCCAAACATTTTATCCTCTCTCTTCATGATAATTCATCAAAAAGGTGAATTAAACATTACGGTAGTTAGTTTTAAAAACTTGCAATAATGAAACTAAGAAGAAGAAAGAAAATGATACAACGATAATTGACAGCGCACTCACCTACATAGATGGATGCCCTCGTAATAGGTGTATTCTCATCTAGGTACGTATACCCTAGCGTGTAAAGCCCAGAAGCGCTGATGCCGTGAATGAGTTGGGCAATGATGAAGACGATGTAGAAGCGATTGAGTCCCGATTCGAGTTCCATGCCCCCACCCGCAGCTGTGCTGTTCAGGTTGCAGGTCGGGATATCGACGGACTATAAGAAGAAAAATCAATTTAACTACTATTTGCATTTATTTCTTCACTAAGGATTGACTTTAGGAAGGCCTATAGGCCTATGTCAATCCCACCACTATCTGTTATGATTACACTCATGTTGCATTCTTGTTTATCTCTTGATTATTAAGTATTTTTTTATGAGATTGTGGAAATAAACTTGAATTAAAAAAAAAGATGATAGAGCATTATAGTACCAAGCTTACGATAACGAAAATCATAACTAAGATTATGATGATTATACAGGTGTCGTGGTCTAGAGAATAAATAAACAGACTATTGATTACTTGGTACTGGTTTAAATCTCTGTCATGGCATTAACGCTATCTTTAAGAAATACTGTTTTTTTTATTGCCAACTTCAGGTCCTATCAATGAGTCTACTGGTGGAACTATATAGAACTTTTCGACAAGCAAAAAAAAAAAAAAAAAGGAAAGAAGGAAAGAAAGAAAGAAAGACAAAAATAGGATAAATAGCTTTAGGTTCTCATATTTTCAGTGTTAAATGCGACCAACTTGAAAATTTCTGACAGGGTTTTCTAAATCAAAGGCTGCCCCTGGGTCTACCAATTAAACGCTCACCTCAAACTGGTAAAGTCCAGTCAAATAATGAGGGATGGTGAACAGGACGGAACCGCAGGCGAAACCCAGCGCACCTATGCCGATCCAGACCGGCTTGTGAGCCCTCTCTCCGAAGTACGTCACGAACGCGACGACGATCAGCGTGCCGAAGTCGTAGCAGCTGGAGATGAAGCCCGATCGGATGCTGGGGATGTTGAAACGGCGTTCGAGCGTGGTGGTGACCACGTAGACGAGCCCGTTGACCGTCATCCCTTGGGTGAAGCCGAAGATGCACACGAAGACGAGGAAACCCACGGGTCGGTTGCAACACTGAGGAAAAAAAATGTTGAAAACCTGTTGAAATTTACAGTTGATGTATCCCTTGGCAAGAATATTGAGCTACACTCTCCACCCAGGGATTCATATAATTGTATAGTGAATATGTACCTGATAGGAAAAAGTGAAATTATAAGCAAATTAAACATCCTTTTTGGTGGATGATGTTCGCACATAAATCTAACTTTTACGATCATTATCTGATCATTATGATTAGTGCCAGATTTTCTATAGTTACTGTTGATGCATATCCTTTCGCAAGAGATTAATCTATATACTTTCAACCCAGGGGTTAATAAATGGGTGCCTGGTGGGGGAAAATAAAACTTGAAAGGGCACTGAGCATCCCTATGCATGATGGATAATGTTCGCATTTCTAGGTAGCATTTACAACCATTATGATCATCGTGATCATCATTATGGTTATCATCAGTATTGTTTTCATTCAATTCACGACAAGTAGACTAACATTGTTTCGTATACTATTTTAAATTTTGAGCATAAAAACATCATTGATTAAATAATGGATTATTATTATTATTATGTTGAAATATTTTGAAACTATACAGGAAGCTCAAGCAAGATGATTTAGTAAGTAAAAAGAGAAATATTACTTCTTTTCTTCTAAACTGTGTTTGGCACAGGCACGGCTGTAATAATATTTGCCTTTGAATTTCATTTTGCTGTGGAAATATTGATCTTTTTATATGTAATGTTGGTGTTCATAACACTTTGAATTGATTATGTGTCAAGCCCCAAAAACATAATGTATAATCGTTTTACCTTTTGGAGAAAAAAAAAAATATCCAAGGGAACACACTCTAACGTAGCGCATGCATTATATACTTTAAACGTATTACTTTGAAATTTATAATTATTTACAGTCATGAAAATTATGTTTTTCTTCAGTAAAATATAATTTTACATCTTAATGCATACGACCATAGGTTGCGTATACGACATTGAAAACATAATGAATCAGTATTTTTGCATAATTGAGAAATATTTATTTGTTTATGAAGAAATAAATAACGGCTGCTATCCAATTTGTTTCTCAATATAATATCATTTTCTTTTTCATACGTAGTTCAATAAAATGTCATTTTCCATTTTAATACATACGGCTATAGGTTGCGTACACAACACTGAAAAAATAATGAATCTAAATTTTCATAATTGAGAAATATTTATTTTTCATGAAGAAACAATTAATGAGCGTGATCCAATTTGTTTCTCGACATAATATCATTATTTTATTCTTTTTCATACATATGCAGTTAAAATAGTTAAATGTATTCATTTAAAATTCGATAAAGAATTTTGGTGTTTAGCTTTATCTAGATGATTTTCTAATCTTGAAGTAGTGCAAGTTGTGTGAATATTCATCAGTCATAATACACTGTTACAATTACTGAGTTAGATAAACATATTTGGGTGAATAAAAATTCATGCAGGCCTAATACCCAAGTCACAGACGAGACCGACATAGACCCCCCCCCCCCCAAAAAAAATGCATTACCCCGAATGGCCACGATTTTTTGCAGGTTACGGGCAATAATGCTGATAAGAAACACCTGTATCCTCATATTTGGGGAGCGAGGTGCCAATGCAGGGATGTGCCCGAATTTATCATTTCTGTACAATTTCACTACAAAAAGTGTCAGACTTCGCAAAAAAAAATAGAAAAAGGAAAGTTGATATTCGGGCAAAAGGCGTCAGCCCCCTTCGCGAAAATGTGCCCGTACACCTGTATCTACAGATCGGGTTGGAGTCGTAACTGGGGTATTATTAACTATCAGGTAAGTTACTCACTTGCAGACATTTCGGCCTGAATGGACCCCATCCACATGTCGATGATTCCTCGCCCCCATCTGCCACTTTAACCTGACTCGGCGACGACGCACCACCCCCTGCACTGATGGATTGTACCGGTCGAACTACTCCAACAGGACGAGTTTTGGAGGGCGATTCTTCTACGGGAATCCCGCTTGCATCGAAGCCTGGATTTTGTATACCATCCATCTTGTCTGGTATGGCTGTATCAGCTTGGCCTAACTCTCGTTTAACACAGCTTCAATCTGAAAATGAAACAAGAAATGGGAGGGGAAAATTGTAAATGGTGGGCGAATGGACTCATTCATGTGGTCATTTGAGTTTTAATCATTAAGACTATTGTCTTTTCAACAAGATTAAAAATAAAATTTATCCTTGAAGTTTCGTAGCAACATTATTACCAGGTGTCGATCCGTGTTCATGATTGGGGGGGGGGGGGTGACCGGCGAGGGAGCTAAGCCAGTGGCGTATCTAGGGATTATGGCACCCGGGGCAAACAACGAAGTTACGCCCCCCCCCCCCCCCGAGTGCCTTATCCCCCTCCCACACCAGGGAAAAATCTGTCTATAAATGCGAGCGAACGAATTTTCTTCGATATTTTCGCATTGAAATTATGGCATTTCTTATTTCCTTACTTCTAATCATTGAATAATGTGATGGTATTTCAAGATCAAACATCATGAGTTTGGACAATTATTAGTTTTAAGTTAATGTTTCATAATTCTTATTTATTTCATCAAAATATATTGGGGGTGATAATACAGGCCACCCCCACCTCAAATTTTGTTGGGGGATATATACCCCCATTCCCCCGGGATCGACACCCATGATTATCAAAGTGATAATCGAAACTTGAAAAATATAGTTATTACACGGAACTCATAATGTGAAACTTGATATAACAACAGCTCTTAAACACTGTATCTATAAATACTTGTTACTAAGAACTAGTCAATTAGTAACACCTAATGGAAAGAGGTCGATACGAAATAAGGGGAATTTTATCAAGAACATGAAAACTCTCTCAGTGCATGCTGGTGATAATCATAACGTTACTGATAATTATAAGATTATTGTTCAACAAAATGTCCCAAGGCCGGTGTGACGACCGATCATATAGCGGATCTGGTAGCGGATCTTGGTGCTCTTGATGAAAATAAACAATCGCCATCACTGAAATGGGGCAAGACTTTACTCGAATATTCTGTTTCGTGGCTCCTTTCATCATGCACTTTATTTTGTGATAACCAAAAACTGTAATAACTACAGTTGCATTTGCTATGTAGGATATTCACAGGTGTTATGCTGTCACGGATGTTGTGGTTGATGATGATTTAAATGTAGTAAGTAATACTTAAAAATCCAAAGGTATATAGGTGCTATTGAATGAAGTTTTGTCACCGAATCCGCCCCGGCGAATTTGTGACAGTACCAAATCCGCGCGAAGGAACCGTTATTTGACGCCACATTGATCTAAATAAAGAACGCAATTTATGACGATGATGATGATGATGACGATGATAATGATGCTGATCATGATAAAGATGATGTTTCTATTTTACCTGCTAGCTATTAGCAAGTATATTTTATATATTTGTATTATGTAAATATGCAATCAGGAGACCTCCAACCAATTTACGTCTAATCCGACGGACTTGGTAACTGAAGATCAATGCCCTACCAAAGGGTACTAACGCATCGACCTAGTTTTGAACCCAGGACCAACCGGTTACGAGACTGTTACCAGATTACGCTACTACGGAGCCATCATGAATTCACCTTGAAAAGAGAATAACTTTGTGCGCTTGAAATTTAAAGGGTTAGTAACTGTTGTTACAAAGGAATCTTCTGTTTGATTGCCAAAAATAAATCACAAAAGATCATGCTGTTTGTTGAATCGTCCTTCTCCCTCCGCCATTGTTCCTCCAAGTACATATAAACATTGCATTCTATATCACAATATAACCAAAGACAGACTAGACTTCGAACTTATTTTCAGCTTTTGTTCACTCCGCCAGAGTCTCCAAAATGAGGTCATCTCCTGGCACTGCCTACTTTTATTTCATTTTTTTATTTTGCTTTAACTTAGGCCAGAGATAAAATATACAGTGTATTGAAAGTCTGTTTGAACAAATTTATAATAAAGCAAATGCCAAAATTATGCTTGTCATTACTTTCTAGAGTTTCTACGACTATATTGAGGTGGCTATGAAGTTGGAGATGAACGTTATTATTAGAAGTACTGAATGCGGGTTGTCTTTGTTTTAGTCATTAGCTCTTTGAATGGTAATTAATAACACAATTTTTACAATGTCGGATGAAACAGTTGAAAATGAAATAAAAATGGTTGATCCGGACCGTTGCCTTTGAAAGTATTCACGATCAAAATAACGTAGGTAAGGGAGATTGATTATAATTATAAAATAATTTAGCATGGGCCTCTAACATAATGCAGACTAAGTACAGCCTGGTCATTGAAATGAAGACCGAGTTTACTCAAGAGGGGTGTCATAAACTGGGAAAGAATTGTTTACCCCCAATGTGTCATGTTGTATTGGCCTATACAAAAGTCAGACATTCCCTTTTCAACAAAGACAAGAGGCGCTAAAAGTAACTGGGGTTAACCATATCTTCAATTTAAAAAAAAGCAACATTTTTTATCTTCATTTCTCCCTCTAGCTAGATCCTACTGGATTCTATTTTAGAGCTACATAGTGAACAAATAACAGGCCTATCAGTCTTGACAGAAATGATATTTGATATTTAAAAAAACAGGTGAAGCTATAGGGAATACATCTGAAGTTTGCTCTTGGTATAAAGAAGGAGGGGGTTGGTATATGGTAGCAAAAAAGGTCATTTAGTCATCTTATATTACACACCTTATCCCATTAGAGGTAACCCCCGCACCTCCTCGAAGGAAATGGAAATCAGTCGTTCTACAAAATAAATATGTGGCAGATATAGAACTTTAAAGGTAATGCACAGTCTTGGCGGGAAGGAGTATAAGCAGAGTTTCGTTAAATACGCTATGTATTTTTATTACACGCTTGCAACTAAGGTTTGAGCACATCCCCTATAGAAAGACGGTACCACAGCGCTTTTTTGTTGTTTGGTATTTCAACCCCTAAAAAGAAAAGAGGCCTATTTTTATTGAAACCCCAATCTTGGGGGTAATAAAAGAATTATACAACGTAAAACAATTTCACAATAATCACATACAAATAAAGAAAACACAACGGACTGTATGGTATTATAATAAACAATAAATATGTCACTTTAATAGTATATTCATATCTAGGATCTGTCACTTCTTAACAAAATTCTCCATGGCTTTGTTAGAGAAGTCACAGGTTTGGTGTTGATTATTATCCAAAAGCTATATCGAAACATAATTTTATCTTGTGCAACGGGGTTGTAAAGAAAATCTCGAGGATGGGACTGTTTACTTACATATCACAGATAAGGTGACATTTTGACATAATTGCTAAATCTCAAAATAAAGGGGAGAAAATTGAAAATACAGATAGTGAAGAACACTGTCTGTAACGGGAAGCAAATTTGTCCGGCTGGCAGATGTAGTCCACATACTATAGGGCTTAGAAGGCTATTTGAAGGAAATGTGTGAGTGCTCTCGTATTAGACCAACTGGAAACTTTTTCAGATAAAAGGTACACTTTAAAATACCCAATGGATGCGCTAATGCCCCATGGCAATTGTCATCAATCCGCAATTACCAAGTCCCTCGGCTAGGACTAAAAGCCATATGTCCAATGGTAGCATATCTACATGCATATAGGCTTGCCTTTTAGCAGTCTGGTAGAAATAATAAATTAATAGTCACACATCCTCCTTGCATTAAAGGGATATCTTGTCGAAAATGCCATTGTTTATTTTTGATAAAACGAAAACAGAACCGAATGCATAAAAAATATAACTATTCATACCGAATATATGTAATAACAAAATGAAAGAGACAGTACATATATTATACTTATTATTTCTTTACTTGTTGGAGAAGCATTTTTGGTGGCGTTGTCTCAAGGACTTGGTTCGGCTTGAGTGCATGTGTTATTATTTTTTTAAAGAATAGTTTACATTGTATATGGCCTTATCTACAGTTATAAATGCGATTTTAGGCATAATAGATAAACGCTGCGCTACATGTTCATCAGATAGTTTTTGCTTTTTTATGTTTTATTATTTATTACTTCAAATGTATTTGGTAGAACGTGATTACCTCCCTTATGTGAAAAAAGACATTACTCTTAACAGGAGTAGTGATTTCATTTTAGGCATAACTTGTATCATTGCTGTTATATGAAGTAAATTTTTGTTGCAGATTCTCAGGTATGTGATAATATTCGAAAATGATACACCATCATGTACATGTTTTCAGTATATAGTGGAGAAAAAGAAAGAAGAAAAGAGATAAAGAGAGAGAGAGAGAGAGAGAGAGAGAGAAGCCTCGAGAAGGATGACAGCTATCGAAGGAGTATGGTGAGACGATAACATCCAATACCAGACCCTCTCTAATATTCCCCTGATAAGGCCAGTGCCCCCATCCTCTGTCTCTGCAAATTATTTCAGATCATCGAACAATATTCCTTATTCTAAACAGGAAGTAGATGTTTTTAGTAGGAAGGCATACAGTATATACCAATGTCACTTAAAATCGCAGTGAATATATCATTTATCATAACATACATGTACTTAGACTTTAAACAATTACTATGATTACGGTCATGACAAAGTCATTTAGAATAAAATGATAATACAATTTATAAAGTGTACCTTGTTCTAATATTATGGGTTAGCATGTCATTAACATGTTAAAGAGAAGATTCGTTTGTTATATAACCACACTGGCGACCATCACCATAGAAATACACTCCTCTTGTTCACTTTCATTGTTACGTCAATTTCACCGATTTACACAAAAGATGGGATGACCCATGTCCGTAATATCATTTCCTTTCGGCACAAAAAACTGTATTGTGACCACTGGTCAACGTACCCACGCATACACACTCGCGTGGAACGATAGTGGAACGAATGATTTGCATGTGGTTTCCACAAGCAGGTAGATCTTGTTGTATATACGAAAATCAATAAGCCGGTATATAGGTATACGGTGTATATATGGTACCTGTGATATATTCCTGGTACATGTACCATATACAAACGGAATATATTTGGGTTATACGAATGATGCTTTTTTTGTTTAAAAAAACGTTGATAGAAATACAGTATAGTTGATATAAACATGATAAAAACAATATCCCTCCTACGTTTCTATACCTAGCTATCTCATTCTCATTTTCTGCACCTCTCTTCTTCTATCTTTTCTCCCTCCTCCTTTTCCTTCTTCCTTTCCTTCTTCTTCTTCTTCTTCTTTTTTTTTCTTCTTCTTCTTCTTCATCATCTCCTTCCGTCTCTCTCTCTCTTTCTTTCTTTCTTTTTGCCTCTGCAGAGTGCAGGCTTATATATTGCAAAATGACTTGGTCAATCAATCCGCCAATGCCAACATGAAACAAATTAAACATGCTTTTGCAAATGGATGTGCAGTCCACTCATATACACATATACGAGCCATATATCAAACGTATTTTAATTATTCACATATATACAATAGGATATATTCGATACGTACCGTATATTACAAGTCTCCTAACCTTGCCTTTTAAACAGTCAAAATGCAAATACACTCTCCAAGTACCATGAGTACAGTGTGGTACAATGTTCTACACCAGACCTTTCTCCCAATATCAATATTTGCGAAATATTCACGAACAAACAGCTGATCATGCAAGAATCTCGATGGGAAGTTGATACTGAATCCCCTATCCCCTTGTCATTTTATGATAAAGAGTATAGAATCCAGCGGATAGTGGAAACTGTATGTGCAAATCAAGGTAATAACACACGGAACACTCAACAACAAGTAGATATATTTTCACCATTTAGGCCAATGACGAAATAAATGCAGCGGAATTCTTTACAAAATTTACTGCATTCCTTCGGCAGTGATTCCCATGCAATAAATGCACTCAAAGGTTAGTCAATAAAGCATTGTTGATCCGAACGCAGAATTTTCAGAAAACCCACTTATAAGGGTGATCAGTATCCGTAACATATTCGTGCGCCTCTTCTCTTTCACACAGAATGCACAATGGGGAGGCTCATCCGTAAACGTGATGGGGTCAAACAATTGGGCATCCACTATTGTAGGATGGACCTGGCCCACGCCTCCCTCTCTTCTGATTGAAACCCCCCTTCCACCCTCCAAGAAAAAAAAAATAGATAGGATACCCATTCAGAGTGTCCAGATCACTCAGTAGCTAGTGCAAGTATTTTGCACATATATTATCGAGTTTTCTATGACGAAAATGCCAATTATAGAAGCTGGAAAGTTGATACTTCGGCAAGCAACGTACAATACCCTTTCGAAATGGTTCCTATGTTCACAGCATTTATATCATGGCGCCATATTTCTGTTTTAAATACACACACACACACACATCCGAAGCGATCCAAAAGCACAGCCCACCTCTTAGGAAGGGATCCACCCAATGACTCTGAATTACTTGATACGCCTCTATATATAGGTATGCGAATTTAATGAAGCGTTTGTTTGCATAATAAATACTTTTCTCTCTCAACTAAAATTGCCCGTCGTAGCGTGTGGTTAATACATTATTACAAATATATTTATATGGATGCATACATGCAGAGCATATGGATGCATATTGATCGACACAATGAGAAGTAAGAAAATCATAATTGGAGTGAGTAATTACAGACCTCCTCAATCCAATCCAAACGATTTTACTACATATTACAATGAAATGTTATCGCTTCCGATCCTAATAGCGGAGCAATCAGCCACTCTAATAGACAATATTCTCACTAAATGAATGTTCAACCTCTCCCGAAACCGGCATACTTCAATCTGATCTCACTGTCAGGATCATTTTCCTGTTTTTGTCATATGGATGTGTCGGGTGATCACTCAAAATGTTCTACAAGAGAAAAAGTACGAATTATAAATGAACTGAATTTTTCCTTGTTTAAAGAAGGTTTAAAGAATGCTGACTGGAGTATTTAACTCGACCGACGCTCAGGAAGCGTTTAAAGATCACATTGCAAGAAAATTCCATCAAAATAAATATTGGCTTAATACTTATTATTGCATAGATGGCATAAATTATAGAAGGTTATCCAAATTCAACGCTTGGAAACATTTGAATTAATGATTATTATCAATTATAAAACGGTAAAATACAGCCCCCGATATAGCAGCTGAAGAGCTCCTTGAACGCTGCTGAGATGTGTGACGACACACGAAGGACCAGTCCTGTCTAAGCAGACGATGTCCCATAACATCTTACACAGTGCCTGTTTTGTCATCTCCTCTTCACTTATTTCTCTTACTTGACTAGCGTCAGTCTTAATGTTAGTCTGTTGCCTCACTCTTAACTTCGTGTATGGTATTATTTTGATGAAAAATGCAGCGTTAAAAAAATAAAGGAATCAGTCACTTGTAAACAAAATAAGACGCCATTGTATTTTCATCTGCTTGCACCGGGGCATGTTCGGCGTTTCAAGAGGGAACGAATACAATCTGTGATATTATTCGGAGGGATTTTCAATTTGAAAGTGGGGTTTATTTCATTGATCATTGACCCTTCTCTGTGTATTTACTATCAAACGGTTTTAGTTATCAGAATCAGTTCACTTTCCCTTTTAGAATGGTGTGAAATAAGGTCATGTTTAAATGTACCAAACTCTTTATAATTTGATAAATAATTGCATTGCAGTTACGTTTATTCATTATAGGACGTCGTCTGCTTAAGCAGGATTGGTCCCTAGTGTGACGATATCAAAACTTCGCTATATATATTGAAATTGTGATTTTCTGGTTGTTTGTAAACTAAGGTCTGTATCACTGGCCATCCTTTTCTGACTCGGAACTTCGCTTTTGATCAATTCACTATCTTGCTGTTATTCTGCCTTTATTGAATTTGTATTCCAATCATGTAAAAATTGTTTGTATATATTGTGATCCTTGATGATTCGTCATTAAAAACATAATTATAAAAAAAAAAAAAAAAACTTCGCTATATTTATGGCGAATCCTCGGATATTCCAGATGCTGAGAAGAGCTTTTATTTGTGTTGTTTTTATAATCATCATATACGCAGTTGACATAAAACTTATACGATTGCCATCTGTAAGCTTCCCAGTTTCTAGTGATACATTAATTGCCATATTTGTGATTTTCTTTGGATAGCTGCTTTAACGCTTTTATGAACACAATCATGTCGCACGTCAATACACACATCCCCTCCGTGAAAAGAATCGCTCCTGACCAGCTACAAAAAAGTACCGAGAGCGCCTTGGCTCGCAAAATCTTTACTGAAATCAATCAACTGAATAATAACATGTTTTATAAATCAAAACCCATCCATCACTAAAGAGAAAGTATGAAACCTGCAGGAACACTCTTCCTCGTATTCTCCGTCTAGAAAAAAGAGTATTTTTTTACAAATTTAATGAACATAAAAACGACATTAAACAAACATTGAAAATTATCAACAACGTACTGCATAAAGCCTCAACTAAACTCTCAGATCTAACAAATCGGTTCTGTCATTCCTGAACCTAATCGTCTAGCCGAAATTTTTAATACATACTTTGCAAACATTGGAGAGGACTTGGCCAACAACATTCCTCCTATAAGCAAATCATTTTTTTTTTTCAATTATCTGGATAACCCAGTCTCAAACACGATATTTTCACTCCCGTCACTGTTTATGAAGTATGTAATATAATAAACCATCTACCAAATAAAAAGAGCGACGGCTACGATTGTCTAGACAACTGTATACTAAAACAAATATAATTTCAAATAGCACAACCCCTAATGCACATGTTTAATCTGTCTCTAAACTCAGGAGTGGTTCCCATCAAAATGAAAACTGCAAAAGTTCTCTCTTCTCTCTTCTCTCTTCTATTTTCTATCCCCTCCCCCTCTCTCTCTCCACCCTCTCTCTCTCTCTATCTCCCTTTCACTCTATAATTACTTAATCTGTTTACGTTCTCTTTTGTTTCCATCTGCTGATTTCCGTCCATTCTTTGTTTCTTCTCACCATTCTATATATTATTTCCAGCTCCTTTTCTTCGCTAAATGGGGACCTAACTCGACAAGCCTCGCTTTCAATAGGTTCCCCCACAAGTTTATATACTGCATGCGTTTATTACCTCTACTGGAAGATATTTATTATACTGAGCTGTTATGATATATGTATTATCCTTTGTACTATGCCATTTGTTTATGCTTATATTTTGCTTTCTCATGTATATATGTAAACCGGTTGTGGAAATAAATCAAATCAAATCAAAATCAAAACAGAAATGTTAGAAATAATACATACATGAATATGGACAAGTCCAAGCTACTTTGTTCCATATGTTACCGACCACATGTAAGATTTTAGTATATCTGGGGAGCGTTTCATCAATTTTTTTGTCAGTGATTTCTACCGACATCTGTTATAAGCTACTGAAACCTTTGCATCTGACTGGCTGAGAGCAAATTTGTCGGTAAAAATCACTGACAAAACACTTGATGAAACGCTCCCTTGATGACTGTATCAAGCTGATACAGTCATCAGACAAAAATATCAAGTCAGATGATGATTTCTTTTTAAATGTCAATTTATCTTCTCAATTCCCATAATACTTGGCAATGTATTTGGACATACCTTTAACTTGCCCATGATCCCACCTACGGCAATGGATGCAAAACGAACAGTAGATTAATTTCCGGCACATTTCTACGGCATGTTTCATCATTATTGTTTCCAATGAGGAAAGTTCGTTTCCGACCATAATCCAATTTCTATTAATTCCGTCTGCTGAGAGAAAGAATGACATGAACAAAACTGAACACCACAAGAGTTTATAACGCCCTTCTCTGGCTCTCAAAACACTGATTGTATTGGATGCAAAAGTTCACCAACTGAAGCACTCTTAATGATGATAAGTAGATTTGTATTATAAACAATTTCAAATCATCTCTTATCAATGTCTGTTTTGCAAAAGAAAATACCATGCCAATGATATTTCATAACGAAAATACCAAAAACAAATATACAAAGACTATTTTGTTAAAGTATTATTGCAAATATAATGTTTATACAGATCTCACCGAAAATGGGGAAGCATTTGGGAATAAATGAAGATGACACGCATGACATTAAAAATAGATCCGGTTTCGATTTGTACATGCAGGGAAACTACCTTAGCACAATAATATTTCTTAGTCATGAATCCGGATGTACTTCAGAGAAATTACGTTTATAAACGACACGCCCATCATACAGGGAAGTCATTTTACAATGTTTCACCTTTCTCAGCTCGTATAAATTGCGTATACCAAAATGTTCCTTAATCCAGACATAAAATCCGATCATTATGTTGATAATATGGTTCCGCAAATATCAATTTATAATTTTGTCAATATTAGATGTGAGACTTATTATATTTCCTGGCAACCGTAAAGCTAGAACAATGTGATGGCGTGACGTCACGCGGTCTATTAACAGCAAGTCATAAACTGTTTTATTTCGGTCCATCGCGCATGAAAACAAATTGGTTGCTATAAATCCTCGCATTCCATATTTTCCGATTGTTTGCTACTCCTCTTCGACAAGAAGGTGGCGCTGTTTGATGCAGACATCCAGTTCCGTTTAGGCTGGGTTCACATAGAAGTATACGGTATACGGTATACGATATTCGCTATTCGCTATTCGCTATACGCTATACGCTATACGGGCATGGCGAGTCACATAAGGTAGCACGCGTGTCCTACTTTAATATTTGAGCCATATGATTTTACACACTAAAAACTATTTATTTATTTATTTTTTTTTTGGGGGGGGGGGGGTTGGGGGGATGTGATTGGAAATACTGCAGTTATGTTTCCAAATGTTTACAAAACATATTTAAAGAACCCCACTATTTGCAACTGTAATAGATATAAGAAATATCGAAATAGATTAACTAATATCATTCGAAATTCCCGTAAAATGCATTACTCTGAGAAATTAAAAAAAGTTAAATCAAATATGAAAGCAACCTGGACTATTATAAATAAAATAATTGGTAAAAAATCGAAAGAATTGCCGAAGGATAATTTTACTATAAATCATACTTCTATTAATATTGATGATGCACCAAATACATTTAATTCATACTTTGTTAATCTTGGTCCTAATCTTGCACGCAAATTTGACAAGCAAAATGACAATTTTACTAAATATCTCAATGAACCAACTTCTCGATCCCTTTTCCTAAATCCAACAAATCCCACTGAAATAATCAACATAACTAAATGTCTTAATACAAGCAAATCTCAAGGGCACGATAGGATAAGTACATCACTCCTCAAACAGATCATATATTCAATTGTTTCCCCATTGAATTACATATTTAATATCTCTATAAATACGGGTATAGTTCCAAAATAAGTAAATCCGGTCTTTAAAAAGGACGATCCTTATGAAATTAAGAATTATCGCCCAATTTCAATTCTTCCCAGCATATCAAAAATTCTCGAAAAAATTATTTACAAAAGACTCTACGACTTTTTAGGTATTCAAGAATTGCTTAATATGAATCAATTTGGATTTAGGAAATATCATTCAACTGATTTAGCTCTAGTACATTTGTATGATAAAATAACTAAAGCAATGGCAGATAAAAAATACGTAATTGGAATTTTCATGGATTTGTCTAAGGCGTTTGATACGCTTGATCATGATATTTTACTCAAAAAACTTCATACATATGGAATTCGAGGAGTGACCCATACATGGTTCAAAAATTACCTTTCCGATAGGGAGCAATATGTTGCATTCAATGAGGTTCCTTCTGATTGCTTAAGTATAAAATGTGGCGTTCCACAGGGATCAATATTAGGACCTCTCCTCTTTTTTATACATTAACGATATAATTAATACTAGCCCCGTTTTATCTTTTATCTTATTTGCAGATGACACCAATATATTTTACTCCCATGAAAGATTAGACTCTTTGATTGATACACTCAATTTGGAATTACCTAAAGTATCAACCTGGTTTAAATGCAATAAATTGTCCCTTAATATAGACAAAACTAATTTTATTTACTTTACACATTCAAATGCGCATGCTAATAATTTTCCGTATAACATATTGATTGATAATGTACCCCTAGATCGTAAACAATGTACAAAATTCTTAGGCGTTTTTATAGATGAAAATCTGAATTGGAATCAACATATAAGTCATGTAAGTACTTGTATATCCAGAAATATTGGTATATTGTATAAAACTAGAAAATATCTCCCTCAAAATACTCTTTTCATGCTATACAATAATATAGACAAAACTAATTTTATTTACTTTACACATTCAAATGCGCATGCTAATAATTTTCCGTATAACATATTGATTGATAATGTACCCCTAGATCGTAAACAATGTACAAAATTCTTAGGCGTTTTTATAGATGAAAAACTGAATTGGAATCAACATATAAGTCATGTAAGTACTTGTATATCCAGAAATATTGGTATATTGTATAAAACTAGAAAATATCTCCCTCAAAATACTCTTTTCATGCTATACAATGCACTTATATTACCGTACATAACTTACTGCAATATGGTCTGGGCATCTTGTGGGAAAACAAAAATAGACTCTATTTGTAAATTACAGAAAAGGGCTATCAGAATCTGTACTGGTTCTCAATATTTAGAACATACAGACCCGTTATTCAATGAATTAAAAACACTTAAAGTTTCTGACATCAATTCCCTCCAGACCTGTATTTTTATGTTTAAATATAAAAACAAATTACTTCCTGATTCTTTCCAAGACTTTTTCACGCTTAATAGTGCAATTCATTTATATCCCACCCGTATCTCTGCCAATTACCATTTGATTAATCCCAAATTACTTATTGCACATAAATCTATACGACATCATGGTTCAGATATATGGAATGCATTACCAGATTCCATCAAATCTTGTCAAAACCTCACCGCTTTTAAAGCTAGAAATAAAGAAAGATTGCTATTGAGTTACACTGAATCAGTTTAAAGTTTGTAGTTAGATTACTGAAATCTCATATCAACTTTTTTTTCTGTATCAACTTTAATTTTTTATTCCTAGTTTCATTATCAACATTATTTTCACTTTTAGTTATTTTTTAATTTAAATGTTTTTTTTCTTTTTTCTTTAACCCCTTATTTCATCATTCCCATCAAAAACAGATCATGCAATTGTAATTTGTCATCTATTCCGCACAGCAAAAATAATAATTATCTGAATATGATTGGGTTGCCACATCATCAAGCACTTGCTTATAGTGACAGTCCATCTTCTGCTTTTCATTAAAATATCAGTAAGTTGGCAAAGGTTAATTTATGATTAATTACTACCGCCTATTCATTTTATACTCATTGTTTCCCCGAATATGATTGTAATTATATTTGTTATACTTAATTCGAATTGTGCCTATACCTTTGTAAAATGTGAAATATGCAGAAGAAAATAATTAAAATCAAATCAAATCAAATCAAATATATATTTTAACATGAATCAGCCTAATTGATTTTATCAATTATTCCTATTTTCGCTTTGATGACGTCATTTTTTATGGTGGGGGGGGGGGGGGGTAGCTTGATTCTACTCCCCCATCCCAGCTTTGTGAACTCTTATCAAAAGTGAAATAATAAGGAAATCATTTTATAAACAATATTTTCTTGGTTTAAATCTATTTCCACATTATATAACTTATTATAAGAATAATTAAGTAATTAGTTAAATGTTGCTCGACTATACACAACAACATGGCTCAATTAACCCGCGCTGCGGGTTAGCTGAGCCATTTTGACCTTGTGTCTTCAATCCTTTCAAGGTCAAACAAGAAAGAAAGAAAAATGCAGAGCCCACATAAATCACACAGAATGTGCATGAGATATTTTTCTTTCAGTTAAAAAAAAGGGGGGGGGGGCATTTGACATAGTAACCCTAAAGTGTTGGATAACTTAAATATGACGGCATGTGCTATGAAATTCCAATAAAATGAGTACCAAGAAATCCTTTTATTTGTAACTTACCTTATTTAACCAAAGCACACAATAAATTGTTTATAGGGAAATTCAGAACACCAGTTGCCACATCCGAACAGGATGGTATACGCTGCACGAAAATCGAACAAGCACGATTCCCACTATACTATACTATACGCAGCTATACGCAGCTATACGGCATTTTCGTATAGTGCCCTCTCATGTGACCCGGTATTAGGAAATCCTATTGTTCGATTCAAGCTATTCGCGTGCCCTCGAAAACGTGCACCGTATACCCGAATAGTATACTTCTATGTGAACCCAGAGCTCTGTATACGGTATACGGCACTGGAGACATTAGGTACGTTCACACGTAGAGCGATAGCATCGATGGTATCGAGGTGTCGATGCTATTTTGGTGAAGACCAGATAGTGTCGAGACCAAACGCTGTCTGAACGCAGATAGTCACGAGATAGAAGCGAGTTTCCAAACTATTCTTGCAGCGAGTTTAGCAGGAGTAAATCTCAGGATCCAGCGACAAAGCATCGACGCTTTGCGGTAGACCACCCACCGCGCTTGTGACTATTTGTCGTGTGAGCGCAATCGCTGCTATCTTCACTCGCTGCTATTATAATTCTATCTGTTTCATGTGGTGCTATAATATAATGCAATGTATGTATTCATGTGATGTACCCTCTTCCCTACTTTTTTTTCTGTTATCATTCTGTCTGTTTCATCTGGTACTGTAATGGAATGTATGTATTCATGTGATGTATATAGGGGTATAGTAGGGTAATGTGTATACTGTGCGGAAAGGAAGGGGTTGTTTGTTGGTGGTTTTTTTTTTTTTTGGGGGGGGGGGTCCTTCTTTTTATCTTTTTCTTTTTTTATATATGTGACCAGGCACCACAAAACCACCCAAAAGTCGCACTGTGTGATTTTCAGTTAGAGATCAATCAATGTGTTTTGGTTGGCATGCATGGTCAAATTTTAGTTTTGGGTATTTCCTGAAAGAGTATACTCTAAGTAATCTAAAAGGTGGAGGCACCAAACAATCTAGAAGTGGTATTTTTGCAAGCTTTTTATCAGACTTATGTGTGTCTTCTCTGGATTATGTTGTATTACTTTTCTTTTCACGACCCTGAATACTTGTCTCATTTTAATCTCCCATAAATCTCCCGGAGTAAGTTCTTGCATTGATACTTGTGCACTATGACAAACAGGATATGTCTATGTAGTATGCCAAGTTTTAGGACAATCTGATAATCCCTTAGCACCTTAGCACAACACGTCAGAGTGCTTCAATAGACTGCAAAGTTCTTCTCTTTGTACATTGAGTTATGAACATCCAATGAGTTATATATCAGTTTAAAGCTGAGAATCTGCTCTTTCAGAATCAGACCTTAACTAAAGTGTGATGTGGTCTTTAGATATTGATTTACATGTGCTTACCAGAGAATATAGTGTGCATGCATGTGTTTTATTTTGGCATAAGATTGGAGTTCAGTCAATTTTGACATGTACAAGGTTTATTTAAAATTAAGTATTATAACACATGTATTTGCTACTTGATTGTATTATCGATATTACAAATGAATTGTTATTGTGTTATTATGTTGATTTATGAAGACATATAACTTCCGCGCGTTGACCATGCATACCAATTACACTCGGGTCACTCTGTGTGGCGCAGTAATTATTGTTTTGGCAGCGGGTGAGCGATGAATAGTCACGAGTGGGTGATAGAAGCAAGTCGATCACGGCCTGTCTGAACGTACTGAAAATATTTTTGAAACTTACATAGCATCGATGCTATGTACTACGTGTGAACATGACTAGTGAGATGGCTATGAAGATATCTACGATTTGGTCTTGAAATTTCTTTTCCCCCTTCAAATTCCTTTATATTACCCTTTTGCAGCTTTTATGTATACTTCTTATAATAATATTAATAATGACAATGATGATGATGATAATAATAATAATAATGATGATGATGATGAATGATGTTATGATGACGATAATGATAATAACAATAATAATAATAATAATGATAATAACAACAACAATTATATGGTAATAATTATAAAAATAGCAATAATATATAATTATTATTACAATATCAATGATAATTTGCTAGGGCGATTATGAAATTATTCATCTTCTTCTGATGCTAATTATATTTTAGGGATTACCGTTAAACACTATTTTTAATTTGCGTTACAAATTTCTTCCGGTATAATTCTTTCCGATTTGACAGACCATTTTCCTATTTTCTCGCATTTTGAAATTAAAAACAACCCCGCATTGAATACACGAACTATTAATCGACAACGTGATCGTGTTTCTTCTAAAATGAATAGTTGTTTCCCAGTAATATACAAACGAACCGTTCTAACTATAAAAAGATTCCAAGATGCCCTTGGATCACTCCATTCATTTTGCGCTCAATTAACAGGAAGAATAATCTATAGGTACGTTCACACGTAGAGCGATAGCATCGATGCTATCGAGGTGTCGATGCTATTTTGGTGAAGACCAGATAGTGTCGAGACCAAACGCTGTCTGAACGCAGATAGTCACGAGATAGAAGCGAGTTTCCAAACTATTCTTGCAGCGAGTTTAGCAGGAGTAAATCTCAGGATCCAGCGACATAGCATCGACGCTTTGCGGTAGACCACCCACCGCGCTTGTGACTATTTGTAATGTGAGCGCAATCGCTGCTACCCTCACTCGCTGCTATTGTAATTCTGTCTGTTTCATGTGGTGCTATAATATAATGCAATGTATGTATTCATGTGATGTACCCTCTTCCCTACTTTTTTCTATATTATCATTCTGTCTGTTTCATCTGGTATTGTAATGTAATGTGATGTATATAGTGGTAAGTAGGCTAATCTGTATACTGTGTGGTAAGGGAGGGGGTTGTTTTGTTGTTTGTTTGTTTTTGAGGGGGTTCCTTCTTTTTATCTTTTTCTTTTTTATATATTATGACCAGGCACCACAAAACCACCCAAAAGTCGCACTGTGTGATTTTCAGTTAGAGCTCAATCAATGTGTTTTGGTTGGCATGCATGGTCAAATTTTAGTTTTGGGTATTTCCCAAAGTAATCTAAAATGTGGAGGCACCAAACAATCTAGAAGTGGTATTTTTGACAGCTTTTTATCAGACTTATGTGTGTCTTCTCTGGATTTTGTTGTATTACTTTTCTTTTTCAGAATCAGACTTTAACTAAAGTATGATGTGGTCTTTAGATATTGATTTACATGTGCTTACCAGAGAATATAGTGTGCATGCATGTGTTTTATCTTGGCATAAGTTTGGAGTTCAGTCACTTTTGACATGTACAAGGTTTATTTAAAATTAAGTATTATAACACATGTATTTGCTACTTGATTGTATTATCGATATTACAAATGAATTGTTATTGTGTTATTATGTTGATTTATGAAGACAAATAAAATATTATTCAAAACAAAAGTTTCACATCATATGACCCCTGTACAAACTTCCGCGCGTTTGACCATGTATACCAATTATACTCAGGTCACTCTGTGTGGCGCAGTAATTATTGTTTTGACATGCAGCGGGTGAGCGATGAATAGTCACGAGTGGGTGATAGAAGCAAGTCGACCACGGCCTGTCTGAACGTACTGGAAATATTTTTGAAACTTACATAGCATCGATGCTAACATAGCATCGATGCTATGTACTACGTGTGAACATAACTTATATCTAAAAACAATTTCCAAACCATGTGATAAGAACAAAAAGAAGTATACTGATTACAAGAACCAACGTACTGGTATACTTAGAAGATCAAAAAAAAATGTACTTTTGTAACCAGTTTGACCTATACAAAACAGACGTACAAAATACTTGGAAAATTATTAAGAATGTTTTACAAGGTAACCAAGAGAAGTGTTCGGTTTCAAAAATTCGTTCAGATAGGGAAATTATTGAAAACCCTTAAAGAGTGGCAGATACATTTAACGATTTTTTGCCGGTATTGGCCCAAATATGGCCAGTATCATTCCTGACTCTTCTAATCACTTCACAGATTTTCTGAAGGATCCTAACCCTAACTCAGTATATTTTTCACCTACAGACGAGACGGAAGTTGCAGGTATAATTCATGAGTTAAAGAATAAACATAGTTCAGGGCACGATAACATTAGTAATGCTTTAATTAAAAAACTTTAAACGAAATTGTTAAACCCCTGACTTATATTTGCAATTTATCCGTCTCTACTGGAGTTGTCCCTACAGCAATGAAATTAGCTCGAGTTATTCCTATTTTAAAAAAGGGAGACAATATGATGTTAGGAAATTACCGACCAATATCGTTGTTTTTCTACGTACATCTAAGTTTTTTAATACGCAAGAATTATTTTACCAGTTGCAGTTTGGGTTTTGTGAAAAAAATTGTACTACACATGCGTTGTTGACAATGCTTAATAAGATTATTAGTGGGATCGACTTGTATGAACATACTGTTGGGGTGTTCCTGGACTTCTCCAAGGCTTTTTATCATGATATACTACTGTATAAACTCAGTTATTATGGAATCAGAGGAATAGCCTTGGAGTGGTTCAGGAACTACCTCCTCAATAGGCAACAAAATGTTTTTATTTCTAACGTCGACTCTAACAAGAAAAAAATGTAACATGTGGTATCCCACAAGGTTCTATCTTTAGCCCGCTTCTTTTTCTTGTCTCTCTCTCTCTCTCTCTCGCTCTATTTATATATAAATGATTTATGTACATCCTCAGATGTTTTATCATTTATTCCTTTTGCAGATGACTCTAATATTTTCTATTCCCACAAAGATCCGCACGTTATGATTGCCACAATCAACCAAGAATTAGTACGAGTTTCTGAATGGGTTAAAAAGCCAACAAATTATCACTTAATCTACAAAAGACCTACTACATGGTCTTTAGTAATATCATAAATGAGCTTCCAGGTGATGTAGTTTTTGATCATACAAATATACAAAGAGTTCTAAACATTAAATTTCTTGGAATCACCACTGATGATGCGCTATCATGGAAAGATTACAAATATAACATTTGTAAAGTCGTTTCTAGACATATTGGTATAATAAACAAGGTCAAATTTTACTTCCCAACTCATATACTTTTAAATCTGTATTCCACACTGATCCTTCCACTGTGGTATAGTAGCATGGGGCAGTTGTGCCGACTATCAATTAAATAGAGTTTTACTTTAATAGAAAAAAGCTTTGCGTGTTTATTCGGATTACCAAGCGCACACCGATGCACTCTTCCATAAACATAACATACTAACGATTTATATAGTCATACTCTTGGAATATTTATGTATAATTTAAATCGAGAGGAACTGCCCAATGTATTTTATTCAAACAATCTCAATATTCATCATTACTAGGTCTGCTGGGCTTTTTCCATCTACCAAGAACGAGAACATTGATTTCAAATAAAACGTTTATATTTACTGGATCAAAACTCTGGAACTCTCTACCAGATCCAATCAGAAATAAAGCCACACAATTTAGTTTCAGTAGAGGGTTTAAAAAACTTTTACTTCAAAAGTACAGTTCATCTATGAGTTAAACTCACTTTTCTTTTTTCTAGTGCAGTTTTGTCTTTGTTCTGTCTTGTTTTCTTGACCACCCTTTTCCCTATTCTTTCTTTCTTTGTCTTGTCCTGTGTTGTCCTGTCCTGGTTTTGTCATGTTCTGTCTTGTATTATCTTGTGAGTTGTTGTTTTTCTTGATTTTTGTTTGTCTTTTCCCCCCTTTTCCCCCCTTTTCTTTCTGTCATGGTCTTCCTTTCTCTGTCTTGTTTGGTCCTGTGTTGTCCTATCCTAGTTTACCATATCATGTCTTTTCCTGTTCTGTCTTAGCATCAGAAGGCATGCAACAAACGTTTTATGTCTTTCCCAAAATATTAAAAAAATGACTTGTACGCAAAATTTCACTGTTGAGTGAGCATGGGGTGAAGATTGCCAAAACTGCAGTTTCGACATCTTTCCCGTGGTAAATTTTATCTTATGCAATTGAATTCATGTTTTTGAAATGTGTTTTCGACTTTTGCAAACAATATCCTTCATTTCAAGGTTGAATGAGAACATACTAAAAACAAAAAAATGCCATGATAATAAAATTATACATCAAGTGTTGCTTTGATTTTGTGCACTAAAAATCATTCGAATAGCATTTATTCATAATGTTTATGACCGGTGTACATATATCAATGATCCTATGGCATTCATTCAAAATTGTACGCTTCAACGAGCACGTGGGACTGGAAAAGACCTTATTACACCAATGGACTAATGTTCAAATAATGAATGTTTATTTTGATAAAAATCTCGATGTGTTACACTTCAGTGAGCACAAGAGATGAGCAAATTATCCAAATGAGAAGAAAGTTTAGGGCTTTAATCCGCTTTGATCTTACTATTGGATTGGAAGATATGTCGACAATTTCTTACAATAACTCACAGTAGAATAAACACAAATCATTAATGAAAAAAAAATGCCAAATTTAATTTCTGTTAAATATTGAGTCAGCAGCGCAGTTTTTTCTTGTATACCTTATAAAACATAAATTTTCATGCAACTTATGATAAAGAAAAAAAATGGGTCGTGTTCTTGCATAATTGCAAGCAGTGTCGATTGAATTTTATTGAATTTTATCATAAGTGAAAGAAATTTTTTTTTTCTTATAAGGTATACAAGAAAAATTGCGCTGACTCAATACTATTAACAGAAGTGAAATTTTGCATTTTTTATTGATGATTTGTGTTCATTCTGAGTTATTGCATAAAATTGTCGACATATTTTCAGGACGTCACCAAGAAGCAGGAACTTAACGATAGCAAGATCAAAACGGATTAAAGCCCAAACTTTCATCTCATTTGCATAATTTGGTCATCTCTTGTGCTCATTGAAGCGTAACACATCGGGATTTTTAGTTTAAGGGGGGGGGGGGGGGGGATCACGACCGAGCGGCAGATTTTTTCCTTTACACCCCTCAAATTGAAATTTCTTATGTATTTTATACCGTGATAAAAAAAAATCGAAGGAAATATAGTGACCTAGCAGTAGATTTTTAAAAATAATTTTGAACATTCCTATTTTGGAAGCGCAAATTGAATGAAAACCCTGAAGTAATATATTTGAGGAATTTAGCAAGGCTTTGACTTTGAAAGTGCTTTTCATGCATATATTATATCCCATCTGGGGGCGCTAAAATTTTTCAAAGACTAACAATTTTCTTGTATATCTCCCCCTTTTCTTTTTTTCTTTTTGCGTTTTTTTTTTTGCGCCCCCGACGAACGTGCCCCCTCTGCTCCCGATGATACGCCACTGCTCATCAGCAGCAGCTCCAGCCCCAACGATCACAATATACTGTACACAGTCTTAAATACACTCAGCCCTACTGCAGACTTAAAGGAGAATTAAAACTAGAATATAAATGTACTTATGTTCAAAGGTGTAATACATTCTTAATCATTGACCTGTATCACTTTAGAAATAAAATATCAGAAAAGGGTTTAAGTCAAGACATTCTAGCACACGGTATCATCTGCTAACACTTCATGGGGGCTGCCATTTTCTCGATAACATGGAGTTGTACATGAACCATTGGAGACCGTTCCGGCCAGGAAGATATTTTTAATCCACGAGCTAAATTGCTTCTCTTCTTTATAAAAAAGCCACATATATGATGGAAATACATAACAGGTGTATACATTTATTTTTAACTTTGAAATTTATAGATTTCTTTTTAAATTCTCCGGTTTTGCTAACTAGAAAAAATTTTCTTTGTCTTGCCTGGCAGAGCAGAACATAATTTATACAACGCGCATTCTGACTTTTGAAGTCCATTATCTCAAAGCAGGTGAATCCATAGTTTGTCACTATTGTGTGTGTAATTGGGTTTTTACAGACGTGTATCAATCAGATATGATTATTTACGTCTGGGACCGACCTTTAACGTCACCATCCGAAAGACGTGACTCAGTCTCGAACCTGGGTACGCTGAATCAGTTTATAACTTCCACTGGTAGCTGGATTACATGCGCACGCCACAACGCCCAGTTGACGCTCGGGAAAGTCATAATCCATAAATTTGAATTAATTCGCTCCGTCACGTACGTCATTGTCTCAGGAAAATAGATTGATATATAGTAAAATCTTAATTTTCAAAGAAATATAAAACACATTTTCGTTTTTAGAATATATGTATATATCTGTTAAATATTTTAAAGACCTCAGCCTGACCCAAAACAACCATATATTGACGTAAAGCTTAGTAAACAAAGAATATAATTACCCTGGGTATTCATAAATTTTCGTCTCCGTTTATCCATAAAAAATAAAAAAAAAAATTTTTCTTGGTCCGCCCCCTCCCTATGGCGTAACAACAGAGGAAACTGCAGGGGGTCGCTAGACGTGTGACGACATGTCATGTATACAGCTCCGAGTGCGTTTACACGATATGTCGTCATCAAATTTTCACCCCCCGCAAAGTAGCGTTCCTCAGAGACGGGGCCCTCGTCAGAAAAACCACCGGGGCTCAACATTCGGGACGCTGTTACTCATTCCACAGGAAACGGAATCTCATGAAGTTGGTTTCAATTTGTTCAGAAAATATATAGCTCCCCGTGGATGAATAAAGGGTATATTTCAAAATTCGGTCAGGCTGAGGTCTTTAAATCTCAAATGGAATTTTGTATCAGGAAGAAAGACAATTTTGCATTCGGATTAAAAATATCTTTATGTACACATCAAGAAAATGGCAGCCCCTGGTATCGCTAGCAGACGATAAATCTTGCTGAGAAAATCTTGATTTATACCCATCTTGTATATTTTAATGCAAAACTACGTAGGGCAACAAGAAGGAATAGATTACACCTTTGAACATGAGTACATTTATATTCAGGGGTTAATTCTCCTTTAACTGCTACATGTGCAGCACGTTCCCAAGAACTATCCGTATCTGAAATACTCTCGCTTTTTGGGAGAGTAGCACTTCTTCAAGGTTCAAGGTCCTTTGACTTGTTTCATGAGGAAAATGTAATGATAAAGAAATAATTCAACAAACCAATGCAAGCAGCTTGGGAAATGTAAATGTGAGTCCCCAATGGATTCCAAATGTATACTGCCACTGCCAGAGATGACAAAATAATCATAGACATATCTCTAGTCGTGAAGCGCGGATCCAGGCAAATGGAGGGGAAAGCACCGGTTTTAGTCTGTGCTGAATTGCAAATTGGAAAGGGTGGTAGTGTTTCTTTACCCGTTCCTTTTCCCCTCTCCCTACATATTTCCTTTTCTTTTTCTTCATCGTTTGCTTGGGAGTATGTGCCCCATGCACTCGTTAGCTACGCCATTTCATAGCTAAAATATTGTTGAAACCAGTCAGACTTTAAAGACGTCACATGATTATTTGCACTCAATACGGTACAGGATGGGAAACAGAAATACGCCCTCGTTATCGATTGCTGTTCAATTCCCCCCTCTCTCTCTCTCGTTTTTTCTCAGAATTTTATAGGGCCCAAGTCATATATTTTGTCACATGACAAAAATGATAAGCCCGTTTCAGAATGCACCTTATGATCACGTTGCGACTCAGCCACATCGATACACGGGCCTGATCAGGCGGAGAGCGTAGATAGGATGGCGCCGATAAGTGCTAGGATAGGTCTTCTGCTTCTCGTCAGCCAGACCTTGATGGTTCTGGCAATCATTGGAGCTACACTGAATCAGGATCTCTTGTAAGTGCCTTAACCGTTAACAGACGTTTCTTGAATTACAAAATTGTGCTATTTAGTGGGCTTAATCGGCGGGGAGGTGGGCTCGAATTTCACATTTTCGCACTTACTGTCAACAATCTATTACAAACAAAATAAAAATATATAAATAAAGGTTATCACATTAGGTGCCCGGGGAAAACAATGACTTATCAGCTGAAAAATACAAACCATACCGGCATTGATTACCGCTTTTAATTCAGAAATTATGGCACTATACCTGAAAATGACTTTTGATGCGTTTAACCTGGGATTGGTGGCCAAAATTTGATAGCTAACTATAGAAGCAAGAGAGCAAAGCGGTAGATTCCTTTTTTGGATTTTCACACTTCAAAAACAAAATTTCTCTTGCAATCTACCCTTCGTAAGAATTCGCAAGGGAACAAAGCAACCGAATATTTGAGACTTCTTCAATGTTGAAATTTGGAAAACGCTATTTTTTTTTACTTCTTAGATATGTCTCTGAGAATAGGACCATATTATGACTATGAGAATAGGATGATATTATGACTATGAGAATAGGGTCATATTATGACGATGAGAATAGGATCATATTATGACTATGAGAATAGGGTCATATTATGACGATGAGAATAGGATCGTATTATGACTATGGGAAGAAGATCATATTATGGCTATGAGAATAGGATCATATTATGACTATGAGAATAGGATCATATTATGACTATGAGAATAGGATCATATTATGACTATGAGAATAGGATCGTATTATGACTATGGGAAGAAGATCATATTATGACTATGAGAATAGGATCATATTATGACTATGAGAATAGGATCATATTATGACTATGAGAATAGGATCATATTATGACTATGAGAATAGGATCATATTATGACTATGAGAATAGGATCATATTATGACTATGAGAATAAGATCGTATTATGACTATGGGAATAAGATCATATTATCCCCATTAAAGGCCAAGTCCACCCTAACAAAAAGTTGATTTGTTTAAATAGAGAAAAATCCAACAAGCATAACACTGAAAATTCCATCAAAATAGGATGTAAAATAAGAAAGTTATGGTATTTTAAAGTTTCGCTCAATTTCGCAAAACAGTTATATGCACATCTTGGTCAGTATGCAAATGAGGGAACCAGTGACGTCACCCACTCACTATTTCTTTTGTATTTTATTATGTGAAATATAGAATATTTTAATCTCTGCAGATTTCACAATTAGGAAGCTCTCATTGAATTGTGTATAGGTTGCGACAATGGCAATTA
The DNA here is from genome assembly GCA_025617745.1 of Heliocidaris erythrogramma. NCBI lineage: Eukaryota > Metazoa > Echinodermata > Echinoidea > Camarodonta > Echinometridae > Heliocidaris > Heliocidaris erythrogramma. The sequence continues at coordinate 37,729,172 of CM046856.1, forward strand.
CACATGTTCAGCGATGAATCAAACCTTGTTTCACATTATAACAAGGGAAAATTAAAATATTTCGTATTTCATGTAATAAAATACAAAAGAACTAGTGAGTGGGTGACGTCACTTGTTCCCTCATTTGCATACTGAGCAGGATGTGCATATAACTGTTTTGCGAAATTAAGCGAAACTTTAAAATACCATAACTTTCTTATTTTACATCCTATCTGGATGAAATTTTCAGTGTTATGCTTGTTGGATTTTTCTCTGTTTATTCAAATCGACTATTTGTTAGGGTGGACTTGGCCTTTAAAAATTCGCTTTGACATATCTGCATTGTCGAGAAATATAAAGGTTCGTGTTTTTTTTTGTACTGAATTGATTTGATTTTGTTTCATAATGTATTAGAAAAGTTTACGGAACATAGGTGCAAGCGTGTGGCAGTTCGTTATTAATAATTTTAAAGAAATAAATCGGGGAACTTCAGAAATTTTGATTCTTAAAATAAAAGATCGCTATGTGAACGAAAAGGAGTATACATTATCCTTTGTTTTGTAGTAATTTATATCGAAAATGTATTTATTACCGTTACACAGGCCATTATTCCATAGTTCATATAAGGTAATACTAGTGAAAAATATAGTATGAAAGTGTATTCTTTGGGAAGAAATATTCAAGTTTATTCATTATTCCAATATTCGGAGAAATAATTTTGGATATATTTTGTATGTGTAAGTTCTGGTTTAGTTTATCGCCAATGAAATTGTAAGCCATAGGAATTTTGTAGATGATACCCTATCAGCGGGCGTCCTGTCAAAGACAAAATCCAGGTAAGGTTTGCAAGGTGATACTAAACAGCATAATATTATTTTTTAGAATGTTCAGGGAAAACTCGTTTGCTTTTATCTATTCTCATGCATTTAAGTTCTTTGTTTATTGTCGAAAGAAGGGTTAGAATGCGAATAAAGTAGGTTTGAATCGTCTGCAAGCAGAAGAAATTATAGTACCTCGGAGGATTTACAGAAATCATTAATGTATAATATGAGGGACTAAGGAGACTTCCCTGTGGAACATCACAACTTATTGATATTAACGATTACCTGTATGCTTATTTATATATCCAAATTGTTTTTCTATTTGATGATCATTCCTGAACCATTCCAAGACTTTCCCTCGAGCACCATAGTACGATAGCTTATTTAGGAGAATATTAAGTTTTATAGTGTCGAAAGCCTTGGAAAAGCCTTGGAAAAGTCCAGGAATATTGCAGCTGTATTATGTAAACGCCGATCTGTGGCATGGGCTAGTATCTATGCATGTTGATATTGCGTGTGTTGTATTGTGGTTTGCTCGAAAGCCAAACTGCGAATCAAAAATAATGTAATGTTTGTTGAGGAAGGCTGTGACTCTAATTAAAACAACTCTTTTAAAACCTTTTTAGAGGGATGATGATAATAATATTTGCCCATAATTATTAGGTTCTGAAGCATCACCTTTCTTGAATATTGGGATGACTTTGGCTATTTGATTCAAATTCAAATTCAAATTCGTATTTATTTCATTTCCAACAGAAAGAAAAGACAATGGCATTACAGATATTGTTACAGAAAATATGAAAAATATATGTACAAATTGAATTTTCCTTGATAAGTGTAGAAGTACACTGAAATTATTATGATGCATTATTAAAATGTGGGGGATCCACTAAAAGCAGTGCTTGTAATTTGTGAATCCCCCAGGGAAAATAAAATTGTTTCAAATTGTGCCTATACGAAGACTTGGAAAACACAAATCAGCGTTACAGAACAACAAATAAACACGAAACGACAAGGAACAGGAAAACAGATACAAGAAAAGGGAACGGGAAAAGGGAAAAGGGAAAAGCAGGACAAATCATGACCGAAAAAGGAGTTATTTATATTGGTGATTCTGGGAAGTTAAGATCATAAGACCAAATAGAAATTCAGTTAATTGAGCAGATGATGAAGACCTAAATGGAAAAAATAAGCAGATACCAGCTGTTATCAGATTATAAGATTTGAGCAAAAATATTTTTAGTTTTTTCTTAAAAGAATTTAAGGATGGGCTACTTTTAATATCTTCACTTAAAAAGTTCCAAAATCTACGATTCAAAAAGACATGTTCTGCATTATGTTTTTTCTAAATCCAAATTGAAAGTTGGAAAAACTATTTTGAGTTTTAAAAATGTTAACAATTCTACGATAAATAGCTTTTTCTAGAATTTTCGACAAGGAGGATAATAAAGAAATAGGTCGATAATTACTAATATTCAGCTTATCACCTTTTTGTACAGGGTATGACTAGCCTTCAATCAAGGCGGCTGTGCTGCTCTGTCGATCTCCTGGCCGATCCTCGAAACGCTCGGAATAGTCCTCTGATTGCGCAGGAAGTCGACACAAGCGTGCAGCTTGCTGAGCAAGACTTCCCGCGCAATGATCAGAGGATGATTCCGCGTGTTGACCAGGGGATCAAAAGAGCAGCACATCGCCTCGATCAGAGGCTAGGGTATGACCATTGCAATTTTCATGTTATCTGGGACTTGTCCATTAAGTAACGATAGATTAAGATTTAATAATGATAAGATGAATATATGTTTCTATCATTTAATCTACGAGGTTTCACTTTACGGGTACATTTGTCAACATGTGGTTTGAAAGCTTAGTTTTGCAAAAAATAGGAAAGTGGTCATATATGTCCGATAGAATATTTACTGATTCCATGTGCAATTGCATGTTAGTAAAATATTACCAATCAAAGTGACAGGTTGGTTTATGATAACTCTGGTCGGTTTGGAGTAGGTGAAAAAGAAGCAATAAAATTAATTCTAGAAAATCATTCTAAATACCTTGTGCATTAGGATGTAACAAGTTGATATTGTAATCTATTCTGAATAATTGCACTTTGTAATATATTTTAGATATCTATATTTAAAAATGACACGTTATGTTTACGTAGTTTGCGTACTCAGGCGGGATAATTCATGAAGACCGTGAATATATAGGTCATGCTTCATAATTATTTGTTACTTCAAATAATGACCCCGTATTAATTTATGATAGATTTTTCTTTGATATATATGCCAAATAGGCCTAAAATATTTGTTAAAGACAAGCTAAGAGACTGAATAAATATGTTTGAATCAAAGGCCGTGTTTGCAAGGCGATAAAACATCAAACCATGTTCACACACACAATATTGAAATACTAGCAGAAGCAGCCCGTGGACATCCACGGGCGCTAGCTGTGTTGATTAATCACCGTACCGTATATTTGTCACAATCATCAAGTGAATAAAAAAAAAAGTCGGGTAAAGTTAATTTTTAGCAAGAAGTATTTACAACATGTGCATTGGCGTATCCAAGGGGGGGGGGGGCAAGGGCTGGAATTGCCCCCCCTTTGGAAGGAAAGTATGCAATTTGACCATAGACGATCCGCCCTTTTGTCGATGGTGCCCCCCTTTTAGAATGAAAACCTTTTATTTTTTTTTTTGCTTGTCAGAGAATTATGGAGGAACCCCATAACCCCCCCCCCCCCCACTGACCGAATATTCAAGAAGCTGGCAAGATCCAAAAAATACGGGTCTGCCTTTTCCAAAAGTTGACAAACCTGCACTTGTGTGCCCCCCCCCCTTTTTTATACTAAATCCTGGATCCGCCCCTGAACATGTGAGTATTTGTTATTTATCCAAAGCTTGCATGAGTTCTGAAGAAAATACATTTTCATCTTGATGAAGACTAAATGATATGGATATAATAATGAATATCCCTGCATAGACCTAGAAGGAGCGATTTGATCTTGCCATGTTTCTGTGGTTTAATACTCAGAGAAATTACGGCCATGAAAACATAACATGCATAATTAGCGGTACGTCCCTTGTAAATGATGCAAAAGTGAGGGGAAAAAATTATTGTCATTTTCTTTTCAGGGGTTTATGGCCCCCTTATATGGGTCATGGGAGGACCGACTGACTGACATTTCCCTACTACCCTCCCGTCACCCCCAGCGCGAGGGGAGACGGGAGTAGTATCCTATACGTATCCATATCATAGTGGAAATATTTTGGTTGGTTTGGTTGTGGGGAAGGGGCTCCTTCTTTACACCGTGGCAACCGATATTCCTAAGTGACGTGATCTCCTACACCTCCCTCCCCCGAATGATGTCGGATCGGTTTAGTCTGTCATAAGGGAATGAATAATATATTTGAGGCGATAACATGTTTTAGGGCCATTTTCCCCATTCATGTCAATTTAGTTGTTGATAACAGGAATGACATATGCGACAGCCACCCAAGTGTGTGGTTACGTAAACCCGAAACCCTACCCTAAACTCTAAACCCTAATCCCAACCCTAAGTTATATATTGTTTTCATTTCTGGAGGCTGTCGCAAAAGGAAGTTTACCCAAGTATATGCTTCCATGATATAAGTAAAATGTAGAAATAAATTAAATTGAAATAAAGAGTCCTAGAATATGAAGTGGCAGAAATCCCCTCCTTTTTTTAAAATTTTATTTGTTTACATTTAACAGTTACATGTTCCTCCCCTTCACACTGTCTCATCGAACATCAACCCTCACATAAAAGAAATTGTAGCACAGAAAGAATTAAGTTCAACTAAGAAACAGTCCACCCCCAAAAAAAAAACAAAACAAAAAAACAAAAAAAAAAAACCCACAAAAACAAAAACTAAAACACAAAAAACTGTTCAAAGTTCAATTTAGAAAGTAATGCCATGCTTACATAAATCGGACTCCCTGGAGCCGAATTTTCACAAATAAGAGGCAGAAAATTTTACGGGCACCTGAAGCGATCCAAATCGATCGCGACGACCGCCCCCCGGGAGTTGTCTCATTGAGACCTTTACATTATCCACGTAAATCACTTGCTGAATTAAAAAGAAGATTGAAGTAGGGGCAGATTTTGAGAACCTAAATAGGGAAACCCGTTTATCCCCTATTTTTATACCATTAACGGTGCTTTTATACCTTGCTTGGTATTTTACATCCTGTTTAGGCCTACATCATCATCATAAGACTTCTTTTTAGCCAAAAAGGAACCGTAAAGGAAATTTAACCTATTAAATTTGGAACACATTACCGAACTACCCCCCCCCCCTTCCGCGGATCTTCTTCTTATCAAATTTTCAGATAAAGTGTCAAATTAGGGTCTGTGCTTGCATACTACACCGCCCTTGTAAAAAATAACCATGGTTTTACTGTCATAACCATGGTATAACCATGGTTTTACCATCATAACCATGGAAAACCATGGTTTTACAATGGACCAATAACCATCCATGGTTTTGCCATCAAATCCATGGTAAAACCATGGATAAACCATGGTTTTACCATGGTTAAATAACCATGGTTATAGAACCATGGTTAAGCCACGGTTTTACCATGGTTAAAAAACCATGGTTAAATTACCATGGATAAACCATGGTTTTACCATGGTTAAATAACCATGGTTATAGAACCACGGTTAAGCCGCGGTTTTACCATGGTTAAAAAACCGTGGTTAAATAACCATGGATAAACCATGGTTTTACCATGGTTAAATAACCGTGGTTATAGAACCATGGTTAAGCCACGGTTTTACCATGGTTAAATTACCATGGATAAACCATGGTTTTACCATGGTTATGAGAACCATGGTTTTACCATGGTTATACCATGGTTTCACCATGATTTTGGCTGTATAAAAGCATGGTTATACCATAGTTTTGGTTGTAAATCCATTATTATACTATGGTTCTACCATGGATTGGATTGTAAAACCATAGTGATACCAGTGATTTTGATTGATTATGGTGATACCGTGGTTTTGATGATTGTAAAATCCATGGTTATACCATGGTTCTACCGTTGGTTTGGCTGTAAAACCATGGTTATACAATGGGTTTGATTATAAAAGCCATGGTTCTACCGTGGATTTGATTGTAAAACCGTGGTGATACCGTGGTTTTGATGATTGTAAAATCCATGGTTATACCATGGTTCTACCGTTGGTTTGGCTGTAAAACCTGGTTATACAATGGGTTTGGTTGTATAACCATGGTTATACCGTGGATTCGATTGTAAAACCAATAGAAACCACTTAATTTGCATATTAAATACTGGGTGCTTGTGCTTGTGCTTCATATTATTTATTAAAATTGCAGTACATTTCTTCATTGTTGATGATTTAAAGTACACCAAAACGTTTATCAAATACAAAGATGGGTCAAAAAACGATTACTAGAACAATTCATTCACTGGTATCAATTACAGGTAATTAAACAGGAATTAAGGAAACGCTAACCAGGACCTAAAATATATTCATTCAATACATATATATGGACGATTCCCTCACACTTTAAAATATGCAAAGTCTTCAAAATTCCATTGCACTTTGGAAGTGTTGCAGACATACCAGAGTAACTTTGTTGCTATTGCCACTGGTAGTTACTAGTACAAGAGTTTCATATCTTGTAACATACCAAGGTCAAATAGTTATACTGGTTATACTGGTTATACTGGTTTTCACTGGTCTAAGTGATTGGACTTGTAGAAATTTCTTTCTGGTTTTATCGTCGTAACGATGGATAAACCATGGTTTTACAATGGGACCAATAACCATATGGTTTTGCAAGCAGAGCAAAAAAAGGTTTAAAAAGTTAAAAAACCGTGGTTATAAACCATGGTTATAGAATCCACGGTTTTACCATGGTTAAAAAACCATTGTTAAACCATGGTTTTACCATGGAATTGGCTGTAAATCCATGGTTTTGATTGTTATACCGTGGTTTTGGTTGTAAAACCATGGTTATACAGCGGTTTTGGTTGTAAAACCATGGTTTTAAACCACGGTAAAACCACGGTAAAACCACGGTAAATCCATGGTAAAACCATGGTAAATCCATGGTATGTCCAATTTACCACTGTAAAACCATGGTTTTACCGTGGTTTTACCGTACCATGGGAACCATGTTTTTTTTTTACAAGGGCGTATACCGACCTCAATGAGACATCTCCAACCCCCCCCCCCCCCCCCCCCCCGGGCGACCGCCGTGAAACCATAAAGTTACATACACACTAAACTGTGTGTATGTAACCATCAAGCTTCAAATGATGTAACTCTATGCGTGAAACATAATACCTGTACACGTGCGAACGAATAACACGTGTGTTGTTGCGCCGTATGAAGCCATCCATGCATGAGGATATGGCCTTGGAGTATATACACGTCAAGCATGTCAAGCTGTTCTAATTTGGCAATACACCAATTGAGGTATATGGGTTGGGCATGAAGCTACAAACCCGCTTCATGGGTTGGGAGAATTATTACTCCCTGCGGAAATTCAATGTTTAAAAATGAATTTATGAAATATGGACGGCACGTCAGCCCTTAAGAAGTGCCTCCCACCACTCTAAGAACAATTCCCCGCCCGTGGGTACCAAAAGGTGGGGACCGAAAGGGCCAGGGGAGGCGCTTATTTGAACCAAACAAAAACGGCCCCAAATCCTTAGCGTAATATATATATATGCCTAGATTATTATGTACTGGCCTGGCATCATTAATTCATCATTCATTCACTAGCGATCCTGCACCAAGATCAGCAGGTGTATCATTATTATGTTGAAAGAAAGCCAACGCTCTTCCCTTCTTCTTTCCTTCATTTCTTGGCAAGTCAACCTTTTAATTTCGTATTTTAATTATTGTAATTGTAGCTGAGGGCTACAGTCACGTCAAGGTACCTGTTTATGCTGTAGCCCTCCTGAATCTAATACTGACGTTCATAATTTATTCAATGTATTTATCAAATTTCGTACATTATTATGCATATATATTCACTATGTACATGATTATGTATTTAGTTATCAAGTTATGAATTCAAATATGTATTCAAATATGTATTCAATTATGAATTGAATCATGATTCAATTCTGTATTCAATTAGGTATTCAATTATCTATTCAGTTATGTACTCAATTATGTATTCAATTATGCATTCAACAACTATAATTATGTACTATATATGAGAACTGTACCACGCCTAAAAAACATATGTTCAAAATATGATGTAGAAACCAATAAATCATATCAAATCAAATCAAATCATATCAAACTTGGTATAAAACAGTCTTTAAAAAATAGCGGCAAAATACGACGACATAAGCGTGTAGTGCGCACACAATGTGAGGGCATTTCTTTGCGTGCAGCTACTCTTATTTACCCCCCCCCCCCCCCCATCGGTTATGTATGCAAATTATATACATACCTTTCAAACAAAGGTTGCTCTTGATAACCTGAAAGCTTCCCGGACATAGCAAGAAATAATGTTGCAAACTGGATTCCAAGCATTGATGCTCATTTATAAAAGCAGGCTAATGGAATAGTTCGTCAATAGGTGCTCAGAGAATATATGTGCATAAATTTATATATATTACAAAAGTGGTCTATTACACTAATTTTAAATCACTGTTTTTTCCTCGGCCGTTTTATTAGACGGTTTACGGCATTGTGCCTGAACTTAACGGGGACATAAGCATTATCTTTTCTCACCACATTGAGTATTTGACGTCACCTATGCCTTGGTATAAGGTATTAAATAACGAGATAGACCTGTTTACAAACTTATTCAAATTTATGGATATTTCTTTCCTGGGGACCTAGTAACGAGGTATTCCATTAACCTTTTATTAATGAATGAACTAAAATACTTGGAATCCAGTTTGCACGCATTACTTGTTGCTATGTCTGACAAGCCTCTGACAAGCTTTTAGGTTGTCAAGAACAACATTTGTTTTAAAAGTATGCATAAAATATGAATATATTGGTGAACAGGCCTATTGTGAAGGTGTTACTACTACTACCACGACTTCTACAACTACACCGTCGTTTCCCACTACTATACGAATAGTGCAATGGGTTCGTAACGTGCAAAGATGGTGACTCTCCTCTACACTAGTCTGCAAGCACAGACCCTGATTTACACTTTATCAGAAAATCATTTTGTCCTGGGAGAAGCCTAGCCCAGCTAACTGATCGTGCCAATAATAGTGTCAGGAGCAGCTATAGTATGGCCTATGGTAGTCTTATAGTGCAGACCTAAGGTAGTCTTATAGTGCAGACACTCTTTTACGACTGACCAGGTTGTATGCCTGCAAACTATCTCTATACACGAGGCCTCCATTTAACGTCCTATCCTGGGAACAGATTGTTTTCCACTGTAACATAGCCTGCGTCTATGAAATTTAGGATGGGGGCACATTAACGCACAACACATGCTTCAGTCATCCGTTTTGTTCGATGTATTTTGTCGCGGTTGTTTGTGTTTGTTAGTTTGTTTTTTATTTGTTTGTTCTTCTTTTGAGATGGTTACCTCATCACATTGGCGGATCGGGGGGGGGGGGGCACTTCAGGCCCGTGCCGGAATGAAACCTTTTTTTTTTTTTTGGCTTGTCAGAGAATTATGGAGGAAAACTGGACCCCATAACACCCCCACTGAGAAACTCGTGTAACGTATTTTGGAGGTCCCCCCCCCCCCCCCCCCCAACTGAGCGACTTTTCGAGAAGCTGGCAAGACCAAAAAAATACGGGTCTACTTTTTCCAGAAGTTGACAAACCTGCATTTGTGTGCCCCCCTTATACTAAATCCTGGATTCGCCCCTGCCTCATCATGTATTAATGATAAATAATGGCGAGTTCGTACTGTGTCCATATCAACTAGATACAATCAGTATTTGCTATTGTTATCATTGGTATGTATTTGGCGTTACCTGTGCCTGGTAGGGCGGGATCTTAAAAAAAACCGTGATAACGGATTAGAATGTGAAGGTGTAACACTGCACTACACCGGGGTTTCCCCTTCTCTTTTACAATCAGAATTTGCTATTATAATCATTGGTATGTATTTGGCGTTACCTGTGCCTGGTAGGGCAGGGTCTTAAAGGGATACGCCACCGGGCGGCCGTGGGGAAAGTCAGGATTGCGTAAGCCCCATTCACTCGTACACAAAAATTGTGCGTCGAACGCGTCCGTTGGACTAAGTGGGATTACATTTCGACGCGACTGCACGAAGCCGACCGAATCTCGCACGAGAGTTCGAGCTCAGGTGGTGCGGCGACCAGTCTGTCCGAGGTTTGCACCCCGAGGGGCAACGGCATGATCAGGTAACGATCACGGTGCCCTCTCGCGACATTAAAACGTCCACAATATGCGGTTGAGTATCCCTTTAATTACAAACCGTGATATTGGATTAGAATGTGAAGGTGTAACACTGCACGACACCGGGGTTTCCCCTTCTCTTTAACGAAAAGTGTAGTGGGCTCTCAGTGGGCTCCCAGCCTCCATTTTAAAGGGTACCAATAATCGAAACTCACTTTGATGAAGCCAGTGGCGGATCCAGGATTTTGTGAGGGAGGGGGCACAGTATTACGAAAATTTTCTGGCAAGCAAAAAAAAAAGTTCATGCAGCTTTGATGACCAGTTTCTTATGCTGTCCCTACCCGAGTAATTAAGTCATCACATTCGATAATTGATCATATTTATACTACCAATCCAGACAAACATACCGCTACTGGGTCCTGTGTCATAAAGCTTGTTAACAATAACAACTGCCCCATTTCTTTGACTAATCTCTCAGCCAATCAGATTCAAGGATTTCAGTAGCTTATTAATTATTGTGACTTGTTATAATAAGTTTCAGGAAACGAGGCCGTGGTGTATATAAAATATTCTTGAGCGATCATTTCTTAACTTTAAAGGGAGTGGCAAGTTGTAATCCATGGGCCTGACCAGTTGGCCTGACTCGGAGAAATTCGGATACAATCAGGTCCAATCGTGCGCTACCGAAGGAATGTTATGGCCGGATTCCTCGCGCGATCGTTAACTCGAATCCCTCCATACGCAGCCGACCAATGAGATTCAAATACTGGAATAAAGAACACGCGATCTTGTTTACTCAAATTTGGGTCAATGTGCGAACTTTTATTAGCTGCGCACGATAAATTGAAGTCGCTTTGAACTTTGATACAGAGAAAGGAGCAGCCAACTGTAAGAGCGCCCATAGATTGCGACTTGTCGCTCCCTGAACAGTTTATGGTGAGAGTTGTCACAATCCTTTGGATAATGTTATCAGCTGGCGTGATTTTTAAAGTTTGATTATGAAGAATTTGCAGTGCTATAGATTTCAAAGTGTAGCATGTGAGAAATGGTATGGCATGGAAGTGGAAGTCGGTTGTGAATAACTTTGCGCCTCTTAAAAGTAAACATTATGCGTAGGAATCTTTGTCCATGGGTTCTGGCTTGACATCATTAAAATTAAAATTAGTTGATCACTTACTTTCACAAGAAAACTCAACAAACCAAGAGTGACGTAACGTGGAATGAATACAAACATTACAGATAGTCAATATGATGGTTAAGTAACTTAAAATGGCATAATTATGTTGATTTCCTGCTTCAAGAAAATACGAATAATACCGGCGTCTTATGTGAATCATTATAAAGAGTTTAATAAATACAAAAAAATCGAATAATTTTCTGCACATAGTTTCATTGTCAATTACCTTCTATATTGCTAATATACTATTATTACATGGTTGGGAGTGCGTTGCGCGATCTGGCAACACAAAGGTTTTTATCGTGGTATAAAAAACCTGCGTGTTGCCAGATCGCACTAACGCACGAACTCACAACCATGTATTAATAGTTTTATAAAAACGGGTCGGCAATATGATTATGAATCCTATACAACCCCATAGAAAAGCCAAGAGTCGCACAGTCATGGAGGCTGCCATTTGCTTTCCTGGATGACATCACAGAAGCGCAGCCCCCAAAAGTCATGCGCGTTTCAGTGCGCGTATGTAATCCCTGCGCCAAAACGACAATTAAACTACGCGATTTCATTGCGTTTTAAGTTTGCACGCACCAGAGGTACGCGTACGCGCAGCTCATCCGTGGTTTAGAGCCTTTTTGCGGTATGTTATAACTTTTTTTTCACGGTCACGTGGTGTTATTTGACTAATCAGGATGCATGGCGACATTCTTGAACCCGTTTTATAATCGCAGATAACAATATAGTAACTTTGCAAAATGAAAATAAAATGAAATAAAATCTGAACCTGAAATATGAATCTGAAATGCTGCTACTGGGTGGAAGAGATGGGGGCAAAGAAAGTAACCAAAATGAATTTTTAAAAACAGATTTCCTTTATCTCTTCTTGAAAAGTGAACATTTTAGGTAAGGCTTACATCTTCGTATACTGCATTGCATCCTGTCGTCATGGTCGAAACATAACATGGAAGTGTCTGCAGAGAAGACATTAAACTGCAATGTTAAATGTTGCGAGGGGGAGGGGGTGTGCGGCTAGGTATAGGGTTGATGATTAAGATTAATGATGTTCCAATCAATCATTGATGGTTAACAAAGCCCATGCAGTTAATTATTGATATGCACTTTGGTCAAATTCAAGACAGGCATTTTTGCACAAACTAATTTATGCGTGTTTTCTACGTTACTTTGATTTGCCATTGATAGTTCATCTACACAATGTATAAACACAAACAGGCATAAGAAGATTTCCTTATTCTCAAATACCTATTTTTTTTTAGCATATTAGGTGGGAATAGGACTCAGTTAGTGTTCCAGCCTCTGCCGCACCGCGCTTCTCAGATGTCGAACAAGTCCGGATCATCCCTGTGGCAACCTGACATGGGCCGAAATGAAAGCAGGTGATAACTATACTCTTTCATGATAGTGATTAACTTTTTGTTATATATGAAAGTTCTATTTGCTTGTTCTTAAGGACGGGAAGGGGGGGGGGGGGGCGGTATTTGCCTAGGGGTACCTGCTCTCCCATGTAGTGGCTTATATCGTATAGGTCAGCATTTGAGGGGTCACTGTTATCATGAGGGGAAGGGGAGGGGCACCGAACTTCCTTGTTGGATGATATGTGAGAGTAGTAGGTCCTTGAGTTAGGGGATGGTGTTGATATCAAGTTACTATCAAGCAAATTCTCTAATTTCCCCTGCTTCATGTAACCGCGGAGAAGCTGGTAACTAAGAGGCGTTGAAAAAAAAAATCATAAAGGGTACTATAAGGCTGTCTCCCCCCCCCCCCCATCCGAAATAAACGGATCGACGCCACTAATAGAAAGTACTGTTCCTCACAATACATTTTGGTTTCAGTCTTTGTGGTAGCATTTTGTATTGCCTGCCCAAATTCTGTGCCGATATTCCCACATTCGATATGTTCAGAAGCAGTAGTCTATGGGCCAACGTAGACCCCCTCCCCCCACCTTAGGCACAATTTTTAGTGATGTTTTCCTGGTAGCTTGGACCCTGTTTGCCATAGAGTTAGTGGTGGGTGTGGCCACCAGGGCCGTTACCATGGCAACGCATCAAGAAAATATAGGAATTTATTAAAATACCTAATATTTCTAATTCAGAAATTTGAAAAATGACTGGTAAGCATCTAAATATATGTATTTTGAGTTTCCTGATTGGTTGAAACCCAAATCTGGGTCATTTGAAGTCACAGTCATGTACAAAAATGGCCGTTACTACGGAAACAGTAAAAAAATATTATTATATTATAAAAATTATGATAGCTGACGGTCATAACTAATTTAAAAACAATATCAAAGACTGTGCAGACACCTTTTTCTTTCTATTTTGTAATGGTTATTTATAGATTTTTTCACAAATAACAGCTTTTTGTTGGACCGTTTCCATATCAACGGCCTTTTTTGACACGCCCATGACTTTAAATGGCTCAGATTGTGATTGCAATCTATCAGGCAGCTTGAAATACACATAATGGCATACTTACTATATATTTTATAGCTATTGAATTACAAAGATGCAGTATTTTCTAAAAATACAGTATTTTTGATGTGTTACCATAGTAACGGTCCTACAGGCCACACCCACCACCAACTGTACATCAAATAGGCAGATTATGATAGCTGAGGGTCTAATAGAAAAAACATACTTTAGGCTTGTGAATATTTATAAGTTAGAAAGTTGTCAAAAATATCCGCTTTTTATGGTACCGTTTCCATAGTAACGGCCTTTTTTGACACGCCCATGACTTTAAATGGCTCTGATTATGGTTTTAATCGATTGGACACCTTAAAATACATATATTAGGATGTTTACAAAGTATTTTAGATTCGTGAATTGGAATTATATGACTTTTCCTAAAATTCATATTTTTCTTAATCCGATACCATGGTAACGGCCCTGGTGGCCACACCCACCACCAACTTTATGGCAAACAAGCAGATTCTGATAGCTGAGGGTCCTAGCTAACAGAAAAACATCATTGTGCCTAAGGGGGACCTTTTCGGTTACTGGCCAATGGACTACAGTGGCGTCGATGCGTATGCGTTTTTTGTGATTTTTTTTTTTTTTTTTGGGGGGGGGGGGGGCAAGACAGCCTAATAGTACTCTTCATGATTTTTAAACGCCTACTGATTACCAGCTTCTCTGATTAATGATTGTTCATAATGTCTGATATGCAAGTTGGTCAAATTCAAGACTGAAGCATTTTTGCGCAAACTAATTTATTCGAGTTTTCTTGAAAGTAGCCAGTACTCACACAAGCGTAAAATATGGGACAAAGTTACATTAGTTCATTTACATAATGTATGTATAAATACTTAGGCACAAGAAAATTTCATTATTTGCGAAAACCTATTTTTTCAGCATATTAGGTTCTCAGATGTCGAATAAATCCGAATCATCCAAGTGGCAACCTTACATGGCCCGAAATGAAAGCAGGTGATAATAATACCCTTTCATTAGAGTGACTTTTGTTTTAATATATCAAAGTTCTTTTTGCTCGTTCTTTGTATTGTGTCTTTGAATAGTTGAACAGAAATATTCAATTTTTTCTCATACTGTTTCTATAGCAACAGCCATGTTTTGACATGACGGTGACTTCCAATGACTCTGATTCTACTTGCAATCAAACGGGCACCCCAAAATACATATAGTTAGATGGTTACAATTTGTTTTTGTGATGTTGAATTACAGATATATAGTATTTTCTAAAATTCAACTCAGTGGTGTGTTACCATGGTAACAACCCTAGTGGTCACCCCCACTACCAACTTTTCGAAAACCTATTTTTTTCAGCATATTAGGTTCTCAGATGTCGAATAAATCCGAATCATCCAAGTGGCAACCTTACATGGTCCGAAATGAAAGCAGGTGATAATAATACCCTTTCATAAGAGTGATTTTTGCTTTAATATATCAAAGTTCTTTTTGCTTGTTCTTAAGGACGGGAAGGGGGAGGGGTAATACCCCAGCATTTTAGGGGTCACTTTTGTCATGAGGGGGTGGTACCGAACTTCCTTAGTGGATGACACGTGAGAAAACTAGGTCCTTGAGTTAGGGGATGGTGTTGATATCAAGTTATTTTTTAGTTGCCTTTAGCAAATCCCACCCCTCTCTCTCCCTCTCTCTCCCTTGCTCTGTCCCCTATTTGATTGGGGAAGGGCACGTGCCGGAGATGATGATCAGAGGGGTCGATAATCCAAGGGGGTAATAGTAGTCCGGTGTAAGTATTTTCCAGTAATGATTGTCCTAGAAAAAGAAATATTAGAATGCCATGAACAGTTGTCTCCTGTGTCGTTTCTCTCTACAGTATGTCCTCCAAAAATTACAATCGGAGTTTCAGCATCAAAAGCTTTCAAAATTGTGAATTAATCAGAATATGTTTCGGGATTGTGATACAAAATCTGTATCTCCCATCCGTTTGCTTCATTAGTCACGAAGAAGTATATATGTTTTCTAATAATATGTACATAACAAAAAGAGGATTGCTTAGCTCAGAAGTATCGGATCACTTACCTATATTTACTATATGTGAAAAACCATTGTCTCGTTTTTAATCACCATAAACTTTTACGTATCGGAAAGAGACCCCTCGCAATATTAAGATGTTAAAACAGGATTTAGCCATGGAAGAATGAAATGATATTCTTAATACAGATGATGTGAATATTGCATATGCAAATTTTAATTCACAGCTATAATTTTACAGTAAAAATATTCCATTTGCAAGAAATAAACGTAATAAACCTATCAACCCATGGATAACTAAATGCATACATAAATCAATAAAATCAAGAAATCGACTTTATAAACAACATTTAAGTAACCCCACGGATACAAGTTTACTTGTTTATAAAACATACCGTAACAAATCAAAAAAGTTATTCGATTCTCCCGCAAACTACACTTTTCAAACAAATTACAAAAGGTGAGATCCAACTTGACCAAAAATAACACATTACCAAAAGAAGATTTTACCTTTAATGTTAACAAAATTGCAGATTCTAATGACTATGCTGATTGCTTTAATTCTTTTTTCCACTAATATGGGAGTGGGAGTACACAAAAGCTACGTATGGGACTGTTTTACAAATCATGTCATATTCGCCAGAAAGGTGTTTTAGATTTTAGCACTCAAAGTTTGTGGTGGAATGCTGAAATTTCGAACTATGGTTGTTTGTACATACTACTTTGTACTGAGACAAAGAAGATCACGGCATCATTTAGGAGGACTATGGGCCCTTTGATCGATGTACCCTTATTTACGAAAATGGGCCTGAAACCTTTCCAATGGAAGCTAGGTGCTCGCCGTGTAAATCTACATGTATTATACATGACCATCACCCATAATATCGGCACATCACGTAGCATAATCGATAAAGTCAGTGATATATATGATTTTGAATGCATTTTCAACTGGGCCGTAATAAAGAGGTTCGGGCCTCTCATGTCCTTCCAGGTGCCCCCCCCCCCCCCCCCAATGATGTAATCTTGATTGATTTGATAAATACTATTTGTAGAACACATTTTCAAAGAACTTTAGAAAGATAATAATGTCATGCCACTATAGTTTAATGCTCTATAATAACTTATGTTACATTTGGCCCTCTAAAATCAGATTTTGGGCACCTGACACATAATGTGGAAAACCTATATTATCATACCCATAATGTATAATTAGGTGGTCTGTCCATCAGACAGATCGCCTCTTAATTTCGTCAGAATTTTCTTATTTTTATGCACCCAATTTTGTCCCCACGATATCTCAAAATCGGCCATGTCAATTTCCTTCAATTTCATGCCATGTATGGAGTCTATCCTGGACATGCCATGCGAACCTTTTTGAGGTCATCAGGCCATCATAACGTCATCCAGGCGCCATTTTGTGAAATCACATTATCGATCATATCTTCATAACGAGTCATCAAAATTAAACCATATTTGAGACACAATGCACTACAGGTCACGCCTCAACATGACGTGTAATAAAAATCCGCGCGAACATAATGACGCACACGTACGCGTGCGTCAAAATTTAAAAATGCTTAAAATCACCCAAGGACCAAACAAGAGTACGTTTCAGGTCATTTTAAGCATTTCAAAAATTGCGCGCACACATCACGTATCTGAGAGAAAAACGCCGTTTTTCGCATGGAATAGCTGTCTGATAGTTTCCTTGACGATTTACAACAATTTTCATTCATCTTCGACGTCTAATAATGGCGCACGAGCGCGTCAAACTTTAGAATCCGCGCGCGCGTCAATGGGCAATATAATGTAAAAAGTGGTAAAAACATGCCTATATAGAATCGGCTATAGCTCGTAAGATCCACGAACCCCCCGTTTTTTGTCATATTTTGATAGAGTATGAGTTGGAGATGTGATTTCATGCTTCATTTGCCCCTTGATTTCATTATGGCGTCATCATAATAGCCTTAGAACCCAAAATTCCCAAACCGCAAATAAATGATATTTTTATGTACGACAAACGGGAGAGTTGTCCACAAGTATGTCACAATCGAGATTCGTATAGATTTTTTTTTCTTCAAACATTCATAACTTTCTTATTCCTTGTCCGATTTCTCCCAAACTTTCACGATCCTCTTTTTCTGCTTTCACACAAATCAACTTATCACCAAGGTTGGATTGCCCTTTAACTTAATGGTATGCAAAGATTTGAATATGTTAGTAAACATGTCTGTTGTGAACAAAATACTTCCATTCATGTGGATGCTAAGAACATCCAAGTGACAAAAGATGGAAGAAAGGGACCCATGGCATGCTTTGCATGAATCCCCATTTCTTCGTGATTATACTGGACCAAATGGGACGGGTTCTTTACTGCTGCCTGGTACATAAATAGTTATAGTTTGATAAGTATGATTTTCATATTGCAAATATATTCTCCGAGGCCGGGGTGCTGCAGCAACCCCAGAAATTTTTGAGGGGGTGCTGTAGCTAAAAAAGTAATTAAATAGAGACCACAAAAGACTGAGGACCTTCTTTTTTTTTTTTTTTTTTTTTGCTTGCTTGTCAGAGATTTTTGGACTTGAAAAGAGACCCTAAAATGCTGAGGACCCTTTTTTTTCTTGCTTGTCAGAGATTTTTTTTAACTTAAAAAAGAGACCCTAAAATGCTCACAGCATCCCCAGTAAGAAAATCGTTCCCAGCTGCCTGGATGACACATGATCTCATTTACACCCGGGCGGGATTCTCGCATATAGAGCATGGATATAATTATGTTCGAGTAGCATGTGCCATGGGGTCTATTCCAGCTCGCCAGGCCAGGAAGATACTAAGCTTAAATCTTTTACACAGTGTTCTGTGTCATAATTTATGGTGGTTTTCACGGTATGCGTATATTAATGAAAAATGAAATATTTGATTCTTCACAGAGAATTATTGGTACTAATTCAGACTCCATTATCTGGGTTAAGGTTACATGTAGTAAACTTGGTTTTAATTTCATTTTGGCTTGTGTTTATATTCCATGTGAAGGTTCGGTTCATTTTTCTAGTCAATTTGTGATAACCTTATTCAGGATTTGACCTTCCATTTTGTGTTGTTGGTGATTTTAATGCCAGCTCAGGATTGTTGGATGATTTTTTGGATGACGATAAGTATTTGACAGGTATCCACGGTCCTCTTTCCTCTGATGATATCAATGATATTCGTACTATCTTGAATAATAATGGTCATCAAACAATGAAGTGTAATATGGATAGTCATGTGAATAATAATGGAAAGCAGCTTATTGACGTATGTCAAAGTTTTGATTTCAAAATTGTTAATGGTAGATTTGGAAATGATAAGAATATTGGCCAATTTACCTGTTACAATAAAAATGGTGGTTGTAGCTCTGTTGATTACGCACTGGTGTCCTATACCCTCTTTGATAATTTCAAGTGGATACGTTCGATAGATGTCTTTCTGATTCAGCCCAATTTGTTATTAGATTCTAATGTTTTTTGTAAAGATGATTTTAACTTTACTGATAATGTTAAAAATAAACCATGTTATTTGTCTTTTCGGTGGTCTCGTGATAAAGCTGGTGAATATGTGACCCGCCGCGTCAAAACCTACAATAAGTCGCACGGACCACAACGTAGCAAACAGCCCAATATAGTAAATTTGCTTGGATCAGTCGATTTTCTGTTTTTGATAGAAATTGGTAGTTTCATTATCATTCTATCATGTCTCAAGTTTTTGAGTCGTAATTCGACTTAGAAATACTTTTTGGGGGCATTTTAAAATGACTCATTTTTTCACCTGTCGAGCTAATGAATGTTTGGAAAGCTTTTGTAATACTTTCATTCAATGCCAAATTACTACTTTACCTCCAAAGGTAAAAATTGATTTTTGGAGTGAGTAATGTATAGGTCCTCCTGGAGCAGCTTGCCAAAATTCAGCCTAATCTCATAATCCCTTCATACCGCTTGCTATGGTCATTTGAATACCCAGTTTTACTTAATGTAGGTTTTGAGGCGTCGGGTCACAATTGCTCGACCACAGGAAAGGTTTATGGTGGTCAATATGAGAATTTTGAGCATAAATCAAGCATTCTAAATATACTAGCAGAAGCAGCCCGTGGACATCCACGGGCGCTAGCTGGGTTTACGATTATTCACCGTACCGTATATTTGTCACAATAATCAAGTTATTGTTACCAAGAAGTATTTACAACATGTGAGTAATATTTATCCAAAGCTTGCGTGAGTTCTGTAGAAAATACATGTCAGGTTCGAGTAGAATATGCATGCATAGACCTAGACGGAGCGATTTCATCTTGCCATGTTTCTGTGGTTTAATACTCACAGAAATTAAGGCCATGAAAGCATAATGTGCATAAAATAGCGGTACGTCACAGTAAAGTATGCAAAAATGAGGGGGGGGGGGGGAGAATTTATTATTATTTCCTTTTCAGGGGGATTATATTGCCCCTTATATGGGTCTTGGGAAGACAGACGGATTGACTTTTCCCAACTATGTAGCTCAGCTAGTTGGTAATAGTCCATGGGCCAGAAACCGAAAAGGTCCCTCCCCTTAGGCACAATTTTAAATGATGTTTTTCTGTTAGCTAGGCCCCTCAGCTATCAGAATCTGCTTGTTTGCCATAAAGTTGGTGGTGGGTGTGGCCACCAGGGCCGTTACCATGGTAACGGATCAAGAAAAATATGAATTTTAGGAAAAGTCATATAATTCCAATTCACGAATCTAAGAATACTTGGCAAGCATCCTAATATACGTATTTTAAGGTGCCCAATCGATTGCAACCATAATCAGTGCCATTTAAAGTCATGGGCGTGTCAAAAAATGGCCGTTACTATGGAAACGGTACCATAAAAAGCGGGTTTTTTTAACAACTTTCCAAACTTATAAATATGAAATAGCCAAAAAAGGTGTATGCACAGGCCTAAAGTATGTTTTTCTATTAGCTAGGACCCTCAGCTATCATAATCTGCCTATTTCATGGACAGTTGGTGGTGGGTGTGGCCTGTAGGACCGTTACTATGGTAACATACCAAAAATACCGTATATTTGTCATTTAGCAGCGTAAAATATATGGGAAGGCCTCTAATATATGTATTTCAAGCTGTCCCACTGATTCCAACCACAATCCGAGTCATTTGAAGTCATGGGCGTGTAAAAAGGGCCGTTGCTATGGAAACGGTCCCATAAAATGCTGCTATTTGTGGAAAATATCTATGATTTATCAATACAAAAAAGAAAACAACTGTCTGCACAATTTTAAATCATGTTTTTCTGTTAGCTAGGACCTTCAGCCCTCATAAAGTTGGTAGGGTTGTTACCATGGTAACACACCAAGGAAGTGAATTTTAGGAAATACTATATATCTGTAATTCAACATCACAAAAACAAATTGTACCCATATAACTATATGTATTTTGGGGTGCCCGTTTGATTGCAAGTAGAATCAGAGTCATTGGAAGTCACCGTCATGTCAAAACATGGCTGTTGCTATGGAAACAATATGATAAAAATTGAATATTTCAACACAAAACAAAGAACAAGTGGTATATACAGCTTACAATGGTGTTTATCCCTCAGCTATCATAATCGAAAGCTTCCTAGTAGCCACAAAGTTGGTTGGGTGAGACTGTCAAGGTAGCTACCATTGTAAGGCATCAAAAAACAAGAGTTTTAGAATAATAGATAATAATATAAAATTGATCTTACTTACCCAGGATAACCACATCAGTAATATTACTGCCCTGCAACTATCATTGCCTTGTACACATTTCATACATCTGGGTCAAGCAAAACATATGTGGGCAAAACACCTTGCCCAGGGATGTAAGCACCGATCAAGGATCGAATCCAAGAGCTCTCGTAGGAGAGTGAAAGGCCTTCACCAATATACCACAGTGCTTCCACCATGTATCTGTAATGTAACGAAGTACAATGTAGGCATCTAATTATACACAATTGAAGCTGCGCCTTTAATTGCAATCAAAAGCCGGATTAGTTTAGGTCAGTCATATAAAAATGCCGTTGCTAAAGGAAAAGAATGATAAGAAAGCTAATAATTTATTGATTTTAAGAAAGGGATATTTATGTATCTAAATAATGAATTATAAACAAGTGCAACTGTCCTATTGGTTCAAATCCAGATCAACAATATTTTCCAGGTTGGTGGCCTCAAGTTCATGCCTGGGAGGACACTTGCTATGACAAACGAAGATGCAAATGTTCAAATAGATATGCAAGGCTTCTGAAAATTCATTGTATTTTATAAGCCAATTCATATTCAAAAGGTACAACTGTACTTATAGATACTCTCATCTACTGTGCTGTCGTATTACAGTATTAACTTTGACCACTTGGTGGGTGTTGTACTGTGGCTGTGGGCACCAAAAGCATCTTTAAAATACTGGCATTTCAGAAAGTGGCATTGTTTTAATTGAACATTATTTTAAAACAATACTCAGTTCAAGTAAGGCTGCAGAACGCCTTAAAGCTGTAAAAGATAGATAGAAAAAACCCGCTGGTGTTCACTAATTTCAAAATATTATGGACTTAGCCACTAAACTCTGCCAAAAATATACCCCATCCTTTATCCAACCATGCTTAAGGCAAGATAGTATTAGATGAACAATCTCACAAACTATAGGCCATATCTCCTCTAAAGCCAAAAGAACTGCAGCTTAACTGTAAGGGCAACCAATTATATGTAAACTTATAGGTCTTATGGTCCCCAACACATCAAGTCCATGGCTAATATACATGTACCCCAATCATACAAGTCATGAGAATGCTGAACTGCAATTGCACCACAGGCCTTCTCAGTGACTCTTTTGAATACCTTCTAGCAAATATAAAAAAATCCAGGCAGGTATCAACACTTTAGTCCTGGACTTGATCTATGATGAGGCACCCAAAAATTCAATTCTTTGGCCCTGTTTCTGATGAAGTCCAAATCCTAGACCACCTTGGCCTTGCTGTTAATCCTTAATGAACATGCAGATTTCGTATGGGTAGGATTAGGGGAAAGTATGCTAAATTCTATTCCAATCTTCTCAGATTTATTTCAAGTAGACAGGTTTAGCTACAGACCGACAAGTTTATCATCTTATGAATACATTAGGTTCTGTGACTGAGGTGAATCCATTTATTATGCCTCCATTGCCTCCCTCCCAACGCCAAGGCGTAGAGGTGGAAGCATAACTACTCAAGTACAGCTAACCAGTTAGGATCAGCTGTTGTTACTGCAACGGTCCCCCACATCGGGGATTAAAAAATGTCTTTGCCACATAACTGCTGCCGTGTAATGCATAACATGTATTCATCAATGTCAAAAATCTGTCACCTTTTTTTTTTAATTGCTCAGTTTTCATAATAATACTACCATGGCAACAACCATGTTTTGACATTACTATGGCCTCAAGTGATTCGGATTATGATTGTAATTTAGTGTCAAAACTCTGGAAGTTTATGATATGTATATCCAGACCAATATTTTGTGTTTTCTATTGTTGAAACAGAATATATATATGCATGTATATGTAATTTTCAAACAATTTCCAATATTATGATGGTGCGTTGCCATAGTAATGGGGCTGGTGCTCACACCGACCATCGGCGTCAGTTTGAGACCAAACGGATAATAAGAATTATAATCGTGTACCTGGTGTGACCTTGAAAGCACACAACAAAATTGCACTCAAAAGAGCTGTTTGAAATAGATGTAATGCCTACTAAATATTTTCACGTTGTTGAATTATTATGTTATGTCCTATCTAATTACCATGGTAACAGCCCGAGTGGTCGCCCAGTATCCACCTTTGTGGCAGTCAGGGAGGATATGATATCCGGGGTAACCTCGCTAGTCATAAGGACCGCTAGTCATAAGGATCAGTGGCTCATAAGGACCGCTAGTCATAACGTGTAATTTCCTATACCTGTAGGGTCGCTATTCATAAAGCGAAAAGGGGGTCACTATTCATAAACTCATAAGGAGCATTATTCATAAGGATTGCTATTCATAATATGAGAAGAGGGTTTCTATTCATAATCGAAGAAAAGGGTCATTACTCATAAGGGCCGCTATTCATAATAAGTCATAAGGGTCGCTATACATAATACAGATACAGGATCGCTATTCATAATACCAAATCGGGGTCGTTAATCATAAGGGTCGCTATTCATAATATGAGAAGAGGGTCGTTATTCATAAAGGTCAATATTCATAAGGGTCGCTATTCATAATCGGAGAAGAGGGTCGCTATTCATAATCAAAGAAGAGGATCGCTATTCATAATCACAGAAGAGGGTCGCTATTCATAATCACAGAAGAGGGTCGCTATTCATAATCACAGAAGAGGGTCGCTATTCATAATCGGAGTAGAGGGTCGCTATTCATAATCGGAGAAGAGGGTCGCTATTCATAATCACAGAAGAGGGTCGCTATTCATAATCGAAGATGAGGGTCGCTATTCATAATCAAAAAAGAGGGTCGCTATTCATAATCGGAGAAGAGGGTCGCTATTCATAATCAAAGAAGATGGTCGCTATTCATAATCGGAGAAGAGGGTCGCTATTCATAATCGAAGAAGAGGGTCACTATTCATAATAAAATAAGAGGGTCGCTATTCATAATCACAGAAGAGGGTCGCTATTCATAATCGAAGAAGAGGTTAAGGTTAGGATTATTTGTAAAATATTGTAATATGATTTTCACTGTTCAATGAACACTCAAATATGAAAGAATTAATTTAGCAAACCAAAATATAAATATTGGATGGGAGCAACACGGAGACGGGCGATGAAACAAATACCCCCCTTAAAAACAGGCGATAGCGAAAAAGCGGAGGAAGCGGTGGAAGAGAAATATAAAAGCCTAAAAAGGCGCTACGAAATTTGCGTCAGTTTTCGCGCTTCCCCCGGGGAGGGAGAAGTAACTCCCCATCCATGCATCCACCCCTGATACATACAGTGCAGCATTGCGTCCAATAATTGAAAAGCAGTGATTCTAACTAACTTTCGCCTAAAGAAGGTGCTGCATGAACGAGCCGCTATCTTTTTCTTAAATTTGCTATAAAACGTCACAGGTTTCGCGTTTCATGTGGCAAGGGGACAAATTGCAAAGTAGTCTGGGAGGCGAACTATGCCTATAACTTTCCGCCTAAAAGGATCTGTTTGCTACGGGCCTTTATCTTTCTCTCAAATTTGCTACAAAACGTCAGAGGGACCCCCCCCCCCCCTCTCCATGCACCCACCCCTGTTACATACAGTGCAGTATTGCGACGAGCCATTATCTTTATCTCAGATTTGCTATAAAACGTCAGAGCTTTCGCACTTTGCGCGGGAGGCGGAAAACCATAGAGTTACATACCCCTCCCTGCATCCACCCCCTGGGGAGCACGCAAAGAGTGCTCATCACCAAATTGGCACCCTTCGCAGGCTCACAAACGCCCCATATTGAAAATCCTGGCTACGCCTGCATGTGTCACACCCCCCCCCCCCCTATCAGTCCGATCACGTTGCGCTATTGAATTTATTTCATTCAGTAAAATTCACAATAACAAAAAAAATACATAGTAACATAACATAACATAAAATGATACAAATATTAATATTACTGAATTGGGCAGCAGCCAGGAAGGAAAATGTTATCCTTATAATGAGGCCGACCCATCTTGCCTCGCTACAAGCACATAGTACTGACAATTTTCGTCAAAGCAATTCATAAATGGCATAGTCTATGTGCAGGTGGCGGGGGGGGGGGGGGGTGCTGTAGTAGGTGTTGCCACCAGGTGTTGTTCTATCATGTCCATAATTCTCAGAGATAGGCGAGATAGCTCAGTGGTCGAACAGTGGCCTTGTAACTGAAGGATGCGGGTTAAGAATAAGAGATAGAGGAAAGATCAAAAGAGCAGATGAAAGGAGAACAATGAATAAATGCACGGGGTAGGGTACAACAAAAGATGAAAGGGATGAAAGAAGGAAAAAAAATAAAGGAAAACATCAGGAGAAAAAAGACAAAATGCTGGAAGGATAAAACAAAGAATAACGTTTATAAGGGAAGACAGCAAGAGAAGATAAAGAAAGGGAACAAAGAACAGTTTATGGAAAGACAGAAAGAGAAGATCCAAGAATGATCAAAATGCAGAAAGAGAAGAACGAAGAAAGATCAAAACAAAAAAGAGCATAAGAAAGGACAGAAAGAGAAGAGAAAGAAGAAAATAAAGAGAGGGGAAGGGAAGGATAGAAGTAAAGATGAAGCGAAAAATAAAGGAAAGATAAAGATGAAATGATACTAAAACAAAGAATAACATAAGAACAGTTAGGGAAAACAAATGCAGAAAGATAAAGCAGTATTAAGTTTAGGACAGAAGAAAAGATAAAAGGCTGAAAATATGAACGAACATAGGAAGAGATGTCCTGGGGTAGTTGACCTAAGGGGGTAGTTGTCCAGATACGATATTATACATGATTGTATACCCTGCACTTCTTTTTCAAGGGGAGAGTTCATAAATGACGGTTCTAGTAGTAGAATTTATATTTTAAATGCTATGGAAGCATGGATATCAAATTCCCAGGAGGGTGAGGATGTGTGATATATTCCCCAAATAATGCAGGAGGGGGGGGGGGGTGGCCTGTAGGATTGGCTTGTATCATCCCCCCGCAATAATTCACCTTCAATAAATGACATGATCAAATAATATGATCAGGAGGAGGAGGAGGATGACAACTACCCCCTACAACTAATCTCCAGGACAACTACCCCCTACGAGAATCCCACCCCTCCCCCTCCCCGCCCAACTTTCCCCTCATCTCCCCCCAAATGGACGATTGTTGGAACTTGAGATAAAGGCTAAGGATTAGGTCTCCACAGGAGTTGAGAAACGGGAGGATCTGGATGATTCAATGATTCATTTATTGTCATGCAACAAGGATAAAAAATGTTACAATCTGATTTCCCTATTTCAAGCATAAAAATACATATCAGAAAATTGCACGTGATGGATAAGAATGAATACAGAAAAATATATTAATGCACATGTATCAAAAATATATTAACACATTGAGAATAAAGAGGCATGACAATATAATACCTCATTATTCCATGATAAATCTACGTAAACAGTATACAAAAGGAAATAAGAGTACAAGCAAGAGGTCCATGCCTTGCAGAAAACCATGCAGAAACAAAGAAACAAGAAGCTGGAAAATGGAGGAAATAGGAAGAGAGAGAGAAAGAGAGAAAGGAGGAAAAAGAAAAAAGAAAGAACGAAAAGGGTACATAAATAGACAACCAGTACTTCCCCTAACTCTAAAATAGGTGTGGCAATGACACTCCAATATTCAAAACAAAGTACATGTATGTGGGTGTGTGGAGGGGGGGGGGGGGGGGTGTCCACTCCTCCCACGTAGATAAATGGATTAGACATCGTTTTTTAATTATTAAGGCACTGGCAAAGCGCCTTTCAAAGTGTGGGGAGCATTGATAAATATAGTTCACTTTTTTAGAAAATAGGGATATATTTGACAAAAACTGGAAATGCATTCTTGGGCCTTGGGTTGTCCTTTATCCATATCCCTTTCTTATTTGATTTAAATGACGACCTTCTTCTTCGATTATGAATAGCGACCCTTTTCTTTGATTATGAATAGCGACCCTCTTCTCTGATTACGAATAACGACCCTCTTCTTCGATTATGAATCGATTATGAATAGCGACCCTCTTCTTTGATTATGAATAGCGACCCTCTTCTCTGATTATGAATAGCGACCCTCTTCCCTGATTACAATAGCGACCCTCTACTCCGATTATGAATAGCGACCCTCTTCTCTGATTATGAATAACGACCCTCTTCTTTGATAATGAATAGCGACCCTCTTCTTTGATTATGAATAGCGACCCTCTTCTCTGATTATGAATAGCGACCCTCTTCTTTGATTATGAATAGCAACCCTCTTCTTTGATTATGAATAGCGACCCTCTTCTCTGATTATGAATAGCGACCCTCTTCTCTGATTATGAATAGCGACCCTGTTCTCCGATTATGAATAGCGACCCTCTTCTTCGATTATGAATAGCGACCCTTATGAATATTGACCTTTATGAATAGCGACCTTTATGAATAGGGACCCGGATTATGAATAGGGACCCTTATGATTAACGACCCTGATTTGGTATTATGAATAGCGACCCTCTTTCCGTATTATGAATAGCGATCCTTAGGTCTTATTATGAATGGCGGTCCTTATGAATAATTACCCTTATGAATAGCAACCCTTATGTCTTATTATGAATAACGGTCCTTATGAATAATTTTTTTTATGAATAGCGGTCCTTATGATTAGCGAGCAGACCCCTGATATCCAGGGTCCTCGCTAACGTACAGGGGAAAAAACATCATTTCAGGTTGTGGATACCCTTACTTTATAAAGTGCATTGGATAGTTACATCTTTTTTCACTAATATTTATTAATTCACCATAACATTTCTATAGCAACAACCATGTTTTGACATGACGGTGACTTCCAATGACTCAGATTTAGCTGACAGATAAACACCATTTTAGGGTGTACATACATCCGTTCTTTGTTTTGTGTTGATTAATTACAGAAATATTCAATTTTTATCATTCTTTTTCTATAGCAACAGCCATGTTTTGACATGACGGTGCCTTCCAATGTCTCTGATTCAACTTGCAATCAAACGGGCACCCCAAAATACATATACAATGTAGTTAGATGGTTACAATTTGTTTTTGTGATGTTGAATTATAGATATATAGTATTTTCTAAAATTCAATTCCCTGGTGTGCTACCATGGTAACAACCCTAGTGGTCACGCCCACGAACAACTTTATGTAAAATAGGAAGAATATGAGAGCTGAGGGTCCTACCTAACAGAAAAAACATGATTTAAGATTGTGCAGACAGTTATTTCTTTTTTGTATTGATAAATCATAGATATTTTCCACAAATAGCAGCATTTTGTGGGACCGTTTCCATAGCAACGGCCCTTTTTTGACACGCCCATGACTTCAAATGACTCAGATTGAGGTTGGAATCAGATAATCTATGAAGATTGAAGAGCGCCATCAAGCTCCAACAACAACAACATCAGTGGGACAGCTTGGAATACATATATTAGAGTCCTTGCCATGTACATATATTTCATGCTGCTAAATGACAAATATACGGTATTTTCTAAATTCCAGTATTTCGTTATGTTACCATGGTAACGGCCCTAGCGGCCACGCCCATCATGAAATCTTTGGAAAACAGGCAGATTATGAGAGCTGATGGTCCTAACTCACAGAAAAACACGATTTAAGATTGTGCAGACAGTTGTTTTCTATTTTGTATTGATAAATCATAGATATTTCACACAAATATAAGCATTTTGTGGGACCGTTTCCATATTTTATGCTGTTAAAATTTAATGACAAATTTCCAGTATCTCGTTATGTGTTGCCATGGTAACGGCCCTAGTGGCCACGCCCACCATGAACTCTATGGAAAACAGGCAGATTATGAGAGCTGAGGGTCATATCTAACAGAAAAATATAATCTAAGATTGTTTAGACACCTCTCTGTCTATTTTATACTGATAAGTTTAGATATTTTTCCAAAATATAAACTTTTTATGTTACCGTTTCCATAGTAACGGCCATTTTTTGACATGACCGTGACTTTAAATGACCTAGATTTTGGTTTCAATCAATCAGGAAACTCAAAATACATATATTTAGATGGTTACCGGTCATTTTTCAAATTTCTGAATTAGAAATATTAGGTATTTTAGTAAAATCCTACCCTGATAGCAGAAAGTGGTAAAAATTACGTGATATTTACGTCGTGGTTTTCGTCTTTTTTACGTCCTGTAATTACGTCAATAAGATGACAACTTGCACCAACGCAAGACGTCAAGAGGACGTCTTATTTTGACGTCATCTGTACACTCTAAAAACTGAAGTGCTGTATATAGCACTTTTTGAGGGCATGCATAGGGACTGCACTCAGAGTGCTATTGAATGCACACAGCGTGCTATTT
The DNA here is from genome assembly GCA_025617745.1 of Heliocidaris erythrogramma. Taxonomy (NCBI): domain Eukaryota; kingdom Metazoa; phylum Echinodermata; class Echinoidea; order Camarodonta; family Echinometridae; genus Heliocidaris; species Heliocidaris erythrogramma. The sequence goes on from CM046856.1 coordinate 37,759,034, forward strand.
CAGCACCTACACGGGAAAACTGCTAAACATTCAAAAAAAAAAATGATTTGGGCGAGCTTCGAACCAGGGTCCGCTGATCGAGAATTGCTGGCATTACCGCTAGACTAACTCACATTGTACGACTTAGAGCAGATCATATTGTTACATAGTGAATTTACGACACCACATAGTTCATGTTATCTACTTGACTCCCATGACTAAACCGGATTGCAAGAAGCATTCGTTAGTCCATCGGTAACGACAGCGCCTCTCAATCAGCGGAACCTGGTTCGAGGCTCGCCACGGTCACATTTTTTTTTGCTGGTAAATTAGCACACTACAAGTGGTATAAACAGCATTTCAGGTGCAGTCACTATACATGCCCCTAAAAGTAGCACTTTAGTTTTTACAGTGTACAAGACGTAGAGATGACGTCAAAATAAGACGTCCTCTTGACGTCTTGCGTTAGTGCAAGTCTCACGGGCAGAAGCGCAAAACCAACACAATGTCCTGTGTCCGCAAATGCCATTGCCAAGCAACTCCTGGATAACGGAAAGTACAGGGATGCCAGCAAGGAGCATGCTTTACATGTCAAGCAAGATTCATCAGCCTTGTGGCAAGCCCCTGGTGCCGACGGCTTCCTCTCGACTCCTTTCAGTATTGAGGAACTCGCCCTAACCACCCGTCAACTCAAAAGTGGAAAGGCACAGGGACCAGACAACATCCCACCAGAATTTCTCATCCACTGTGGCTCCCGATGTCTTGAATGGCTCAGGGGCTTCTACTCAAACTGCCTCACAAACCTGGCTATACCCAAGATCTGGCGCAAGGCAACTGTCATCGCCATACCAAAACCCAACAAGCCAAAAGATGACCCGAAGAATTATCGCCCCATCTCGCTTTTGTGTGTCCCATTTAAGCTCCTGGAAAGACTACTTCTCGCTCGCTTAGAACCCATCATCGACCCCCAGCTCCCTGATGAGCAAGCAGGCTTTCGCCGTGGTCGGAACACTGTCCAGCAGATAGTCAATCTCACTGATGACATTGAGGAAGCCTTTGAAAAGGGTCACAAGGCAGGCGTGGTCTTGGTGGACCTTACAGCAGCATATGATACAGTCTGGCATCAAGGTCTCATCTTGAAGTTATTGCAACTCATACCCGATCGTCACCTTGTGCGGTTTGTCTCGACCATCATCTCGAACCGCAGCTTCACCCTCAAGACGAGTGACGGACAGACCAGCCGACGACGCCGACTCAAAAATGGGGTACCCCAAGGTTCAGTGCTGGCTCCCACACTGTTTAACATCTACCTCAGCGACCTCCCCCCTACTTCCTCATCCAAGTATGCATATGCAGACGACCTCGCTCTCTTGCACACAGACAGAAACTGGTTGATGGTAGAGAATTCCTTGTCAACAGACATGGATGTCCTGGCCGCGTACCTGCGGAAGTGGAGACTCAAGCTCAGCCCAACCAAAACCACATCGACACCTTTCACCTTAAACACGAAGGAGGCCCATCGACAGCTCACGGTCAAGCTCGATGGTGCAACGTTGCCATGCAACCCCACCCCAACGTACCTTGGTGTAAAATTGGACCGTCAGCTTACCTTCAGACAACACATCGAGTCTGTGCGTGGCAAAGTGTCGTCAAGGAATAACCTCCTGCGTCGTCTTGCTGGCTCCTCCTGGGGTGCCTACACAAGAACCCTACGAACAGGCGCCATCGCACTTGTATACAGCGCTGCAGAGTACGCCGCTCCAGCATGGTGTAGGAGCGCCCATGCTAAAAAGCTGGATGTCACACTAAACGACACTATGAGACTAGTCACTGGATGCCTACGATCTACTCCAGTTAAGTACCTCCCAGTTCTCTCAGGCATAGCTCCCCCGACACTCCGTAGGGAACATCATACTTCCATGCTGGTGACGAAAGCGCAACAGGATAACTCCCACCTCTTGCATGCCCGTATTGCAGAAGCCCCAAATCTTGGCCGCCAACGTCTTCGCTCTCGTCGTCCTTTCAGCCGCCACGCAGCATCCCTTATGCGCTCCAACTTCAACCTAATGGAGCAGTGGAAGCATGACTGGCAAGAGACGGCTAAACCTGTCCAACTAACCATTGCCCCTGGTACCAAGACTCCACCAGGTGCTGAACTCCCCCGCAGAGAGTGGGTCACTCTGAACCGTCTGCGTACCGGAGTCGGCCGTTTCAGTGCCAGCATGCACAGCTGGGGACTCCGCCCATCAGCAGCCTGTCCGTGCGGCACCCCCGAGCAAACATCCCATCACATACTGTTTGAGTGTACTGAACTCGGACCACCTGGGGGAACCCCTCCCGAACTAACGAACCCAAGCAACGAGATTGTCGACTGGTTACAACGCCTTCGAGACATAGCATAGCAGCAAATATCTCATACGAAAGAAGAAGAAGAAGTGCAAGTTGTCGTCTTATTGACGTAATTACAGGACGTAAAAAAGACGAAAACCGCGACGTAAATATCACGTCATTTTTTAACACTTTCTGCTATCAGGGTATATTTCCTTGATGCGTTGCCATGGTAACGGCCCTGGTGGCCACACCCACCACTAACTTTTTGGCAAACAGGCAGATTCTGATAGCCTAGGGTCCTAGCTACCAGGAAAACATCACAAAAAATTGTGCCTAAGGGGGGGGGGGGGGGGGGGGGGGGGGTCTACGTTGGCCCATAGACTATAACTAGCCATTGCTTGCCTTTTGGTTGAGTCAGCGTGGGTGAAATTAATGAATAGAGAGTACATGGCTTTTGTAAGGATACTTTACATAATTCTTTGTGCAGCACTAACAGTCTGTTATGTCTAGTTTTGCAACTACTTAGTTGCCAAGGACATTAATATTCATGAAATCTTATAAAGAATCTTGCCAATTAGTATCAAATTAGGGAAGTTGCCACCTAGAAAATTGACTGCTGTGCTCTTGGGTAGAATAGACTTGGTGGAAAGGGAAAATGTGTAGATTGTATACTCTGCCAGGCCAAGTTCAAGTTCTGGACTCTTTTTATTGATTTTTTTATTCGCCGACAATACGCGATAAGCCGAGTGATGGCGCGATCCCGAGAACCTGTTGGCCCCGAAAAAAAAAGAGTCCAGTGCAATTGCTCCACGCTGACGACTTTCCCTGAGATTTTTCAGGGAGAGCAATTAAAATTTGACGCACCTCCCCAGCTAAAGCGCTAGTGAACTTTTGACCTCTTCTTTTTTGTCAGATGGGTTCAGTGTTTTAAGGATATTGTTCCTCACACATATCTACCTAAAGGAAAACCATTGGGTGTCTTCTTTCTGGCCATGTCATTCCTCTGATGTTTGGCGAACTTTTCAATTTTCCTGGGGTTTAATATACATGTATTAATAAAAAAAAACAGGCACGTACACCTAATATGTTATGTTCATAATCTGGATAACCTACTACATAAATAGATTAAACAACTGTTTATCTTCAGCAAAAAGGTTTGCGGTACAACCATGTGAGTTGGAATAACTCCACGTTCCGGTCAGAATGCTCTGGCCGTCGTCAGGAGAATGAGAAGAGCGAATAAATCAGCAGAATTTATGTATGAAGTAGCAATTCACTTATTAAAACGGAATTAGTATAGAAAGAAATAGTAACAGTAACATCAAAGTACCTACATTGAAAGGATAAATAACATCAAGGTGCCTGCATTGAAAGGATAAGTAACATCAAACGAGTCCTGCGTTGAAAAGAAACATTGAAAACAAGTGAACAATAGGACTAAGAAACCAATTAACCTTCTGGATAAGCTGGAAACAAAAGGGGGATTAGGACAGTAGGTAATCTGTGGAGAGAAACATGACATCCTGTTGAGGAAAGAAATTAAGGTTAAAACACACATATGGAAAAGGTGAAATATTGACACCAGAATGAGTATATTAATAATAAATGTTGTGAATGAAGTGGACCGGTGTGGCTGTGGAGAGAAAGGTGAAAAAACATGATAATGAACAAATTGAGGAGAGAAACATGAAATCCTGTTGGAGATAATCTGTGGAGAGAAACAAGTCATCCTGTTGAGGAAAGACATTAAGGTTAAAACATACATGTGGAAAAAAAATTATATATATAATATGGTCGAATTTCCCCTTGCCACTCGAGCTTCTTTGCCTTCGGGGTCTGATAACGTGGAGTTATTCCAACTCACATGGTTGTACCGCAAACCTTTTTTCTGAATTACAAATTCACCATGCAAACCTTAAAAAAAAACTGTTTATCTTGTAATCATTAAGGGTTGCTTTTCTGGTATTTATTTCAGTGTTACATTTCACTGTGAACAACCACTTACAGATACTGAATACACTACTGCTGTCATGATAACGTATTTGCTATCATAAACCATTATGCAATTTTGCTGGCATCATACATGACAACAACTGCCGTATTGGGCTCTTTCCCCTTATTTTTCCAATTCCTCAAGCTATTGAGCGACTTTCGGAGTGCTGGCGAAAAAAAAGAAGATTATTGGAGGGCTGGGAGAAAAAAACATTTCTTCACCCCAATCCCCCATCTCCACCACCCCAGCCAACTGAGCGACATTTGGAGAGCTGGCGACAAAAAAAATACATTTACACTCTAAAAAGTCAAACGTTAAATGTACATTTAAAAGGTTGGAGGAGTGACAACATTTTCAAAATGGTAAATGAACACTTTTAACATGCTGCATACAGCCTTTATACTATTAGATCCAGCATGTTAAAAGTGTTAATTTACCATTTTAAAAATGTTGTCACTCCTCCAACCATTTACATGTAGATTTAACATTTGAGTTTTTAGAGAGTACCATGCGGATTAGGGGCGCTTAATCTTTGAGGATCCTGATTTTTCTTCATTTTCCCCCTTTTTTTATGTTTCTCTCTTTGGCGTTTTTTGTGCCCCCTCGAAATGCCGCCCTGGGCGCGTCCCCCCCCCCCTCCTGCCACCTGTAGATACGCCACTGTACTTAGATGTAGGTATACAATTTTCCCACCATTACTTGCTTTTTAAAAGGTAGAAAGTTTTAAAAGGTCCATGACTACGGCAGCCAAACATATAAATTCAAAAGGAAAGGTGTAACAGTGTCGGTGTTGTATGCTATCCGTCATAAATTAAGAATCCACTGATAAACCAACTGAAAAGTGGTTAGGAGGCCCTCAAGACCGACATTACATGTCTCTTGGACTGTCAGTATCGTGGTTGGTCGGTCTGGTGGGTTAGCTCCTCCCTCTTATCAGACAAGATTCGGAACATAAGCTTCTCATTTCTCCTCTAGTAAAGTGCAATGCACCTAACGTGAACTACATGTATGAAGCACATTTATAAGTCTAATAAATTATGTTTTGAAGTTTTCAAGAGAGCCGACTTATTACAAATATGAAACGAAAGTGATTATTTTTCAAGTTTTATAAAGAAATAGTGTTTTTCTAGTGTTCACTTGAGTTTTTCATTTCATTGTGAACAACCACGCTATATCACTAAAGACATAAAGACAAACATGCTCTCATAAATAATCATATAGTATTGCTGGCATCATACATTACAAAGACTGTCATGTTATTGTCTGTCTCATTATTATCTCAATATTTAAAAATTCAAATTAACTCTTTCAGTGCCGATGTCAAATATATGTGACAGATATACTTATCATTTTCATTCACCAATTTCTCAACCACAGGAAAGGTTTATGGTGGTCAATGTATATGAGAATTTTGAGCATAAATCAAGCATTCTAAATATACTAGCAGAAGCAGCCCGTGGACATCCACCGGCGCTCGCTGTGTTTACGATTAATCACCGTACCGTATATTTGTCACGTGAATAAAAAAAAGTCGGATAAAGTTATTTTTTACCAAGAAGTTTTTACAACATGTGAGTAATATTTATCCAAGGCTTGCATGAGTTCTGAAGAAAATACATTTCATGTTCGGGTAGAATATGCATGCATAGACCTAGAGGGAGCGATTTGATCTTGCCATGTTTCTTTGGTTTAATACTCACAGAAATTAAGGCCATGAAAACATAACGTGCATAAAATAGCGGTACGTCCCTTGTAAAGGATGCAAAATGAGGGGGAAGAATGTATTGTCATTTCCTTTTCAGGGGGATTATGGTCCCCTTATATAGGTCTTGGGAGGACCGACGGATTGACTTTTCCCAACTATGTAGCACAGCTAGTTGGTAACTAGCCATTGCTTGCCTTCTGGTTGAGTCAACGTGGGTGAAATTAATGAATAAGAGAGTACATCGCTTTTGTAAGGATATTTCTTTGTACAGCACTCATAGTCTTTTATGTCTAGTTTTGCAACTACTACGTTGCCAACTACATTAATATTCATGAAACCTTATAAAGAATCTTGCCAATTAGTATCAAACTTGAGAAGTTGCCAACTAGAGAATTGACTGCTGTGCTCTTGGGTAGAATAGACTTGGTGGAAAGGGAAAAATGTGTAGATTGTATACTCTGCCAATCCAAGTTCCATAGAGCACGGGCTTTAGTTTCCAAACTATTAACAGCCACTGATCGTTGCCTTTTACTTAAAATTAGGAATCCCACATGGCTGTAGTCAAACTTAGTCTTCCACATTTTTCTTTATTTTCTACCATTCTTTCTTTTTCTCTCTTTTTTTCTCTTTCTTTTTAGTGTCCATTTAAAAAAATTTTCTCATTTGTTTTTCTTTTATTTCCCTATTTATACCTTTCGTACATTCTTTTCCTCTTCTATTTTGTCAGATGGGTTCAGTGTTTTAAGGATATTGTTCGTCACACATATCTACCTAAAGGAAAACCATTGGGTGTCTTTTTGTCCAAATACTAGTATATGTTCCCGACAAATGTATGAGGAAAATGCAACGTGCAAAAAGTCACATGATACATTATTTTATTCTTTATGCAGGAGGGAAGCAAGTTTGAAATTGAGTTTTTCAGAATTATTGAAACAAGACGATTTATTTCCTCTTTGTGGTGATGGTATTTATGACATAAATCATAATTTATATAATGTTAGTTAAAGTCATTTTTTGGAAAAATCGACAGCACTTTAGGAAATCTGCATAATATGTATGTGTGATCGCTATCTCTTCCGAAATATACCCTCTTCATTTCTCCCGCAAATCTCTTCCCTGAAATTTCTGGCCATGTCATTCCTCTGATGATTGGCGAACTTTTCAATTTTCCTGGAGTTTAATATACATGTATTAATTTCAACAAACAGGCACGTACACCTCATATATTATGTTCATAATCGAGATAACCTACTACATAAATGGATTAAACAACTGTTTATCTTGTAATCATTAAGTGTTGCTTTTCTGCATGGTATTCATTTTAGTGTTACATTTCACTGTGAACAATTAGAGATACTGAATACACTACTGCTGTCATGATAACGTATTTGCTATCATAAACCATTATGCAATTTTGCTGGCATCATACATGACAACAACCGCCGTATTGGGCTCTTTCCCCTTATTTTTTCGATTCCTCAAGCTGTTGAGCGACTTTCGGAGTGCTGGCGAAAAAAGAAGATTATTGGAGGGCTGGGGGATCTCTTCACCCCCCCCCCCCCCCCACCTCCTGCCACCCGTAGATACTCCACTGTACTTAGATGTAGGTATACAATTTCTCCACCATTACTTGCTTTTTAAAACGTACAAAGTTTAAAAAGGTCCATGACTACGGCAACCAAGCATATTCAAAAGAAAAGGCGTAACAGTGTCAGTGTAGTATGCTATCGGTCATAATATTATGAATCCACTGATAAACCAACTGAAAAGTGGTTAGGAGGCCCTCAAGACCGACATTACATGTCTCTTGGACTGTCAGTATCGTGGTTGGTTGGTCTTATGGGTTAGCTCCTCCCTCTTATCAGACAAGATTCGGAACATAAGCTTCTCATTTCTCCTCTAGTAAAGTGCAATGCACCTAACGTGAACTACATGTATGAAGCACATTTATACGTCTAATAAATTATGCTTTGAAGTTTTCAAGAAAGCCTACTTATTAAAAATATGAAACGAAAGTGATTATTTTTCAAGTTTTATACCTAATAGTGCTTTTCTAGTGTTTACTTGAGCGTTTCATTAACAACCGCTCTATATCACGAAAGTTATAAAGATAAACATGCTCTCATAAATAATCATAGTATTGCTGTCATCATACATTACAAACGCTGCTTATGTTATTGTCTATCTCATTATTATCTCAATATTTTAAAATTCAGATTAATCTATTAAAAGGACAAATAAAAGCGTACGAACAAAAATCTTAGATGTTCAAGGAAAGTGCTATAGGAGGGTTAGCGGTGATTCTTTTATTCCTTTCTTCCAACCCCAAAACCCCCTTTATCTCTCTCTCACACACACACACACACGCGCGCGCGCGCATCCTCACTCACACTCCTTTTTTTAAAACTTGTTTATTTCTTGATTCACTTTTTCAAAATGAACATTACAAATTAAACATTTATTATACTTGTAAGTCCATTGATAAAATAACCATTAATCAATTTTATTTTTATTATTAATATTGATATAAATATTTTCTATTTTACTCTTTTAAAAAAGCATGTCTGTGTGTGCTTGTGTAGGGTTCGCGAGCTCGTGTGTGGGCGTCTATGTTTAATTGTGTTTGTAATTGCGTTTTTAAAGATATGTATTAATCATATCATTTACCAAATGCCTTACTCGACCTGCATACTTGTAACCTGCATACACGAACTGATATTTTAGAAATGTTCGGGGGAACTGCAGGACACAATTAACACTGTATCAACAAGAATTGCATTCAAGTGTAGCTCTCATAACCAAATGGTCTGTATTAGTATTTACAATCATAATATAATAATAATAATAATAATACATGACATTTATATAGCGCTAATTGCAAAAGCCTCTAAGCGCTTATAGAGTGATAGTAAGAGAGAGATACCAGAACAATTACACATACTGAGAAACTACAAAGAACAAAATATAACAAGATACATGTACACATTATGAATAAACAGATTTGAACAGATGGGTTTTTAACATTGTTCTAAAAATGTTCACATTGTCGGCTTTACGAATTTGGTGCGGTAAGTTGTTCCAGAGTGATGAGGCAGCAAATGAGAAAGATCTTTGACCGTAGGCTTTAAAAGAAATCTTTGGAATTTGAAGGAGAGACTGATTGGAAGAACGGAGAGTACGTGCCGGAACATAATGATGTAGGAGACCAGATAGGTAAGTAGGAGAGAGTCCATTATAAGATTTATAGGTGAGGAGGTTGATTTTGTATGCGATGCGTGCGGTTATAGGTAGCCAGTGCAGTTTCTGAAGAATTGGTGAAATATGTTGAGAAGGGGGGACACGGAATATGAGACGGGCAGCTATATTTTGAACACGTTGAAGTTTGGCAAGGTCTTTAGCAGGGAGTCCATAAAGAAGAGAGTTGCAGGAGTCGAGCCTTGAAGTGACGAAGGCATGAACTAACCGGGTGGTAGTAGCATAATCAAGGTAGCGACGAATTTTACTTATTTTCCTGATGGCCATTAGAGAAGTTTTACAGACATGGTCAACATGTTTTCTCATATTGAGAGAAGAATCCATGAAGACTCCAAGATTTTTGGAAACTGGAGAAGGCGTGATCATACTATGTCCAATTTGGAAGTTGGGAAGTGGTAGAGAAGTGGGAAATCGAGAACCAAAGAAGATTATATCAGTTTTAGAGTCGTTTAAAACAAGCTTATTATGTACTGCCCATGATTTGATATCCTTTATACAAGCTTCTATTTTGGAGACAGCAGATGATCGGTCAGCAGGGTCAAAGGTAATGTAGAGTTGCGTGTCATCAGCGTATGCTACAGAAGAAACACCATGGGCTGATATGAGATCTTGCAAAGGAGCGCTGAACATGATGAATTCTAATGGCCCAGCAACAGAGCCCTGGGGAACGCCGCACCAGACGTGATGACAATCTGACTTAACATTGTCAATAAGGACGGATTGCTTGCGATTGTTCAGGTAAGAAGAGAACCATTTCAGAGCTGTGCCCTTTATGCCATAGCGAGTGGAAAGGCGATGACGGAGATGTATATGATCAATTGTATCGAAGGCGGCTGAGAAATCTAAAAGTACCAGCACAGCTTCTTTTCGCTGGTCCAGGGCAAGTAAGATGTCATTTTGTACCCGGAGAAGGGCAGTTTCGGTACTATGGTATGGGCGGTAGGCAGACTGCATTTCGGCATGGAGGCTGTTCTCACAGAGGTACGTTTGAAGTTGTGACATAGCAGCTCTTTCAATAAGCTTGGACGTAAACCTCAAGTTTGAAATTGGGCGGTAATTTGTCAAGTCATCTGGATCTAAACTTGGCTTTTTTAACAAAGGAAGAACACAAGCTTCTTTGAGATGATCAGGGAAAGATCCAGTCGAAAGAGACAGGTTGACAATCTTGGTTAAAATTGGCAGGAGCTCAGGTAGATTGTCCTTGAAGAGAGAGGATGGCAGGGGATCTAACTTGCAGGAAGTGACAGGGGCCTGCTTTATCAATTTCAGTACTTCGTCGGGTGTGACATCACAAAACTCAGTAAACGATGTTGAACAGTTTTCATGAATCTCAACAGAAATGGGAGAGTGATCTGACATGCTGATCCTATCGTGTAATTTGACAATTTTTTCATCAAAAAAGGCCGCAAACTTGTCTGCAAGATTTTTAGGATCTTCCGCATGAGGGAGCATAATATTAGATTGTTTTGCGTGACAAAGATTGTCAATAGTGCGAAACAGATTGCGCTGATCACACTGGGCTATTTGACAGCAATGGTAGTTTGACTTAGCAGAGTTGAGAAGGTTTCTGTAAGTAGCACATTGCTGCCTATATAGATCTTTGTGCACGGTAAGGCCTGATTTTTGCCATTTCCTTTAGAGTCGCCGCTTCTCTTGTTTGGCATCACGTAGAGTGTCCGAATACCATGGAGCATGGGGACGTAATACAACAGATCTCTCAACTTCAGGGGCATGATGGTCGAGGAGGCCTTGAAGGGTGCTGTCATATTGCAAAACAAGAGAGTCCAGCTTATCAGAAGGATTAGTCAGAAGTGGAGAGTCAAGAATGTCTAACTTAAATGAAGGTAAATCGATTGAACGAATTTTCCTAGTGCGAAATGTCCTTCTCTGGGCAGGTGGTCGAATAACATTTATAAGACATTTGCATGATCAGAGGGTAAATCATGATTGGTCGTGACAGAAGATAGAAAATCATCAGAATTGTCAGAAATAAGGAGGTCTAACGTGTGGCCAGCATCATGAGTAGGGACATTGACGTGTTGTATCAAATCAGTTGCAGCTAACAAGTCACAAAAATTAGCTGCTTCACGGTTTTCAACAGAGTCTACATGTATGTTAAAGTCACCAGCAAGAAGAAATTTGCAGGAGTTCGAGATCACGGATTCGGCAAGGTTTCCAAATTCTTCTAGAAACATAGCAACAACAGGTTTTAATATTGAACATTATATCCTACATCATGAAATTCTTTTTTGTAAGGAATGTCTCACGTGACATAAAATAATTTCATCATGAAGAAAGTATACCATGCACTCTTTTCGAGGCACCAACTGAAATTATGGAATCTTCGGTGACTGGCATAGTTACTCTTTTCTTGGTGGCTGCGCCCTCAGAAAATAATGCTATGCCAGTCACCTCAGAGAATCAATAATTTCAACTGGAGCCTCTTAGTGCAAGGTATACTTGATTACTATCCTACAAAAATGGAACAAGGGAAGAGGGGACACGACTGTATGCTGGGCTGTGGTGGCAACATTTTCAGCTCAACCCAGGACTCGAAACGACATGTAGGTGTACAATGCAGGTAATGCCATAATCATATGACGATCCAAATGCAATATGCTTCTTCACACAATGTCTTTCTCAAACATTTCGTTCTTTTTTTCTTTCCTTTTTTTTTGTTGCCTAGAACCATATTCGCTTGACTACAAACTTTGAATTTGTTTACATTCATTTACATAATTTATGGACAAAATCATAATTTTTTAGAAAATCACTTGCATTTGAGGATATCGAAAATAAGAATTAACTGATACACTTCGGGTCTCCTTTAAGCCCCAAATGCAAATCCTGTTCAATGACTTGTCCCTAGTTAAGTTGTATTGTTTATAATAATTGTGACCCCGCCGCCTCAAAAAACCTACAATAAGTCGCACGGATCACAACGTAGCAAACAGCCAAAAATAGTAAATTTGCTTGGCTCAGTCGATTTTCTGTTTTTGATAGAAATGGGTAGTTCATTATCATTCTATCATGTCTCAAGTTTGTGAGTCGTAATTCGACTTAGAAATATGTTTTGGGGGCATTTTAAAATGACTCCTCCTTTTTTCACCTGTCGAGCTAATGAATGTTTGGAGAGCATTTGTAATACTTTCATTCAATGCCAAATTACTACTTTACCTCTAAAGGTATTAAATTGATTTTTGGAGTGAGTAATGAATAGGTCCTCCTGATGCAGTGTGCCAAAATTCAGCCTAATCTGATAATCCCTTCATACCGGTTGCTATGGCCACTTGAATACCCAGTTTTACTTGGGCGCACACAGACAGCGAAGGTTTAGCACTCTTTTGTTCCGAACTTAAACGGCCATTTTCTCTGCATAGGAGTTATTGATTGCTGGTTACATACTGATTCTAAATGTGATATTTAAAGGTGTTATCATTGAGTAAACTAGGCAAGTGATATACCATTGGAAAGCTGAGAATCACTACTTTCAGAAAATGTATAAAACAAAAATAATAATTTTGGCGACTTATTGTAGGTTTTGAGGCGTCGGGTCACATATAATTATGCAAATTTTTGGTCGATCATTATTCGATCTATCTCGAAAGCTTGAAAGCCTTCAATCTGATGTTTGTACTAATGGTGTTGATTCATTCTGCTCTGTTGTGATGATTTTGTTAAGACAGCACAGAATATTGGTGTTTGTAAATGGAAAAATCCTCAAGTTAGTAAAAAACTGAATGGTTAAACCATGGTTTGATGGTGATTGCCGAAAAGTTCGAAGAGAGTATTTTAGTATTAAAGATAGATTAAAGAATAGGTCAACGAATATGTCCACCTCTGTTGAAAATGAGTTAAATAAGGCTTTTAAAAGTTATAAAAGATTGTTGAGATTTAATAAGAGACGGTACATTAAACAGTTAAATGATTCTTTGAGGTTTTTAAGGAAAAATAACCCCTCTGAATATTGGACTCTTCTGAAAAAGGGTGAGAAAAGAGCTTATTTTACTAATAAAGTCCCATTAAGTGTCATTGTTGAGCATTTTAAAAATCTTGGTAATGTAGACAATGTCACAGACGTTGGGAGTAGTATACCAGGGGAGCGTTTCATCAAGCATATTGTCAGTGATTTTCACCGACAACTGTTATAAGCTACTGAAATCCTTGCATCTGATTGGTTGAGAGCAAATTTGTCGGTGAAAATCACTGACAAAACGCTTGATGAAACGCTCCCCAGAAGTTGAAAATTCTGAAATACATTCGTCGGTGGAAAGTTTTAACGAGTCTGATATTTTAAATGCTCCAATAAAATTCAATGAGACATTGCTGGTTATCAAACGTTTAAAAAATGGCAAGGCTTCTGGTATAGACTTCATGAGGAATGAATTTTTGAAAAATTGCCCAATTAGTATTTTACATTTAATACTTACCTTTTTTTAATTGCTGTGCTAGATAATGGTATTATTCCAGCTGACTGGTGTGTAGGGATTTTCGTCCCAATTTTTAAAATTAAAGGCGAGGACACAAACCCAGATAATAATAGGGGAATTGCACTTCTGTTTAGGGAAGCTGTTTACTTCGATTTTAAACTATAGAATATCAATTTTTTTGGATTGTAATGAGATTTTAGGCGAAGAACAGGCTGGATTCAGGTCAGGCTAACTGTAAAAACTAAAGTGCTACTTTTAGGGGCATGTATAGTGACTGCACCTGAAATGCTGTTTATAGTACTTGTAGTGTGCTAATTTACCAGCAAAAAAAAATGTGACCGTGGCGAGCCTCGAACTAGGTTCCGCTGATTGAGAGGCGTCGACGTTACCGACGGACTAACGAATGCTTCTTGCAATCCAGTTTAGTCATGGGAGTCAAGTAGATAACATGAACTATGCGGTGTCGTAAATTCACTATGTAACAATATGATCTGCTCTAAATCGTACGATGTGAGTTAGTCTAGCGGTAATGCCAGCGATTCTCGATCAGCGGATCCTGGTTCGAGGCTCGCCAAAATCACGATTTTTTTTTGGTGAATGTTTAGCTCTCGTGAAAGTGCTGAAATAGCACGCTGAGTGTATTCAATAGCACTCTGAGTGCAGTCCCTATGCATGCCCTCAAAAAGTGCTATATACAGCACTTAAGTTTTTACAGTGTATTCAACAACTGATCATAGTTTTGTACTGAAATGTATTATTGATATCTTTTTGTAAAGGAAAAAAGATGTATTGTGCATGTATTGATTATAAAAAGGCCCTTCATTCGATTGATAGATCATCTTTATGGTTGAAAATTTTGGCTTCCGGAGTAAAGGGCATAGTTTTTGTAGTTATAAATAATATCTATAAACATGCCAAATCATGTGTTAACTTAAATGGTCAGTTATCAGAATATTATATGTGTAATGTAGGTGTTAGACAAGGTGAAAACCTGTCACCGTTGTTTGATATGTTTCTGAATGATTTTGAAAGTCATATCAGTAAATTCTATAGGGACCTTTCTTTGATGGATGATGTTTATAGTGATAGTTTGTCAGATGAAGATATTCAACTTTTTTCAGGCTTTATTGTTTGTTATATGCTTATGATATTCTTATTTTTGATGAAAATCCGAATGAGCTTCAGAAAGCATTAATTGCTGTGGAGGAGTCCTGCGAGAAATGGTATCTTCAAGTAAATACGAGTAAGACGAAAATTGTTATTTTTTCAAGAGGAAAGGTGAGGAAAGTACCTAGATTTATATTTAATCGTCATCTTGAAGTAGTAGATGACTTTAATTATTTAGTAGTTAAATTCAATTATAAAGGCATACACATACACACTAAACTGTGTGTATGTAACCATGAAGCTTCAAATGATGTAACTCGATGCGTGAAACAGTACTTGTACAAAATGTGCGAACGAATAACACGTATGTTGCGTCGTATACATTGAAGCCATACATGCGGATATGGCCTTGGAGTATACACGTCACGCTGTTCTTTGGAAATACACCAATTGAGGTTTCTCCCCTTCACAGGTAAAGGGTATGGGTTGGGCACGAAGCTACAAACCAGCTTCATGGGTTGGCAGAATTATTACTCCCTCCGGAAATTCAATGTTTAGAAATGAATTTATGAAATATGGACGGCACGTCAGCCCTTAAAAAGTGCCTCCCAACCCTCTAAGAACCATCCCCTCTAAGAACCATCCCCGCCCGTGGGTACCAAAGGTGGGGACCGAAAGAGCCAGGGGAGGCGCCTATTCGAACAAAAAAAGGCCCAAAATCATTATACTGTATATATATATATATATATATATATATTCGCAGCCATAGGGGGAATCCTTTTATCTCAGCCTATTGTTATCATTCCCCGTAACGCCTGTCGAAATTCCCCTTAACGCCCAATTTTTATTGTGACGGAATAAACAGCATTGTTAGGATCCCCCCTATGATCGGAAATAGGGATATACATGTATATGTATTATGTATAATTACATTAGGTGGACAGTTTTTGTCTTATTTCTATGCTCAAAAATAATTGTCATGCGTCGGTTGATGAAAAATACACAGAAGTCAATGATGAAAGCAACAACCGTTAAGAGATTTTATATATCTATATAAAGGGGATATATGATATATATATATATATATATATATATATATGATCTCCATGGTACATTAGCAGGACATTTATTGTCCTACTTCTCTGTTCAAATGTCCGCTTAATGTACGAAATGTCCATCTAATGTAGGGGGCGCTATTATGACGGAATAAACCGCATTTTTGCATGTCCTGCTAAAGTAGCATGTAGATATATACACATATATTATATCCCCTATATATATTCTCCCTTTTTTTTTCTTACTCCTTGGTTACGCTAGTATCCTTGGAGCCTTGAGCGCATTGCGCTTCTCGCTTCTTTTGCTTTTGTTTTTCTTTTTTTTTTGTGACGTGTTTTATGTCACTCTCTGTCTCTCTCTCAGCTTTCTTTACCATGTTTGCGCGAGTATCCATGGAGCTTTCTCCCCTTTTGCGCTTCTCTTCTTTTATGACGTTTTATTACGCTTCTATCTCTCTCTCTCTCCTCTCCTCTCCTTTCTGATCTCTACATGGATTCGCTGGTATCCATGGAGCTAATGCGTTTTTTAGCGCTTCACGCTTTTTTGTGTACCTACCTAATAAATTTCGTCATTTCCTGATGAAGGCCTATGGCCGAAAATTCGAATCTTTTCATCGTATACGAACTTTTTCATTACTATCTTGTCTTGTTCCTTAACTTTGCATGTCCGAAGCAGAACTATCATTGTACTATATATAATATATATTTCTGTTTCTAACCTCTGATTTATCTTGCTTCCGTGATGCCCAACTTTCCCGATGGCTACCTTATACAACAGTCTCAATGATAGCATCAATGTAACGGCAGCTGCAGAAATCAGGTAATGATAAACCTCTTGTCCTAATTTTTCCTTCTATTTTTCCTTCCTTCCCCCTTTCTTTCTGTTTTCCCTCATGCTATATCGATTTACTTTTTCATTTATATCATTTTCAACAAATCATTCCTGTGCATGGGTATTATAAAAATGGCGCCAAAAGTTCAAACGAGATTCCGTATCTCTTTGAATGGGCTTCTTTTCTCGTCTTCTTTTCCTCCATCTTTTCATCCGTCTTCTTTTCCTCCGAGGCCAACGAGTTATAGACTTTCGGCTTCACAACTTCTCTTCCGATACTAGCCGAAATTATGAGGTTCATCTTGTCCTATTTAAGCCGAAAATAGTAGGAAAGGAATTTCATGTCACGGTCCAGGGAGATATAGCTCGTCTCATAAAGAGTTGCGATTGATTCGAATCGATCGCAACTTGAAATCAATCGCAACTCATATCTCGTATTAAGTACACAGTTGCGATCGATTCGAATCAATCGCAACTCTTTATAAGACGGAGCACAGCCGAATGCATGTGTGCGATTTCACCGTATTAGTCAAATATTACACCTGCTGATTGCTTTATTATTTTCTTTACCGTACGGTATACGGTAATTATGTCTAGAAAGTACTGTTCCTCACAATACATTCTGTTTAAGTCTTTGTGGTATAATTTTGTATTGCCTGTCCAAATTCGACATATTCAAAAGCAGGGGCGTTGATCCGTTTTTCGGATGGGGGAGGGGGGGGGGGGCAAGACAGCCTAATAGTGCCCTTCGTGATTTTTGAACGCCTCCTTATTACCAGCTTTTCCACGGTTACATGAAGCAGGGAAAATTTGCGCGCGGAGCGCTCGGTGAAATTGAAGTCTGATCGTGTAATTACCCCGGAGGGGGGGGGGGGGGGGGGGGGGGGAGGGGGATCCCCCAAAGTGGTGGGTATGTGCCGCCGGCAAGACAAAAAAGGGGGCCTTCAGAACGAGCGTATCATGAATAGGATGGTCTTCGGAACTATTAACATTTCTTGGTCGAGACCTTGACCAAGACACTGAATTCCTGAGATCGAGACTGATCTCGACTGTATCACAGTCGGTTTGAAATTACCGACTATTCTTATTTTCTCTCCATTCAAACAGGAAAAGTATCAACGCCAATTTGACCCGCTGCCAAGCGATGCAGATTGTCAGACCGGGAATTCCAGAACAAGATATCGTGACACACTTTGTCAACGAATCGGCACACGAACACGACCTTACTCTGACGCGCATCGCAGATCAGAACCAATCGGATTGCATTCAATTGCGGGAAAACTGCGCAATCGTCGGGAATTCGGGTATCCTGTCGGGTAGCAAGTGTGGTGATGTCATTGACTCTGCCGAATACGTCATCCGATTCAATTTGGCACTACTTGGGAAGCGCTTCCAGGAGGACGTTGGCTCCAGGACAGATGTTATGACAATGAACCATGAGCAGATGGTGACGCTGACATCATGCGCACTTCCACCGAAGAAGAGACTTCGCGTCGTGTCGAGAGCAAGGTGCAATAACATGATGACAGGCATGAACATCTTTCAAGAGGAGAACAGAGTTTTATGGTTCTTCAAAGATTGCAAGTTTTTAGACAGAGTGAAAGAGGCGCTGGGTCTCCTGCGCAAAAAGAATGGTTTGGATTTCAGATACGCCTATAGTCCTGGATCGCCAATGGTTGCAGCTTCTAGGTGAGGACCGAAGTTTTCTGCTTCTTTCAACTACCTCTTTTCAGTGTCTCTTGATGCATTCGTGGTTGTTTGTCTGGGGGTGCTTGTGTGTGGATGTGTATATTTATACGCATTCAAACCGATGACATCGAACAAAGTAATTCAATAGGTCATCGGTTGTCAACAATTGGTGAGGTTTATTCCGTCAATGAATTTTGTGACGCAATTCAATAGTGGAGTCATCGGTTGAAATTCGAACAATAGCTTACAAATAGCTGTGTGTGCGCGCGCGTGTGTGTGTGTGTGTTGTTTTTTGATTGATATTTCTCGCTATATATTTATCGATAATGTAGAAACACATTGATAAGCACCCAGGAAATCCAACGGAAAAACCTCATTGATATAAATGATAAAATAAAAAGAAAAAGAAAAGAAAACGAAGTAAGAATTATAGAAATAAAGAAAGGATTTCTGAGGAATGAACCCAAAATGAACCACTATTACCACGGTTTGACAGGATCAGCGTTTATTATTCTTTCTCTCTTATTTCCCCCAGTATATACAGGAAACTTTATTTCACGGTGTCAAAATCACAATTTCAAACACGTAAATAAATAACCCAGGAACACTATAATATAAAAGCTTCTGCGAGAAGCATAAAAATTTAACTTGATTAAATTTGGTATTTATCCAAAGAGGAGATATATATGTATATTAACCAATGCAAGTCAGTTCCAAAGCCATGACATATCAGCCGACGGTTTAAAATGAGGATTGCCAGGCATCAAAACTAGATCCCCTGAAAAACGGCCGATTACATCCGGGATATTTGTGACGGAAATGTGCAGACATATCTCGCGATTGCTCAATCTTTGCGCTAGCATTGTTTTGTTTACAATTATAGCTGTTACTTCAATCATAGTGAGAACGACAAAATTTCGAAGGAAGAATATCTGGTGAATATTGCGACGATGATATCAGCCTCGATATGAATATTGAAATTGATGATGGAGAATATAGCAGTGATTGTGACATCGATGAAGCTGACGGAGAAATAGGAGAATTTGACGATCAAAATGGAGGTGCAGGGGATGAGGAAGCTTCTGCAGTAGTCTAGTTCTGGGCTCTTTTTATTGATTTTTTTATTCGCCGACTATACGCGATAAGCCGAGTGATGGCACGATCCCGAGAACCTGTTGGCCCTGAAAAAAAAAGAGTCCAGTGCAATTGCTCCACGCTGACGACTTTCCCTGAGATTTTTCAGGGAGAGCAATTAAAATTGGCCGCACCTCCCCAGCTAAAGCGCTATTGAACTCTGGACCCCTGACGTCAGCGTGGAGCAATAAGCCAGTTCGGGGTTAGCGCATGGTACAAAAGACCCCAAATATCCACAGATATTTTAGACATGGAGGGTCCCTTTATGTGCACTTCAGAAAAATAACTCTGGGAGTGATAGAGGTGCCTCATGAATAGCTTTTGTTTCCCCCTTTAAAAAGAATACTTCCACCTGGATATCATGGAATGCACCATTAGTGCATAATTGAATAATGATTACATGACATTCATGAGCACATATCGAATATCAGTGTCAGTGGGTTTTAGAATTTGGTACAGATAACCTTTATCTGCTCATGCTGAGATTGCATCTCCGAAGTGGCTTATTGCACTGGACTCTTTTTTTTTTCGGCGCCAACAGGTTCTCGGGATCGCGCCATCACTCGGCTTATCGCGTATAGTCGGCGAATAAAAAAATCAATAAAAAGAGTCCAGAATTAGACTACTGCTGCAGCTGTAGCGGGCGAAGGCGGGGGATTTAGACACACCGACGGGGCCGAGGCGAGCTATAGATAGCACCTGTCGGGCAAAATAATGATATTGAGCATTGCGCGGGCGTAGACACGCATAATTATCCATTGTTAGTTGGGGGGATGATCTATTCATCATCCCCCCCCCCCCCCCACTAACAATAGAAAGTGTGTTCGTATCTACGCAACTGGAGCATTGCAATTCTAACAAAAACAGTAATAATAACAATGATAATATAGATATTTTATTGACAATGCCTCGTTTCCAGTGCTTTTTACCATGCATAGCCTAGTATAGTAACATACGGGCTGTTATATAGCGCGGACGTGTACCGTGACTGTGCATGTCGCACTTTGCATCGTCGATCTAACTTAGATGTTGAACTACCACTACTATCCACGATATCAATTTCATCGTAGTATAATAATACTCCCTTATGTTTGTGATAAACATTTACGTACTTCATTGTAATTCTTCCTACTTTTGAATGGTGGGCCCCGAAAAATCCCATATTTAGAGTGGGCCGCGAGTTTAAAAGGTTGAGAAGCGCTGAACTATAGACTACACGTGTTTTCACACAGGTAGACTACACCGATTCGAACGCGATGCCTATGCCGATGGAGAGGGTCGAAAAATGTCCCTAGAATGTGTTTTATCGAGAAAAAAAATCTGAAATACTTACCCGAAGACTATATATAATTCAAAAGCAATATATTTTCTCGAAAAGAAAATGAACACAAACGACAAATTTACCTCATCAAAACGGAGTCAATAACTAGGCGAAAACACACAACATCTCAAGTAATTATGTGAGCTTATATGGGGGATTATGGGATTTGTACCATCGGGTCTGCACATCTACGTCACGGATCTTGTACAGAATTCGTTTTCGTTAACTCGAGCTTTGACGATTTGTGGGGCATGTTTATAAAACGATTTGGGGGGTTCGGGTGATGATATCATGAGGTAAATCGAGTCGTATGGTGATTGGGAAGTGTTGAACTATCATAAAATGCGAAATTCACACGATTTCCTGAATTAGGACATTTTTCTTCTCGCAGGAACTTTAAAAAAACATCAATTCGTATTTCCAATCGTTTAAAAGAACTTTAGCATTTGTTTTGTTACTCTTAGTTTAAGAGTTTAACGTGATTTTTATAAATGACATATTCAGCCAAATAAATCATAACATTCATCAAAAGATTGTCTGTTTTTTCTATTTCATATCCAATTACCATAATATTTTCATTCATACTGATATCTAAACCACAATAAAATATCAAACTAATTATAATTTTCCAGAATACAATTACCGTTTTACATTCTAGCATCAAATGATGAGTTGTTTCAATTACTTTACAATATTCACAAAAACAATTACTTTACTTTCCATTTGTACAAGTTATATTTTGATGGCAAAATCATAATTATGCAAGAGTATGAAGTTCAGCTATTTAATTCTATTATATCGTATGTCATTGAATTCAAATGTCAGAACTGAATCCCAATTAAAATTGGAAGGCAGCACTAGCCGCTGTTGCCAAGTGTTTAAAAATGACCACTTTCTACCATGACAAAAGCATCCGACTAAAAAATAATGCTTTTATTCGAAAGGATTTGGTTTCCAATACTTTCAACTTTAGTCATTTCTAAATATCTCAGGACTGAACAATTACAGAGCAAAGGGAAAAGTACGGAATATTAGCTGTTTGGCATATTATTTTCAAATCTCGCTTGTGACAGTTAACTGTGCGCACCCCATCCTACGGTACCCCTACCCCCCCCCCCCCCCACCCCCCCCCCCCCCCCCCCCCCCCCCCCCCTCTAGTGACTAACGGAAGATATTTTCGTCTCTTCAAAATTGTACCTAAAATGCAACTAGAACTTGATTTTCAGATATAACAATGCCAAAATGCCCCTTCCTTGGGAGGGGGGGGGGGGGGTGGGGGACATCCGCCACCGAGACCCTTCCTCTGTGAGGCTACTAAAAGTTTTAATACTATGAATGTCCCATAATATGTACGCATCTTCCACATAATTAAAATGTTTTTCATTTCTGAACTATTCAATTCCAATTCAAATCCTCACCTCCTGAACACCACTCCTAACATAGACCCATAGATATTTAACGGGCTACTTCGAAAAGTGCAACCCATTTCATTCTTTTACCTTTAGATTCACTTACCTGTAGATTCATTTACCTTTACATCCATAGATTCATTTACCTTTACACCCATAGATTCACTTACCTGTAGATTCATTTACCTTTACATCCATAGATTCATTTACTTGTAGATTCATTTACCTTTACATCCATAGATTCATTTACCTGTAGATTCATTTACCTTTACATCCAAAGATTTATTTACCTGTAGATTCATTTACCTTTACATCCATAGATTCATTTACCTGTAGATTCATTTACCTTTACATCCATAGATTCATTTACCTGTAGATTCATTTACCTTTACATCCATAGATTCATTTACCTGTAGATTCATTTACCTTTACATCCATAGATTCATTTACCTGTAGATTCATTTACCTTTACATCCATAGATTCATTTACCTGTAGATTCATTTACCTTTACATCCATAGATTCATTTACTTGTAGATTCATTTACCTTTACATCCATAGATTCATTTACCTGTAGATTCATTTACCTTTACATCCATAGATTCATTTACCTGTAGATTCATTTACCTTTACATCCATAGATTCATTTACCTGTAGATTCATTTACCTTTACATCCATAGATTCACTTACCTGTAGATTTATTTACCTTTACATCCATAGATTCAATTACCTGTAGATTCATTTACCTTTACATCCATAGATTCACTTACCTGTAGATTCATTTACCTTTACATCCATAGATTCATTTACCTTTAGATTCATTTACCTTTACATCCATAGATTCACTTACCTGTAGATTCATTTACCTGTACATCCATAGATTCATTTACCTGTAGATTCATTTACCTTTACATCCAAAGATTTATTTACCTGTAGATTCATTTACCTTTACATCCATAGATTCACTTACCTGTAGATTCATTTACCTTTACATCCATAGATTCATTTACCTTTAGATTCATTTACCTTTACATCCATAGATTCACTTACCTGTAGATTCATTTACCTGTACATCCATAGATTCATTTACCTGTAGATTCATTTACCTTTACATCCAAAGATTTATTTACCTGTAGATTCATTTACCTTTACATCCATAGATTCATTTACCTGTAGATTCATTTACCTTTACATCCATAGATTCATTTACCTGTAGATTCATTTACCTTTACATCCATAGATTCATTTACCTGTAGATTCATTTACCTTTACATCCAAAGATTTATTTACCTGTAGATTCATTTACCTTTACATCCATAGATTCATTTACCTGTAGATTCATTTACCTTTACATCCATAGATTCATTTACCTGTAGATTCATTTACTTTTACATCCATAGATTCACTTACCTGTAGATTCATTTACCTTTACATCCATAGATTCATTTACCTGTAGATTCATTTACCTTTACATCCATAGATTCATTTACCTGTAGATTCATTTACCTTTACATCCATAGATTCACTTACCTGTAGATTCATTTACCTTTACATCCATAGATTCACTTACCTGTAGATTCATTTACCTTTACATCCATAGATTCATTTACCTGTAGATTCATTTACCTTTACATCCATAGATTCATTTACTTGTAGATTCATTTACCTTTACATCCATAGATTCATTTACCTGTAGATTCATTTACCTTTACATCCATAGATTCACTTACCTGTAGATTCATTTACCTTTACATCCATAGATTCATTTACCTGTAGATTCATTTACCTTTACATCCATAGATTCACTTACCTGTAGATTCATTTACCTTTACATCCATAGATTCACTTACCTGTAGATTCATTTACCTTTACATCCATAGATTCATTTACCTGTAGATTCATTTACCTTTACATCCATAGATTCATTTACCTGTAGATTCATTTACCTTTACATCCATAGATTCACTTACCTGTAGATTCATTTACCTTTACATCCATAGATTCATTTACCTTTACATCCATAGATTCACTTACCTGTAGATTCATTTACCTTTACATCCATAGATTCAATTACCTGTAGATTCATTTACCTTTACATCCATAGATTCACTTACCTGTAGATTCATTTACCTTTACATCCATAGATTCATTTACCTTTAGATTCATTTACCTTTACATCCATAGATTCATTTACCTGTAGATTCATTTACCTGTACATCCATAGATTCATTTACCTTTACATCCATAGATTCATTTACCTTTAGATTCATTTACCTTTACATCCATAGATTCATTTACCTGTAGATTCATTTACCTTTAGATTCATTTACCTGTAGATTCATTTACCTTTACATCCATAGATTCACTTACCTGTAGATTCATTTACCTTTACATCCATAGATTCGCTTACCTGTAGATTCATTTACCTTTACATCCATAGATTCATTTACCTGTAGATTCATTTACCTTTACATCCATAGATTCATTTACCTTTAGATTCATTTACCTTTACATCTATAGATTCATTTACCTTTACATCCATAGATTCATTTACCTTTAGATTCATTTACCTTTACATCCATAGATTCATTTACCTGTAGATTCATTTACCTTTACATCCATAGATTCATTTACCTTAGATTCATTTACCTTTACATCCATAGATTCATTTACCTGTAGATTCATTTACCTTTACATCCATAGATTCGCTTACCTGTAGATTTATTTACCTTTACATCCATAGATTCACTTACCTGTAGATTCATTTACCTTTACATCCATAGATTCATTTACCTTTAGATTCATTTACCTTTACATTCATATACCTTTACATCCATTTACCTTTAGATTAATTTACCTTTAGATAAATTTACCTTTAGATTAATTTACCTTAAGATTCGTTTACCTCTACATTCATGTACCTATACATTAATTTAACTTTAGATTCACTAGACACATCATTTCGTTTTTTCCAAAGTTACAGAGACCCCAGATAATTTACCAAAACATTTAAAATAATCGACAAAAAAAATACAGTGTCGTCAGCGTATATGGTCTCGATTTCTTTCTTGTATTCTACACTATGTATACATATATCTTGTATATTTCTATTTTGTTTCACCTTTGCAGCTAATACCTTCACAACTATTATAGATAATAAACAGAGATCAGCATATATATCATATTAAATCTTATTGTACCATACCTAATATTTAAATATAACTTTTCTGAGCAATTAACTGCAGTGTTAGAACACAAAGAGGCACATAATTTTATGCTTATTTCAGTCTTTATATCGTTGTTATAAAAATGTGTTATCATATTTTGTTCTGCTTCCACTAGGCATAAGTTAGCAATTATGAAAATGGAATATTAGTAAGCCTATATCCATTATGTGACAAAAGTTCATACAACAATTACCTGATTTTTTAAACTATTCGATAATTTCCTATAACGGCTTATGTCCCTCCAATTATGCCAATAATTTATATCATAAGAGAAAATTAATGAGAATATATAACAAATTCAGTGGCAATGACAATGACAAATGCTGAGCCTTAGTCCATTCATTTCTTTCTATACGGATGAAATTGTTCAGCGTTTGACACTTAAACGTTTTGCACATGTCTTTTTATGTAACATGCCCAACAGGTTCCTAAAAGTGCGGATTCCGTCGTCTGGCTTTGCTGCGTACGTTGCAGCAACCCAATTCTGCCGGAACATTTCATTATTCGGATTCTATCCTTTCGACAGCACAGCAACAGGATCGGTCTTACCTCATTATTACGACAAGAAGCCACCTGCAAGGAGACCTAGGGTCACGAAGAAGAAAAGTAGAAACGTACATGATATGCCCTTGGAATATAAACTTCTTACTAAATTGGCTGGCCAAGGCGCCATACGATTGATCAATAATTGTAACCATAGTAACGGGAATGTAACAACATAGTGAGTGCAATATCCGCCATCAGAAGTCGAAGACTCAGGGATGTTAGCCCCTACATTAGATACTTGAGTTTGAAAACAATTGCTGAGTTATTTTCAATTGATTTTGTGCATTTGAATAGAAAAAAGTGTTAACGTCAACTCAAACACAAGAAAAGGCATATTACAAGCTAAATTCATGATATTTTCTTTGCCAAGATAACAAATTCTTGGCTTCATCCACTTCCCTTTTATAAGGTAAGCCTTTTTACTGAGTCATTAAAATGGACATTTATTTGGGAAGCTTTTTGCTTGAAAGTCTACTATCAATTACTTTGGTAATTCTCAACACATGTATCCATCCTTTTATTCTTTTCAGTCTTTAAGGTCAGTAAACCTTTGAGATCATGTGCTATACGAGAAAAACACCGTGTGCAACTTATGCAGGTGAAATGATGCAATGGACACATGAGCAGAGAGATTTTAGTTATTACGAGACGAAAGTTAGTAGGCTTTTAAAATATATAGATTGAAACAAGGCTATTTGAAAACTTACATACACTGGATCACTTTAAGCAATGAAGCATTGAAGAATAAAGGAGAATTCGAAGAGTTTTAGCTCTCTTCAAAATTTTACCAAAATGTGATCAATGCTTATACTTTTCAAATATTTCCACTTTATTAACTATTATTTCACAAAATATTGTGTACATAACTTGTAGGGAATTTATGACCATTTATTATGATACCAAACATTAATACTTTACGCAACTTTATCCATATAGGAATTATTGAAAATTACATTTGAGTTTCATTTTTATCCATTATTTTTTGGTTTCTCATTTGTTTACTATTGTTTAAATGTTGAAATAAGGTAATATCTTTTTAAATATCTGCAATTTTCTCTGAAATTTTTATGGTAGCATATAATTATAATCAAATATTTAGAATGCTTGATTTATGCTCAAAACTTTGATATACATTGTTCATCATAATTATACCTTTCCTGTGGTCGACCAATTGGGTGAATGAAAATTACAAGTCTATCTGTCACATCTACGTGTCATCGGCACTAAAAGAGTTAAATGGTTTTAGACTAAAGTAGCACATTCATAATGGCCTGGCCCACATTCGTTGCATCAGCCCAAACTTGGAAAAAGGAGATTTTTACGGCTTTTTAAAAACCTTGATGCTCAGTCATCCATGGCAGAAATGTTATGAATGAAGTACCACTGGACAGACAACACGTTACTCTTCACCATGACATTTTTTCAATGTGAAATTGGTTATAACTTGGTTATTGATTATAAAAACCACCAAAGTTGGGTATACTTTTTGGTTGATACGTATGGGGCGCCAAGTCAATCCGCAGTACTGCTTTTGTTACAAAAGCAACCCGCACTAGTGATTCTGTAACAAAATCAGTCCGCAGTATTGATTTTTTAACAGAATCAATACTGCAGATTGATTTTGTAACAAAATCAGTACTGCGGATTGATTTTGTTACAGAATCACTAGTGCGGGTTGCTTTTGTAACAAAAGCAGTACTGCGGATTGATTTTGTTACAGAATCACTAGTGCGGGTTGCTTTTGTAACAAAAGCAGTACTGCGGATTGATTTTGTTACAGAATCACTAGTGCAGGTTGCTTTTGTAACAAAAGCAGTACTGCGGATTGATTTTGTAACAGAATCACTAGTGCAGATTGCTTTTGTAACAAAATCAGTACTGCGGATTGATTTTGTAACAGAATCATTTGTGGGGGTTGATTTTGTAACAAAATCACTCGTGGAGGATTGATTTTGTAACAAAATCACTAGTGCATGTTGATTTCGTAACAGAATCAATAGTGAGGTTGATTTTGTAACAAAATCACTAGAGGAGGATTGATTTTTAACAAAATCAGTAGTGCATGTTGATTTTGTAACAGAATCACTAGTGGGGATTGATTTTGTTACAAAATCACCATGGGGATTGATTTTGTTACAAAAGTAAAATTGCAGGGTGATTTTGTAACAGAAGCAGACAGGGTACACTTGGCGCCCCATAGATACGCACTGTCTATGATGTAATCGGTAACGTAAAGGATGATTTGCCAACAAGCACTTTATTAAGAGAGAGACTTCATGACTCAACCCAAGTAAAAATACAATTTTACAGAGAATTGTAATAATAGTTGTGAGACACATTTTTATCGTAATATCTTTTCCACGTAAGGTATATGGGGACACTTGGATAAGCCATTTAACTTGAATTGTAAAAACTCATATTTTGATGTGAAAACTTGTCTTCTTTTGGGGTTACACAAGGCCGTTATTATGCTCGCATTATAGTACAATATATCTAAATCGGGCAAATAGTGTCCAATGGGAATTTATATGAATGAATGAATGAATGAATGTATGAATTTATTACAATTTCTAAAACAATATATGAAACATATTTACAAGGCATTTACAAATGTGAATGGTAATGGGAGACCACGAAATAGCTGAAATGGCTAATGAATATGTGGTTCCCTGACAAAAATTATGTAAATGTGATGTAATTAAAGACTACGTAAAACACTAATTTAATTTTAAGAATACAAATACTCTACCAATTAAGGTCTTACAATAATCAGTAAATACTGGCAAGAAGAGTATGTATATATACACACACGCAATCAACATCAATAAAAGCAAAAACAAAGGTTTGTTCATTGAGTATAAACAAAATACCTGTATCTATAAAACTACAGGTTATATATTCACAAATACCAGGGGGGGGGGGACAAAACAAAAAAAAACACACAAAAAACAAACAAACAAACAAAAAAGTGATACATCACTCTAGATATTCCATTAGCATCATTTCTCTTAACTTCCTACAAAATGTTTTGACAGACGGTTTCTCTTTAATATCTAAGGGCAATGAATTCCATATTCTAGAACCGTACAATGAAATTGACCTCTTTCCATGCTCAGTCTTTACTTTTGGTAAAATGAGACTTTTGCTATCTTTTTGTCTCGTATGATACCTGTGATCGAAAAACTGGCAATATTCATATACAGAATGGGGAAGTTGTTGATGTATTAACTTATACATGAAGGTAGCTGTTTGAAACCTGTGAAACTTGTAAATATCTAAGATTTTCAAAGCGAGAAATAAAGGCGCAGACGGTGTCATAAATCCACTAAAGGTAATAGCCCTAACAATCATTTTCTGTATAATGAATATTCTGTCAACAAATGAACTATACGCACATCCCCATACTTCAAGGCCATAGGAAATGTGTGGCTGAACAAAAGAATGATACAACAATAATATAGGTTTTCCCGGTCAATTTCAAACTTTCTCCAATCAATTTAACGTTTAGAGCAATCAATTTCGCCCGAAATGCGATCGCGGTAACAAATCAGAATTCAAATTCGTCTTTGGCCGCTCAAAATCAACATCTCAGCGATCAAATTGCAAATTGCGCCAATCAATTTAAAACAATGAGCAATGGTATTCGTCAATCGTCATTCAAATTCGTCCATTCGTAACAATTCCGTCTTTGCAATCATTCAAATTCGTTAATGAGCATGCATATTTGAAATAACTGCAATCAAATTAAGAATGTAAGGTTCGTATCAAGTAGAAAGTCAAAATGGGGAGGGTTTGGGGAACGCTTTATGTTAATACTTGGCCATGGTGTTGTTATGCTCATTTGGCAAATAACCAGAAACATTTTCCTTCTTTTCATGTCAAATTTGGGTAGAAATTTGATCTCTTTTTTGAATGGTGTTTTGATTTCTTAAGGGGTCTATGCCCCGGTTCTCCCCCAATCCACCGTAAACTAAATATTAGTTTACGGTGGATTGGCGGAGAACCGGGGCATATTCATAATCGGAAAAGAGGATCGCTATCCATAATCAAAGAAGAGGGTCGCTATTCAAAATCGGAGAAGAGGGTCGCTATTCATAATTGGAGAAGAGGGTCGCTATTCATAATCGGAGAAGAGGGTCGCTTTTCATAATTGGAGAAGAGGGTCGCTATTCATAATCGGAAAAGAGGGTCGCTATTCATAATCGGAGCAGAGGGTCGCTATTCATAATCAAAGAAAAGGGTTGCTATTCATAACCGGGAGGAGGGTCGCTTGTCATAATCGAAGAAGAGGTCGCTATTCTTAATCGAAGAATAGGTTAGCTAGGTTAGGATTATTTGTAAAAAATTGGAATATGATTTTCATTGTTCAATGAAACACTCAAACATGAAAGAATCAAATTAGCAAACAAAATTGTATTGGATGTGAGACACCCCACTGCTGTGTAGAAGCAATATGGCGAGGGGCGATGAAACAAATACACCCCAAGCTTAGCCAGGCGGGCAAAAGAGGGGCATGCCCCCCCCCCCCCCCCAGTCAGCCCCTTAGAAAAAAGGTGAGAGCGAAAAAGCGGAGGAAGTGAGATAAAAAAAGCCTAAAAAGGCCCAATCCACCGTAAACTAAATATTTAGTTTACGGTGGATTGGGGGAGAACCGGGGCATAGACCCCTTAAGAAATCAAAACACCATATCAAAAAAGAGATCAAATTTCTACCCAAATTTGACATGAAAAGAAGGAAAATGTTTCTGGTTATTTGCCAAATGAGCATAACAACACCATGGCCAAGTATTAACATAAAGCGTTCCCCAAACCCTCCCCATTTTGACTTTCTACTTGATACGAACCTCACATTCTTAATTTGATTGCAGTTATTTCAAATATGCATGCTCATTAACGAATTTGAATGACCGCAAAGACGGAAATGTTACGAATGGACGAATTTGAATGACGATTGACGAATACCATTGCTCTTTGTTTTAAATTGACTGGCGCAATTTGCAATTTGATCGCTGAGATGTTGATTTTGAACGGCCAAAGACGAATTTGAATTCTGATTTGTTACCGCGATCGCATTTCGGGCGAAATTGATTGCTCGAAACAATTGATTGGAGAAAGTTTGAAATTGACCGGGAAAACCTCTAACGTGGAACAAAGTGCCTCAACCGATACATAATTCCAACTTTTTTGCGGAGCACTGTACATGTTCTATTTATATGATTCTTCCAGATTAATCCCAACAAATGATGCAACTTCAACCTCATTCAGAATGTGGCCCTTCATTTTGATCAAACCTTCCGTATTTACCCGTTTTCTTTTGGATTTAATCACCATATAATTTGTTTTATTGATATTTATTGTTATTTTATTTGCATCACACCAATCACTTATATAAGTCAAAGTTTTGGTAGTGTCTGATAAATCAATGTTTACTTGATTGGAGGGAAATGCATGGAAAATATTTGAATCATCTGCAAATAGTCTGAAATTAAAATAGGTAGATGATTTAGGTAAGTCATTAATGTATATTAAAAACAGAGTTGGTCCCAAGACAGATCCTTGAGGAACTCCACATACAATTGGTGAAGGCGAGGAAGTTGCACCATTGTGGTGTACATATTGAGACCTACAATGCAAGTAATCTCTAAACCATTTCAGTGCGAGTCCACGAACACCATAATTCTGTAGTTTAGATAATAATATAGTGTGATTGATAGTATCAAAAGCTTTCGCAAAATCAATGAAAATACCAACAGTTGTTCTTCCTTCATATTGATAATGTATCAGTTGATTTATCAAGTTTATTACTGATAGTTTGGTACTATACTTTTCCCTGAAACCATATTGATGCTTATACAATATGCTGTTTCTTTCCAGGAAACTCACCAAGCGATTATTAACCAATTTTTCAAAAATCTTAGTTAAAACTGGTAAAACCGATATGGGTCTATAATTACCTGGTTGATTTTTGGCACCCTTTTTAAAGACTGGACTCACTTTCGCAATTTTCATTGAATTTGGAAATTGGCCTGATTGTAATGACAAGTTGAATACAAATGAAAGTGGCTGAGATATATAGTCAGCACCATCACAAATAAGGTTCATCGGGACATTATCATGCCCACACGCCTTTTTTCTATCAGAGTCTTTCAACACATTTTCTATTTCATTCATAGTAATTGGAAGCCAGAAAAACGATTCTTGAACAGGATCACATAGATAATGATCAAATTTCATATTGGCGTTCTGGATTTGTTGAGCTAAATTATGACCAACATTAACAAAGAAATCATTAAAAATTTCAGCAACTTCTTTAGGGTTATTTGATTCACGCTGTACACCATTTATATCATAGTTTAATTTCTCCACTGATGCTTTGCTACCATCTTGTCTACCTAATAATTCATTGATTGTATTCCAAGTTTTACAAGCATTACCTTTGTGCTTCTGGAATAAGTTCCCATAATGTATTTGTTTTGCCTTACGCAAAGTTGTCGTTAACATATTTCTATATTTCTTATACTTTAAATGCACATCAGGATCAAAGTTTGATTTGAGAACCTTAGAGTACAGTCGATGCTTTGTCTTAATGGATTTGTGAATTGCCTTTGTTATCCACGGTTTAGAATGTATTTTAGAATAAGATTTTGTAACAAGTGGTGCATGCTTATTACAAGTTTTCATGAACAGAGCGAGAAACTTTGAGTATGCTTTATCAACTTCTTTACATTCATATACCTCATTCCAAGGTAGAGATTCATGGAACGAAGACTTCTGATATCGTCTAAAATTCCTCATTGTTACCTGAGGAGATTTTGTACAAGATTTGGTGAGACATACATTCTTGAATAAGGAACAGACTGGAAAATGGTCTGAGACGAATATTACAGACATCTATATTCGTATAAATGTGATCAATTAGAGTATTTTGGAGCATTTTGTAATACGAGTGGGCGTTGTTATAATCTGTTCAATACCTAGACATTGTAGAGGTGATGTAAATGAGTTTACTAAATTATCATTTGAGTTTTCAATACCAATATCAACGTTAAAATCTCCCATCAGAATACAACTCTGTTTGTCTATCTTGCATTGGTGTAATACATTCAGCAAACTTTCCTGGAATTCATCTAGATTCGTGTTTGATTTCCTGTATACAATTGCCACTATAAAAGATCTATTTCCTATAGGGATATGCAACCACAGAGATTCTGCATGACAAACATTCATTTCCAGAACATTGTATTTGAAGGTTGATCTTATGTATGCTCCTACACCACCCCCTCTACCATTCTCAAGACACGAATGTTCAAAATTATAATTACGAACAGAAAATAAACTGTCCTCTTTTATTTGCCAAATTTCTGATAAACCAACAATACTGAATTCATACTTAATAACATCTTCAATGTTAATAATGTTCAATGTTAATAACATCTTGGTAGAATATTTTGAAACTCTCAAAGTTTCTATTTAAGGACCGAATATTGATATGCGAAACACTAAAATTAACATTATAACAGGAACAAGAAATAAAGTTATCATTAAATTCCTCGGGCGACCATGCAAAAGACAGAATTGTGTTAGATGAATAATTATCGTCAGTATATATCATTATCACAGAGAGTTCAAATAATTATATTGATCAGTAAAGGAAATTATTGCTTCTTAATCTTGAGCAGGTCTGCTTCAGAAGCGATCAATATTGCAGTAGAATCAGCACTTTTCTTCACTAGGATTTTCCCATTGTTTGTCCATAGGAAGCGGTAGCCTGCCTCCTTTCTTGCTATGCCAGCTTTGTAGAGAAGTTGTTTTGTAGTGGGCAACAAGTTCTCATTTATGTAAATGTTCTGTTCGGACCTCAGACCAAGCTCAAGGTCTTTCACTTTCATGTCTTTTAGGCCCTTACGTAGTTTGTAGGCCTATACTTTATCCCGCGCCTTCGTTGTGGCAAAACGCACAAAAATAGGCCTGCTACTCCTTGGTTTTCTCTCTGAATCTCCTCCCTGTGTTTCCAAACTAATGTTAGGGCCAAGACGATGGGATATGTCAATATGTTGGCCAGTAATGCTGCCATCAATCTTTTTTATGACGGCCAGAACGATGTCCTCGACATTTTCCCCAGGGGTTTCTGGAATTCCAGCGATCTCTACATTCTGGCTTCTCTGCTTCTGTTCCAAGCAGTGGACATTAGACTCCAACTTAGATAGTTTAGATTGGAGTACTTCGTTCTTCTTCCTCAGTTCACTGTTAGAATGTTGTAGGGACATTATTTCTTTGGACATAGTGTCAAATTTATCACTCATGAACTGAATTGAGGTCATGACCTGAGCCTGACCTTCCTTTACTAGAGACAGGTCAGTTCCCATTGACGAAAGCTTTGTCATGATCTCAGTAAGAGATGTTGCGCTAGGAGCTGACGTTGTAGTACAATTTGGACAAAGTGGAATGTCATTTTCAAACACCTGCACACCTTCCTTTGCTGGACAGCGTGAGCACTTCATGATGTACTTAAGTGAAAAGAAGGTATAAATATTCAGGAAATGAATAATAAACAGTTCACTTCAGCAAAAGTAGAATATGAACGACGCCAAGAGAGTATTGGCAACTCACACGAACACGAGTACATGGGACCAGACACTGTTTTGTGTAAAACAAAGAATCCTCTGAAGTAGATGCAAATCAGTCATATAGTCTCTATCAGCACTGTACAGGTGATTTAGTGATTTAGTCTTAGTATAACTTATGAAATACCTCTCAAGTTTGCAATCCTTTGGCTGTCGATCGAGTAGAGGTGAGCGAGTAAGCTGATAAGTTAGTGATGAGAGAGAATGTATCCCGCCATGTATCCCGCCATATTATGTAAACGCAGATCTTTCGGGTAAAACCACATGTAGTGCAGGAAGTATCCCTGATATATAGCATTTTGCCAACATTAGACCGCTCCGATATGGTCCTCTCCCGTCCTCGTGAACATTGGCGGATCCAGGGGGGGGGGGGGGGCACAGCCGGCCCGTGCCCCCTTTTGGAAGAGAAGTATGAATTTTTACCATAGACGATCCGCCATTTTTGCGATTGTGCCCCCCCTTTTAGAGTGAAGACCTTTTTTTTTTTTTTTTTTTTGCTTGTCAGGGAATTATGGAGGGGAACTGGACCCCATAACCCCTTACTAAGCGATTTTTGAAGGTTTGGCGAAATTTTTTTTTTCGTCCCTACCCCCCCCCCCCCCCCCACACTGAGCTACTTTTCGAGAAGCTACCTTTTCACAAACTTTCATTTTTGTGCCCCCTCTTTTACTAAATCCTGGATCCGCCCCTGCTCGTGAAAATGATATATCTTATGTAATATATACGTCGCTATATCTATATGATGATATTAGATACAATGAATGAATTCCAGAGAAGACATTGGTAATGCATTGAATTCCAACTTTCTTTATTTTAATCAAATTTTCGATCCTCACGGATCTTCCTCAGGGTAATGAATAAAGTGAAATGTGCATGTGAAGCTCTGCTCAGAAAAAGTTGACAATGTAATATTATGGTAACGGTATATATATATATATTTCTCTCTCTCTCTCTTTTACCTCGTACGAGGAACTTTATTCGTATATCATTAACATTTATTTACAGAATATGTACATTGCCTTTAAATCATGGTATTTACGAATAAATTTACAGCTCAATATTGACGTAATTCCAACTTAAAATTTATCCACAGGCTTTCGCCGTAGGATTAGCTCTTGTTATTTTTTCATGAATTCTTAACATATTCTTTGAAGTTCTTTTCATTTGCAATGTAGAATCCAATTATCATACCAATATTATCAACTATTACTTGTGTCTGATATATATATATATATAAATCATTCGTTCAACAATTTTCCACAAGATCTTTACTCCCTTGTATTCAAGTAACATGTGCATTGTTGTATCTTGATACTTACATACATTAATTATCACTTAAAATATTCCATTTGAATAAATTGTCTTTTGACGGTAGTATTCTGTGAAGAAGCTTGAAATTAAATTGCTTAATTTGGTTATCTTTTATATACTTAAATTTGAAGAACATAACTTTATCCTATACAAAATCATCTTTTAATTTCAAACAGTCAATCCAATAATTAAAATAGTATGGTTCCATCTGTTTCAACTTAATGAATAAATTATTGTAATGTTTGGCTTTCATAGTTCTTATATTAATTAAATCGCCAGTAGAAATTTCGAACAAATTTTCTTGGTTGTACTCCGTAAACTGTCTATCTTTTGTTTTATTTGACCAAATTATCGAGAATACCTTTACAAATTTTGATAGCTCAAAGTGACAAAATAAAGTTTTAGATTCAAAATCATTTAAAATATCGTTAACTTCCTTCCAACGTCCATCTATTATTACTTGTTTAATACTTATGATCCCCATATCGCTTCATCTTTTGAAGAACAGCACTTTGTTATCATATTTTATATTACTCTCATTCCAAATAATTTGATTTCCGATATCAGTTACCTTTAATAAATCAATGAATCTAATGGATGCCCAAACACTTAATAGATCCAAATAAAATTGTGTTAATGTATTTTGTTTACCAACACACACGAAATCTTTGTCTTGAAGTTAAATTTCAAAAATAAGGGAAATCCACCTATCTTACTTGTCCAGTAAGAAAAAAGAGCTTTCCAAGCTCCTTTACTATCACTGAGAAATTTTACAATCCAAGATAATCGTAACGAATTAAATTTTGATTCAATATCAACCCATTTAGCACTTTATTTATACATACATTTCATTTCACTTTGTCTCTTCTTGAATGCCATAAAAAAGAATACATTAGCTTATTCAACTCTTGAATAATACACTTGGGAACTCTAATTGCCGTAGCAATATAAACAAATTGCGATGCAACTAAAATTTTCAATACTGTAACTTTTCCAAAATATGTCAAATTACGCATTTTCCATAAGTTCAAAATATTCTTTACTTTCTCTATCCTTCATTCCCAGTTTAGTCTCTCTACCTCAACATGATTTTTACCCACATACACTCCTAAACACTTTACCGGTTGATCGGTTACATTCAAATCGTCTAACTCGATTGTATCTGTTAATTTCATTATGTTTAATATATTCTAGTTCACTAAAGGTCCTGCATTTTTGCCAAACTCATTAACATCAGACATTACATTTTTCATTGAGAAGGCAGAATCTACAAATATAATAGTGTCAACTGCATACTGGGCAATTTTTATCTCTTTAGTATTTTGTTCATCTTCTTTCCCAAGTGGTATGTGTATACCGGTAATGCTTTTGTTTTGTTTTATTTTTTCAGTCAAGACCTCTCCAACTATTATAAATAAAAGTGCAGATAAAGGGCAGCCCTGACGTACACCACGTTTAATATCAAACTTTTTTGACAACCATCCGTAATTTAACACTCTCCCATTGGCATTTTGATATAAGGTATTAATCCAACGAAAACACGATTCATTAAAATTCATTTTCCGAAAAGTTTTGTACAAAAAGATATGTGTGACATTATCAGACCCTTTACGGAAATCCAAAAACATTATAATTCCTGGTTGATTCTTAACAATACAATAATCGATAACATCTTGCACCAGTCGTACATTTTCTGTAGGTGCCCTATTATATATATATATATATATATATATATATATATATATATATATATATATATATATATATATACTCTATATGGTACCTTAGCAGGACAGTGCTTTGTTAGGAGCATTGTCTGAATGTCCTGCTAATGTCCGCGAGTGTCCTGCTAATGTACAGCAATGTATTGTGACGGAATAAACCTCATTGTTCACTGTCCCGCTAACGTACCATCCAGTGATATATATTATTTCCTATATTATTTCCTACGTTAGGGGGAATCCTACCAATAGGTTTATTCCGTCACAATAGAAATTCGACGTTACGGGGAAAGAAACCGTGCGTTAAGGGGAATGCTAACAATAGGCTGAGATAAAAGGATTCCCCGTAACACTGGAAAAGAGTTATACATATATATATATATATATATATATATATATATATATAAATCTATGTATATATCAATCAAAGAAAGAGTAAATACTAAGGTGTCAATTAAAAAAAAAACACAGCGGGGGTCAAAGATTTGGACTGACGTTTCGGTCAAAGACCGAAATTTTGAAATTTGTTTGAAATTACCCAGGCACCAACTTTTCCTTAATTTGTGGCATCACTACCTAGCGCTTACATCATGAGTCGACCTTACTTTTATTATTATTATTACTTGTATCTTGGCAATATGTGCGTATTCTTAATTTCTTGCATCTGATTGTTTATTTTCAGTCTTACTTTGATAAAGGTTTTTGACCGAAACGTCAGTCCGAATTATTGGCTCCTGCAGTGTTTTTATTTGACTCCTGAGTATGTCCTCTTTCTTCGATATATAGTACTTACACACCTTTACTACTTTCATATTTTGTTTATGTATATATTATATAAGTTAATGATGAATGAAACAACCGTTAAGAGATGAAATAATTCAAATTTTCGCCCATAGGGCTTCATCAGGAATGATGACTTTATTTTAAAATGCATCCAGCATCAGCAAAGCGCTAAAGGATAAGCACAACAATGCGCAACAAAGCAAAAGTGCAAAGGAGGGAGAAGAGAGAGAAATATATATATATATATATATATATATATATGCAGTATATGTACATATAATGTACTACAAGGTTCAAATCTCTGGCCCAGCACTAGTGTCTTTTTGCAGGACATTAATACATTTGCCACACTAGACTCAGGTGAGCTAAATGGAAATGCCATCTAGAGAGCCGTAAGAGCAGCCATACTAAAGCCATGCAGGGTAATCATTGTGAAGCGCCAGGAGTGTCAAGTCTGACAGACATGTGCGCTATACAAGAACTCACTATTACTGTAAGTATTATAAATTCGAAGGGACTGTCCTATTCGAGACTAATATGATCAATATTTGTATGTACAAAGTTCACAAGTACACACCCTTTGTTAACGACCTCATAATGCACTCTAGATACATAATGTACTCTCTGGTGTGTTGAAGTAAGGGTCATTTCAAAAGAAAATAGAGCAGCAGCTGAGTACTAGTACTAGCATAGCCCTTGGAACTTCTTCACCGATTTTTCTTGCAAATGGTACAAGGAACTAAATAAACCAAACATAAAACCACAGCCTCGTTAAACACAGTGTTGAATTAGGGAAAGGGCCAGAATATCTCATGCATGGGCTCTTACAGTCCCTAACAAAAGACATTTTTACGTAATACACATTTTCTCAATGTTATCATATCACCTGTAGACTGTCAAATAAAAAAAAATGTGGAATCATGTCAAAAATATTTTTAATCCATCTTTTAGTGACCAAAAGTGTAGTAGTAGTAGTAGTAATAGTAGTAGAAGTAGTGTAGTAGTAAAGTATGTCCCAGAAAAAAATTACAATCCGCATTGGGTATCGATTACGAAAGAAATCTATTTACAATATAAAGAGCAGGATTATGAAACTATGACTAATTCTCTACCAGGCACTGAAGACCCCGTCCGATTTGGTCCAATATTCACGAAGTAATAGGGAGTTATGTAAAGCATGTCATGGGTCCCTTTCTTCCATCTTTTGTCTCTTGAATGTTGTCTTGGCATCCACATGAATGGAAGTATTTTGTTCACAACAGACATGTTTATTAACATATTCAAATGATTTGCATACCATTTTAAATTGATTAAAATAATCATGTATACATGGGCGCCAATCCTCACAGGAATTCTATTCAAGTGGGGGGACACACCTGGATGCAACAATGGGGTGTCCCCCCCCCCCCCCCCCACTTGAATAGAATTCCTGTGAGGATTGGCGCCCATGCATATATATATTCCTAAAAAGATCAAGACAATTTTATAAAACAGGTTCATAATTTTGCTGAATCATTCACTTTCAAATACAAATGACCAACATCATGAATGGCAACAATTTTATTTTAGAGCAATGCTTCCTATCTGGATCACCGAAGGATGGAGACTTTATAGGCTCAGATGTTAGAAATGCCGGTAATTGTCTAAGGATAATTTATTAAATCTGCAATCAGAAGAAAAACCAGAAACAGACCATCAGTCAGCTGTAAATCGATATGAACCAACTTGAATTATCATTAATTTTCTATTACTACTCTTTGATAGGTTGCTTGTACGGTAAAGCATGTAGGCCTATGATTTCCTGACCAATTCACAAATAAAATTCTTTGATTAAAAATTCTAGTGTACTTCGACTATTTCTTTGTGTCCGGCAAAGTGCATTAACCTCGTCAGTGTTCTAAGAAAGGTCAACGCAAAAAGTAAAAAAATAGGTGTGCTCGGCAAACCACTATCTTTCACCTTCAAACTAAAGCTAAGAGTTCCTCTCTTTTCATGAATA
Organism: Heliocidaris erythrogramma; assembly: GCA_025617745.1. Lineage (NCBI taxonomy): Eukaryota > Metazoa > Echinodermata > Echinoidea > Camarodonta > Echinometridae > Heliocidaris > Heliocidaris erythrogramma. The sequence continues at coordinate 37,799,484 of CM046856.1, forward strand.
CTTTTCTGTGAAAGTATACAATATACACTGTATTTCTGATTTTGCCTCGGAAAATTCCTGTCTTTCCCTTTTGAAGGTTGACAGGTATGCAACATGTTTAAGGCTCTGAAAACTGCTTTATCTTTTTACATGATTTATGTCGTTTTACATAAAATCTCAAAATGCCCTTTAAATATAACAACAAACAGAACGATGATAATTATGATGATAAGTACAGCATTGCCATAACAATTATAGCAGATAAAAACGAAACAGGAAATTCCTTTTCAAACCAATTTAAAGGAGTGTGGAATTAGTCATTGTGATCTGTGCGTCTCCCGTTTGTCAAAACTTAGATGGAAAGGACTTATGACATAAATTACAAAATTCTTATTTCTTCGTGACTACTAAAGCAAATCGGTTGGGGTTTTCGCTGAGATACATATAATTACAAAAAATATTACAATCCCGAAAGATATTCTGATTTATTCGCAATTTTGAAAGCTATTGATGCTGAGAGTCCAATAATTTTGGGGGACATACTGTATAGTATGAGTGAAAGCATGACAGCATTTCACTTCCTACAACAAATACTACAGTAGAGCAAGAAGTGGGATAAGAAAATGAAGGGAGAAGAGGCAGAAGTATGAAATAAATAAATCCAGTGGTTCCGAGGACTGGTTGCCTCCGCCTCCCCCTTCTTATTCTTGTTCTTTTTTTTTTTTTTTTTTTGGGGGGGGGGGGGGGGGGTGGGGAGGGGGAGCTCGGGCCTATAAGCCCCTTATCCCTCACCTCGGACCGCCATTGAGGAGGAAGAGGAGGAGGAAGAGGGGTAGTAGGAGCAGATGAAAAGGAGGTGCATTGAACAAAGATATGATGATGATGATGATGATGATAAATAAAGCAATAATAATAATAATAATAATAATAATAATAATTATTATTATTATTATTATAATAATAATATTAATAATAATGATAAGAATAATGATAATAATGATAATAGTAATGTGGTCAATGAAGGGTAGAAGAAAGGTATATGGTCGGAAAGGAGGAAATTGAAAGCAGGCAAAGCTACACCAACAAAAACATGCCTAAACGAGGAGAAGGAGAGGGCGGGGGCAGAATCTTGGTTGAAAAGGGGATAAAGTAGCTAAAACTAGCTAAGATGTAAAAGCTGAATAGTAAAGAAAACAATAAAAACAAAAAAGAAGGAGGAAGAAGAAGAGAAGATTTAAGAAAGAAGGGACAAGGAGGAGGAAGAGTATGGATGAGAAGAAGGAGGAGTAGAGGAGGAAAGATGGTCAAAAAGAATGAGAGGGAGGAAGAAAGACCTTGACGGAAATAATGAGAAAGATTCCTATTCTCCCAGGAGAGGAAGAACATTGAAATGGAGGAGGGAGAGGTAAAGAAGAAAAAGAAGAAGGGGAAGAGGAGGATTAAGAAGAAGAATGAAAAAAAAAACAATAAGAATAATATGGAGAAAAAGAAGAAAGAAATAATAAATATTATTTTGAAAAGAAAGGGGGTGAATAGGTAAGGTGGTCAAAAAAGAAGTAAGATTATTACAGAGATGAGGAAGAAGGTAAAAATGAGAAAGAGGAGGAGGAAGAGAAAGTGAAAACAACAGGAGAAGTAAAACAACAAAAACAAAAGCAACAAAAAGTAAGGATCAGATCGAAAAAAGTTGAACTAGAGTTGAACAAGTAAACTATACAGGTGGGCTGTAGAACAGTCACCTGAACGGGGTCCGCTCGCTATTCAATAATGAACCTCTATTCGTAGAAAACCGCTATTCATTTATCACGCGTTATGAATAGCGGTCGTTATGAATAGTTATGAATATTGGTCCTTATGAATAGAGGTCCTTATGAATAGCGAGGTCATTTGTCTATGGTTTGCTTGCTATTTAGAAGGACCGCTATTCATACAAAACAACTATTCATTTAGTCACGCGTTATGGATAGCGATCCTTATGAATCAGTGGTCCTTATGAATAGCGGTCCTTATGACGAGCAAGGTTACCCCCAATGAACTGGGATAAGCCTGAGAAGTGTGAACGAAATACACCCGCAACTCGATATGTGAACAAGTAATGTATTCATATACCAATGACCCTTCGAACAACGCGGAGATCTGGGGAGCGTTTCATCAAGTGTTTTTTCAGTGATTTTTACCGACAACTGTTATAAGCTACTGAAATCCTTGCATCTGATTGACTGAGAACAAATTTGTCGGTAAATATCACTGACAAAACACTTGATGAAACGCTCCCCATGCAGATGGTGTGAGTACGATTCCAACCAGGAACTATTTCTAGCAGATATGCTGTATTGAAACTATAATCCGAAATAAATTTTCATTTTCCATTTTGAGAATCCTATAGATTAAAAGACTGTCAGCAGAATATGGTTGCTAATTATATAAAGATATAGCGTTACTCATGTCATATAAGATTTTACTATTGGCTATGTGGGTGTCAAATATAATAGATTAGTGGAGTAAATAATGTACAAATTAGCATTAGATATCACCACTATACAAATAATGATGGTAGTCATTAAAAAAAAATTAACACCTTAATAAATACTATTCTCAGCCAAATTCTACGGAAACAATGATCTTGTCAAATAGCAATGACAATGAATTAAACCTCAAGAACAAGATAAATAACTGTGACCTGTATTAAATGTATAAGAAAAAGAAAAGCAGCAGAAATTCCAGATGGCATTAAGTTCCTCATATTCTTTGGGTATGTAGAAATCCAGTTTGGTACATGTATTTCATTATTAAAATTTACAATACAAACTTACAACATGTCAACACATACTGTTTGCAATCAGTGGCATCACCAGTGGTAATAAAATTGCTGGGGGAGTATAAGTTGAGGGCGAGGAAAGTCAATTGGGGTGGGCACACAGTGGCAGGCCAAGAATTATTTCACTGATAAAATTGGACTCTCGTACCCTCTTCTCATGCCTGGTGCTTGGTACCTGGTGCAATAAGCACTGTTTGCCATTATTCATATTTCTCCAAATTAATCCTAAACATAAGTTGGATGTGCAATCGCCCCTAAAATTAAACTGTTATGCTCCTCTCCTTTTCCATGATATGATTGCATCAATAACTGTTTTGGGCAGTGCTTCGCACATAAAAAGATAATCATTTTTTTAATCAAAATATTAAAAAAATATTAGGTTTACCACTAGCCTGCATCCAAACGAGTTCATAAATAACAGTACGATGAGAGGCATCTGTTGATTTCTTGAAAATCCATGGATTCCATGCAATGTTAAAAGAAAACTTTCCAGTACGTTCGCCACCTCATATTTCTCATCTTTTTAGTGTCGCCATCACCTTGTCAATTGGTAGGAGATGCATCTCATGTATTTATTTCTTGGCTGCTTTCTTCAGCTTTTTTCTTTCTGTTCACCCTTTCTTCTTAGAATTCATGTGACTATGACCTAGTATAAAGGGGAAAAACTTCTACGATTTACCTTAATTTCCACAGTCAAAATTAAAAAACAAGGAAGACGTAACTATTGTAATTAAAAGGGAGTAGTTAACACTAAAATTGCTCTATCAATATAACTTCATTTTCATATTAGTCAAGGATGTTGCTCGCTTTGGGGATTTTCAAAATGTAAAAACTTAAAAGACAGATTATTTGATTGAGAAAACAAAAATGAGTTGCTGTTGTTTACAGACATTCGGTGTGTAACACAGGAGTCTTAGAGAGAGAGAGACTGAAAGGCTCGCAGTGCAAGGGAATTAAATAAAAATGCAGAGGTACATTTACGGGGCATATTTAGCTAGTTTTATATCTTATATGTTTCTAGAACACTGAATAAACAAATGTCTAAATGATCATTGTCCCTATACAGTCAAAGACATGAGCAAATAGAATTATGAGTAAAATGTCACGTAAAACGACTTACAATTTCCTTCTTTTGTATACACTGGTTCAAAAGTGCGCGTTGATTGTCACATGAACTGTTGATTCACTCTTCTTAGTAATACGTAGAATAGACAATTGCAGGTTATGTCCTTACCGTGACACGCTTGTTACCTGCTTACAGCCCTACAATATTTGAAGCACTGCATGTAATCATCCAGTGTTTTTCAATATTTCTCCTTACACCTGAAATAAGGTTAGGCCTATTTTGTTTCTACATTTTGTGTAAAAACGGTGAAAACATTTTGCTATACCGGCACCTCGCTGCCCAAATATGAGGATATTCAGGCAACTCGCTACCAAAATATGAGGATATTCGGGCACCTTGCAAAATTATTTATCATAAAAATGCGGGGGCGCTGTACGCTTATGCCTATAGGGCTATTCACGCTAAACATCCTTAGGAGAATATTGGAACACAGCCACCTAGAGAATGTTTTAAAGCATATTAAAGAATCATTCAACATTTTTTTCTTTTCTTAAGGCAAAAAAAAATGTAGAGGAATTTTATATCAGAGCAAACGTTGGCAAAATAAATCTTGTTTTTACATTGTTTAACATTAAAATAATTTTTCTTGTCTTGCGAGGGGCCTCTCTGAGGGGACAGAACAGATTATTGCAAACAGGAAAATTAAGATTATTGCGTGTTGAAACCTTGCATTTTGCATCACTAGTAAATTATTCGTTATAACCCTATTCGCCCCCTCCTTTAATAGGAAATATCTGCCACCTCGCTTTTGTCGCCACTGGTGGTAGACAGTATTAATACTCGAGATACATTGCTCCTATTTGCATGCAAGTTTTATTGTCTTGTGGGGGGGGGGGGGGGGGTAGGGGGAATAATAGCAGGGTTTCTAAATGTTAAGAAACATTGCGTCTATCAATATAGTAGGGACCATGGTGACAGAGTGCGATTTTTTAAAATTGTAAATACTGAAGGTTTGCATGATTATTTGATCATGACAAGGCAGCTTATTATACAAGTCATCCTTGTCATGATTGTAATGCGAACTCAATTAAGATGTATTTTTTCTTGCGAGGGGATCCGAGGGAGGGGGTCCCCCTTTTTGAATGATTGGTGGGGGAAATGCCCCCTCTGCCCCTCCCCCCCCCCCCCCCGCGTCTCCGGTGCCTATGGTCGTGAATGTATTGTAAAAAAAATGTCAGTTACATGGTGACATGTCTGGTAACAGGCAACGATAATTAAGTTTAAGACTCTTCGACCCTCCTTTAATATACTTTTCTCTACAAATCTGGAAACTGTGGTGAAGATGACATACACATGTAGCTTTTTAATGTACAGTAGAGTTTTTTCGAACCCATCTCATTCCTAGACAGGTTCTCAGCCAGTTCTTACGAGTTTTGCGAGTTTTTGACTTTTTCCGCCATTTTTATAACTTAGGTTTTACCACCGATAGCCTGATCATGATTCAAAAAATATTTTCAGTCATTGAACAGGAATGGATACAGAGTGATTTTATACAAGTGGATACTGAACATTTTCAAATAGATCTGAAGATTTTTGATGATTTAAACAAAAATTTAGCGATTTAAAGTCTATACGGTTATATAATCACTTTATTGAACAGTTTCAAAGAGATTATACATTAAAGATAACGGATGGAAATGTTCAACATGATTTTGGAACTGGGATGTTAAAAAAAAAAAGACTGAAAAATGCATTAGTAATTAATAAACGAAGAGAGTTTCAATACAAACTATTGCATGGGGCTATATATACGAAACAGAGACTCTTTCAATTTGGTTTCGAGTTGGACAATCTATGTTCCTTGTGTAAACATCACGTTGAAACATACCAACATTTGTTTTTAGAATGTCCTAAAGTTAAACAATTATGGCAGAACATTAGTAAAAAGCTACATCTAAGAGAAATTAATATAAATGATTGGAAATCCATTTTTATGGGACTATCGGGTAAAACTGTACGAATATATTTAATAAATTGCATAATTTTTCTTCTAAAACACATAATTTTTTCTTCAAGAAAACAAGGCGAACTGCCATCTCTACAAAAAACAGTTACTTTGATAAAAGATCACAGAGACGAAGAATATAAGATAGCCAACAAAAAGGGGAAATTGGGGGCACACTTAAGGAAATGGGAACAGATTGATGCGTTTCTTTGATTTTGTTTTCGTTTGTTTTTGTTTGGTAGTTTTTTTTTTCTTTGTTTGCTTTTTTATGTTCTCATTACGGACAGGCAAACCGGAACTGGATGCATGCATGGGTGTTGATATGTTGGGGGAGGGAGGGGGGTGCGAGAAGTGGGAGTGAGAATGAGTGAGTTGTGATTGGTAGGAGAATGGTGAGGGGGAAGGGGGGATGAGATGAGTGTCTAAGGGTGGGTTCGGGTGGACCATGTATATCTTCCTCTAAGTTTTTTTTTTTTTATCTTATAAAGAATCGTTTCAAGAAATAATGTATAATTTGATATTTTTTCTAAATGCATGTTCAATGATCGATATATAGTATTTTTTTTTTCTTTCTAAAAGGAGCCTTTGTTCTGTTATTCCATATATTTTAGAAGACCTTATATTGTTTAAAATATAATTGGTATTTGTAAACTTTGTTCTTTAATTTCTTTTGTCTGAATATTATATATTATGATTTAATGTGATATTAATGTATCTTTCTCAAGACGATTATTTGAAACAAAAGTTCTTTTTATTATTACTATAAAGTATTACATGAAAGAAAATAGTTATATATCTATGTCTAACGGTTGATGTATTGTATTTTTTTTTCCTTTCATCGAAAAAATAATCCTGTTTAATCATGGATAAGGTCAGAGAATTCTACTGATATTAATGTATTTCATTAAGTTTCCTTGTATATGCAAATTATTTTATATGTGACTTATGATTGTTTCTTGAAATGTAATATTGATCTTGAAAGGGAGCAATAAAATATCATTCAACAAAAAAAAATGGACCCCCTAAAACCTTCGCCTTTTGCAGTATATAATTCTCCACAAATCTGGAAAAATTTACGAATCTGACATGGATTTTGAATGTACAGTAGAGTTTTTTCGAACCCATCCCATTCCTAGACAGGTTCTCAGCCAGTTCTTCCGAGTTTTGCGAGTTTTTGAATTTTTCCGCCAAATGACGGCGCTGCTACACGTAGCACAAAAACGAGTGCATGGACAATGGCTGTGTATAAATCCTGACAATGTATTTGACTACTTTTGAGAACGCAATCCTATTTTCACATTTTAATAACTTATTATTGAAATGATCGTTAGACACCAAATTGCACCCAAAAAAAGTTACAATACTCAAAATTGAACTATATGCAAATTTGACCTGAATTGAATGACACACTTTAAGGCTGTAATGTCAAAATTTGGGCTTTTCTACATCCAGAGTATTTTGGGTAGCAAAGCTTGGTTAAGGGGCACTTTGGTGTTTTGCAGGGGCGTGTTACACCTCTTTCCCGATGGAAAGTGTTGTCAGTTTTTATATTTTTGTAATGTACACCCATACCTCTTCCTTCTGACAAAATTTGGTCAATGGGGCCTAAAATAAGGGGGAAAATTTACCCCCGTTTTTAGGGGCCGTCTGACACCCCACTGATCCAGACGAAAATTTTTGTCAGTTTTTTGTGTTTTGTAATGTCCAGTCATACTACTTCCTACCGACAACGTTTGGTGCATGGGGGAGATGGGGTGAAATAGACCCGACTTTAGAGTCTCTTTGGGGGCTCTGGGGGCTAAACCCGACGGCTACGGTCATGCTGACCTTTTCGTCAATACTAAGTAACTTTAAGGGGTCAAATTTTACGGGTAAATTGGGGTGACCATTTCGGGACAGGCTTCCAGACTATAAACACCACATATATGCAACCCCTCTCTTCTACCCTCACTTTCTCTTAAAGGAGAATTAACACTAGAATAGAAATGTACTTATGTTCAAAGGTGTAATATATCCTTAATCATTGACCTGTATCACTTTAGAAATAAAATATCAGAAAAGGGTTTAAATCAAGACATTCTAGCACACGGTATCATCTGCTAACACTTCATGGGGGCTGCCATTTTCTTGATGACATGGAGTTGTACATGAACCATTGTCACTTTGTCACTATTGACGCTCGGGAAAGTCATCATCCATAAAATTGAATTAATTCGCTCCGTCACGAACGTCATAGCATCAAGAAAATAGATATTTAGTAAAATCGTAATTTTCAAAGAAATACAAAACACATTTTCGTTTTTAGAATATATGTATATATCTGTTAAATATTTTAAATATCAGATGGAATTTTGTATCAGGAAGAGAGACAAATTTTGCATTCGGATTAAAAATACCTTTATGTACACATTAAGAAAATGGCAGCCCCCTTGTATCGCTAGCAGACGATAAATCTTGCTGAGAAAATCCTGATTTATACCCATCTCGTATATTTGAATGCAAAACTACGTAGGGCAACAAGAAGGAATAGATTAAATCTTTGAATATGAGCACATTTATATTTTGAGGTTAATTTCCCTTTAAGTTCTCTCACTTGAGCGTCTATATCAACATGTCTTGTCTTCCAACTTTGCATTCAAAATCTGTATATATGCTGTCCCATAATGCAACTGTGATGTCATCCCCATTATGTTACGTGATTCTTTTTTTTTTAATGATTATAGGTAACCCAACTACCGGTACCATTTTTTTTTCTTTTCCTCTTTAGACCAATGTTATATAAGCATCTCACAGTCAAACAAAAACTTACCCCTTAAACAAGAGTTTTAGAAAATCACAATCTGAAGCAAACTGGAGCTGGACAATGCAAGAAAAGGTATGGGAGATTACTCAAGTACTCTTGGTATTATCATATTCATAGCTTGATTTATTTTATATAGATTATGTACAACTGTAAGAAATAAAATTCTTGCTCATCGTAGTAAAAACAATTTGAACAAATCCAATTTCAGTGGATGGCGTGTATAGCAGGATATGTTATCTACAAGCACATGTACATGATTAGAAAATCATAATAGTACACAATTAAAAAAATACATTAACATGTAGCAATCAATACATAGATTTGACAGGCTCATAATCAAGAAATTGGTTCTTGATTTGGACAATGTTTTTGCATACTTGGCATCAGTGAGCTGCTACAAAACATATTGGCCAGTATTCTTTAACTTAAACCACGGTCTAAGTGTGGTTTAATTAAACCCAGTCTAAACGTACCCCTTAAAGAAGAGTTTTAGAAAATCAAAATCTGAACTGCGGTTTAACTTAAACTCCAGTCTAGTGCGGTATAACTTCTTACAGAAATTTAGACTGGACTTGCAGTTTAAATCAGTTTTAATTAAACTCTGGTTTAACTTAGTGTTCAGAATACGGGCCATTGACTTTTAATAGCGGTAGTCAGAAGGCGCGATGTATCAGTGGTAGTAATGGTCTACTAAACTGGGAGGACCCAGGCTCGCAAGTGGATGAGCTAAGTAGCGTCCTTCGGGATAAAAGCATTAATCCTCGTTACCAAGTCCCCCGGAGAGGACTGATCACTTACAAGCATACATGCTTTCTTAGCAGTCAGGTAAAATAAACCATCAAACCTTTCAAATTGTTAACACCAAGAGCAAATCAATCCTAAGTAGTAAACCCACGTAAATGGAAAGGTTGAAGAAAAATTACAGGGCCATTCTTTGGATATTCAACCATGTATCACATATGTGGGGAAGCATTATGCAGCACATTTTACAATGAGATATGTTATTACTGTTAAGAGTGACTTTCAAGCATTGATTTTAAATGGCAAGTTGACAAGTCCACTGGCGAAGTGAAGACAAAAGCTCTCCTGTTTGTTCTGTGTATGAGTAAATGACACATTGAAAACTGTTACTAATAACTATGACCAATATGGTAAAACCTGGATCTTGAAGAACTTGAAATAATTGCACAAATTTCTGATTTACAGTGTATGTTGTAGAGGATTTCAATGCTTAAAATTTGATGATACTGTCCACATATCCATCAAGCAAATACACACATCAGAATGGTGTACACAATTGTCTCGTACCTATACCAATAGTTAAATTTACTTCACATGTCTAGTCATACAGGGTTAGATTACAACGCATCTTGTTTATAGATGGTGATCTAAAGGATTAGATAATGCTGTTATTGCAAAAAGAAAGTGGAAAATATACAAATGTGAACAGGTTAGTTATTTCTTTAGCTAATAAACCTATGAGATTAAGTGAACAAATCCCTAAAAATATGTTGAAGGCAACTGCTCCAATACTGAAGATGCCCGAAAAGCTATTTTCAAAATTTGGATGATTTGATAAAATACAGTCACTTTATCAAGGGCTTGACAGTAACAGGGGCATAGGCCCACAAATTCTAATTTCTGACCTCCCAAAATTCAAAATTTGAAGAGGGGGTCTTGCATGCAGACCTACAAAAAGAAAGGAAAAAAAGCAGCATTTACATTCTTGTATCACATTACTTCTGGATTGTAGCAAATTCATAACTTAAAATAAACTGTTGGGAAATGGATATTTACAGTTCATTTTGACAATCACTATACATTTGTAATCACATCTGGTCAAGTACAAGTAGCTAAAATATTTTTTTCTTCATGATTTCTCTCGACTTTCAAAAAATTACATGCCTAACGATGCCTTATACCATCTATCTAAAGACCTTAAAAGCTACTGCATAGAGATATGAGTTTGTACCAGTTATCATCAGCAACCATGATTACATAAATTTAAAAGATACAAAATAACATTCTAATTACATTTATCAACTTTGTTAACAGAAACTCCTCTTTCAACTGTGTTCAATGATTTTTGGGGTACAAAGCAAATGAGAGAGGAGCTCACAAGAAACGTCAGAGTTGCCAATTTGCGTTTAATTGATTACAACTTCAAAACTAACTTTATTACTGTATTTTGCTCAAACCTTCACTGATCTGTTTCTATATATTTTCTGCTTCTTTTCAAATCAACTTGTATTAAGGGTGGACTTTCCCTTTTAAATTTGACCATTTCAGTGCACCGTTGAAGAGCGGCATTCATAATCAGGACGTAAGCTCTCTGATACATGGTAAATTTTACATCATCTTAAATATACATTTCAAATTTCAGGGCAGTGTTCAACCACTGTAAATTCAAGCTTTCATCACCGATTTGGACATATGCTTTGACATCAAAATATTTCAAATTTTACAATCACACCTGGTGAAAAGTAAAAAAAGTAACATAAATGGAAGACCAGCAAATATATTGTCAATCAAATTTCTACAAGAATTTACTTAAAAAGAAAAAAAAAAACCTTGCTCAAATATCGCAATTCATTATTTCAATAAAGAGAAAGCTTTAAGAGATTTTCCTGGTAACAAAAGTAGTAGTTTATTCTTAGGACATTTGCTATGAAAACTTGGGTTTGAGAAATCAGAATTTTAATCTAGTGGAACAAAAATTTAGCGAAACACTTTTCTCCTTTGGTAAATGACCCAAGAGTGTTTCATAAAGCTGTCCGTTGGACATATGCTTTTACGCACAGCTTTATGAAACACTCCCAGGTCATTTACCAAAGGAGAAAAGTGTGACTTAAATATGACAAGCCAAATGGGATGCTCAATCATTTTTAACTGCATCAACTAAAGTTGAACTGTGCAGATGTAGATTAACATTCTTATTATACCAAACATTTTTAATGCAAAGTATATTTTTTGCCATAATTTAATTGAGGTTATTAGAAATACAGTCACACTTTGTTAAAAAACTTCAGGAAAAACTTTGGGCATCCTATCTGGCACTTCATATTCAAGTCGTTCGTAAATTCATGTGTAACTTTATGAACAGCTTTATGAAACACTCCTCAGGGCTGTTGTTTCAGGAGGCACGATGGCTCAGTAGCAGAGCAGTGGTCTCTCTTATCTAGAAGCCCTGTGTTTCAAACCGAATAGACAGATGGGGTAGTGCTTTTTGGTAAAACTTTAATCCTCATTACCATGTCCCACATATAGGACTGAAAGCCATAGGCGCCCTGGTTGGTTGCTTACTTATGGGCCAGTCAGGTATTAAAATAAACCATCAAAAAAGTATTTCAAAGAGAAGTAGAAATGTACAGATTTGCATGACAAAATGTTGTATAATGGAAGATTACAAATTGGGCCCTGTTTCATAAAACTTGTTATCAATAATAAGTTGCAATAACTAGCTACTGAAATCTGTGCATCTGATTGGTTGAGAGCAAATTTGTTATAGAAATGTGGCAGTTTTTACTGATAACAAGTTTTATGAAATGGGGCCCAGGTCACAGAAACCAACATGACGGTCCTGTCTTTAGATGGTCTTGCGAATTGTAAATCTTAATCTTGTAACATGCAATCCGCTTCGGGTGAAATAAAATTGGTTTCACATGTCCCATAGCCATGGCTGTTCCACTGACATGATTGCTATTCTTTTCTCTAAGAGGAGAGTGGCATCATGAAAGGCCTGAAGTAGTCTTCAGGAACATCCCTTGACAGGCAAGAGTAAATTGCCAGATAACAAGAAAGTATGTGATTTACAGAGCACAACATGTGGCTGTGGCTCTACAGCTCAAGCGCCGGCTACGATTGTTCCACATTCAATTTTCTACGCTAAATGCATTCCCAACTTCAACTCTGGACCAAACACACCTAACCTTTACCCTAAACCAAAACTATATCCAATTGTGATCCTAAGCTTAACTCTATATCTTTGAAGAAATGAAGCCCTGAGCGAATGCCTTTTCACTGCTGCCGTATCCGTTTGGATATCCACTGGATAATCTGTGACCACAATGTACCTCTCAATTATCACTACATTTGACCTATGCAATACCATGTACCACCTTTAAAGCACGAATCTTGGCTAACACGAATCAACCATTGATCACGATATTCAAAATCTTCAACAAAAGTCAAATAAGAGATAGCATATGGTTTGTCATTTACAGGTTCCCTTAATATGTTTCAACATATATAAGTTTCACAGAGATTCACTATCCACTGCAAAGTCAAGATGGTTTGTTACAGAACAGGTAGTAACAAATGGAGAATCAACTGCTTTACTTTACTTGATCACCAAATCTCTATGGTACCCTTGCAGGTTTGTTATGTTAAAAATATTGACGAAAGAGACATCTCTTGATTTTTGCATCCACAATCTTTGAAAAGGATTCCTGAATGAGGTTCTTATAAAATGTAACTTTTCTGTCTCGTTCACAAAGTCTACATAATGGCATGATCTTTAAAGTAAAATAGTCTCCACATTTGATTTACCTTCTCAGTTATGATCATTGTTTTTTAAGAAGATGCATCACTACAAAAAAATAAAAATAAAATGGTATAAAAAATAAAGTTAGCAAAATGAAATTAGTAAAATCATATTGATCTGTTTTTTTGTTGGCGTACATGTACGTCTTGGTGGGGTTTTTTAGAAATAAAATGAGTTTGAACCTCTACACTGATTACTACGGCACTCCAACAGTGCAAGACGATTAACCTAAAACATATCTTAATATCATCAACCCATTACCCACTCAAACAGAGTGGTCCCTGTATTAACCCTATGGGAATTAGACAATCCAATCTATAGGTTAATTGGAGAATAGTTTGAACATGTGTTCTTGTGTACCTTACATTACCATCTACACAGTTACTCGTAGTAAAATCAGAAACTTTCGCAACACAAGACTTTCGCCAACTGTAAACAACAGCAACTTTGGTGTATTCCCTAAATTCAGTGTTGCGTCAGTCATGATTTATGCATGTTGCGGCTTGAGACTTTTGCAAATCTTAACCACTCACGAAATTTGCAAAAGTCCAATGAACGTGAAAGTTTCCGAGTTTACTTTATTAAACACAACTGGGATGCCAGATCAAAATATTACAGATACCTATCTATATATCCTAAGTACAATAAAATCAAGAGTTGATAACCACAGGATATGGTAAGCATACTGCACAAAAGATAAATGGTAGGTAAAAGATGATAGCAGATGAAAGCCAGGAGGATGGGGGTCAGAAGGGGGTCAGCAGCACGCCCCTTTCTCTTCTGCTGGTTGCTTCTCTCCGTCCAGTTTGAAATGATCGCTGTCTTGTTCCGTCTCTTCGTGGTTTATTGCTTTGTCATTGGCTAGGATCTGCACCATGAGATAAAGAGAGAAACAGAGAGCAAAAGAAAACGGGTGGGAGAGGGATAGAGAGAGGGACAGAGAAATGTAGAGAGAGGAAGAGAGGAGAGAGAGAGAGAGGAAGAAAGATGAAGGAAGGAAACAGAAAGTATAAAAGATTGATGAAATTTTAAAGACAAATTTATCCTGAGTTAAAGACATTTGTACATTGATATTGATGTCTTCAGAAAGGTACATTGTACATGCACTTGCTCAATCAATCCAAATTTGACCACTATTGCACATCCAAGCAATCTAATTTTCCAAAATCTTTTGACCTTTTGAACTTTAACTTTGTGGATTAGGTAGTCCTATTAAGCTGAAGTGTAAAATTCTACCCCCAAATACATACTTCCTTTAAAATCAAATATAAGTTTGTTTGTATTATCAGCGCATTTATAAAGACCACCGCACTCCTATTTCAACACACTATGCAATTTTCTATTAGAAACATGCCAATGTTTGTTTGTATCTAAACAAATTTGGCAATATTCAAGATTTTTTTTAAATTATGTTGAATCGTACATTGAATACAACTTTTCAATTTGACAGTTTCAAAGGCAGTACTAATTACAGTATGGTAGTTTCAATAAGGAAACCAGCTCCCTTAATGAAATCAATGTTATGTTCCAATGTAAATATATGCAGTCTACAGCCAGAAATTTGATATGTAAAGCAAAACAGAAAATGATACTAGTGCCAGTATACCACATATATCAAGTGTACTTGTATAAAGTAGTACATATACAGCTGAAAGTGCAGAGGCTAATGAGCAGAATGCTCACCCACAGAGCGAGGATCAGCCCATAAGACAGACAGCCCACAAGACCAACAGCATACAAGACTGAAAGCCCACAAAACCGACAGCTAATGAGAACAACAGCCTACAAGACTAAAATTAAAAGCCCGCAAGACTGACAGCCCACAAGACAGACAGCCCACAAGACCAACATCATACAAGACTGACAGCCCATAAGACCGACAGCTAATGAGACCACCAGCCCACAAGACGACAGCCCACAAGACGACAGCCCACAAGACAGACAGCCCCCAAGACCAACAGCCTACAAGGCTGAAAGCCATCAAGACCGACAGCCCACAAGACCAACATTGAGCGCCTACAAGACCAACAGTCCACGAACTGACAATGTCTGCCTTGTTGGCATCTGAGAAGTTGTCAGATGGCCAACGAGAACGTTGTCAGTATTGTGGGCCTTTTGGCAACATTTCTCATTGTCCACCAGTGCCCTGTTTCATAAAAGTTATCAATAACAAGTTGCAATAACTGTTATAAGCTACAGAAATCCTTGCATCTGATTGGCTGAGAGCAAATTTGTCATAGAAATGTGGCAGTTGGTACCGATAATAAGTTTTATGAAACGGGACCAAGATATATCTCCTACACCCCTATACTTACACTTGTGACTAGAAACCTTGCTGCTTCGTCTATGTTGATGTTGTCTTTGGCTGATGTCTCAAACCAGTTGATGAAACCTTTGTCTTTGCAGTACTCATCCATCTGACTGCTGTTATTTACAAGGCCTTCTTTGGTTTGGTCACACTAAAGTGGAAACATGAGACACAATAATGAATTGGTCATTGATTTAGTGAATACATTAGATGATGGAAATATAACCATTCATAGATTTACCTTTCTATAATCAGAGCATTAGATAAAATTTCCTGATTGCATGGATGGAATGCCCATATTCTCTCAACAAATACATGTAGTAGTCTTCACCGCCAGATGTCTGACAAAGCTTGTACCTGGAGGTCTAAAACAAGGTAACTAATTTTGATTATATAATCAGAAAATTTGTTCTAATCAACCCTACAAATCAGATAAAACACTCTCCAATGAGTCAAGGTAATGTTTAATGTTAAGGAACATGTCAATGAAAAAGTGTCAACCTAGGCACAGGAAGTATAAATCCCCTCTGACACTGTTGATAACATTTTTATTGCTACCGGTTGCTTTAAATTTAAGTTTGATAGCAGCAATTTGTATTTATTGTATCATAAATTTTATACCAGGGCTGTTTTTGAGTTTTCATAAGTTCTTTCAGAGCTTTCCAGAGCTAATTCACTCTCCACCACTTGTGCATGTATCATTTTTGCTGCTCTCCTACCTACATTTCCTTTGATTACTATGTGGCCATACATGTATAACTCATTCTGTGATTAAGTTATATGAATCACCTGTTTCACTACTACAGAACTACATGTAACCATATAATTATTACTCTCATGTCATGATACATGTACCTCCCCCCCCCCCCCCCCCCCCCCCCCCCCCCACTCCAACCACTGGACAACTACATACAGGCATTGAGTTACACTTGAGGCTTGTTTACATATGCTGCAGCAAACTGCCGAAAAAAAACTAAAAATGGCTCTGTACTTGGTGTATTAGATGAATGGCAAATGGGGGTGAATGATGCAACAAAGGTCCTACTCATACTCCTTTACCTATGTATCGTAAGATACAGAAATGCAAAGCGCAGTAGATGCCAGTACGCTTAAAAACCCCCAAGGTTTTGTGTGAGGCGGTTTACAAAGGCATGTTTGAATGAGCCTTTATGCCACTCTCTTAGACAATACATAGTTAGCACCGAGGAAACAAAAAACGGTACTCTGGGTGGTAATTAATCTACAAGGATAATTATTGTGGGGTAAAAGAATTGTACGACACATGCTCCTGCATGGTTACTCACGACGACTTGTGCAAGGTTTGTCTTCTACAGCAATTCATGTCTGCAAGCTATATTCCGACTAGACTAGTGATATATCACATTGGATGAATTGTAAGTTTGTCCCTGGGGTCCTGGGGTAGACACATCTGCATTATTTCAATATAGAGGGTTCTCACAGCAGCCATGCTGGAGGACATACAACAAAAACCTGTGCATCAGACTATATGAAAAGCCATTGTTGTCATGGTCTAGAGCACAGGTTTTTATTGTTATGTCCTCCAAGATGGCTGCTTCTGGGAACCCTCTATAGATTAGTTAACTAGTCTACTGTGTGGGTGGTGGTTGTCCAGTGAGTATGTATACATTGTAGGTGTCGAAGAATGGTTGATCATCATGATACTTACTCTAGAGCAGGGCAGTACACTCAAGGCTCTTTCACATACATGTATAAAGCGGTAAACTGCCTTAAAAAAAGGGCAGGGTTTTTTTAAGCCTACTGCCTACTTCTGTATCTTATGACACAAAGGCGAGGACCTGTGTTATGTCATGCATCCCCACCCATTCATTTAGGACACCAAACCTGCAAAAAAGCATGAGTAAAAAAGCCCTCAGTTGTTGTTTTTCACTGCATGTCCTGACTGAAAGCTTTAGGGTATGTATGCATGTGCTCCCTGTCTGAATTTCTACATTTAGGAGGTCCACACTTTAACTTTTTTAGGGCCATGTGCCCCTGACCCCTGACAGTGTCCAGCCTTTCCTACAGTGTATCTTACACTCTGCCTTCATATGCTTAGGCTTCCTCCCCAGCCTCCTTACCTTATTTGCTAATAAGACAGCAGGAATGGTACTGCCATTAGGGAGCTGTACTTTGGAGTCTAGATCATGCTTCCATTTAGCTACTGCTTCAAATGTTGATACTCTGGTGACATCAAACACGATGAAAGCACCCACGGCTTCCTTGTAGTACACTCTCGTCATGTTCCCAAATCTCTCCTGACCTGCAAAGTTTTAACAAGGAGTAAAGTCAAAGATGGATTAGAAAGAAGAAATAGCTTCAGTCCGAGAGTGGTCGCCACTTGGAATAGTCTTCCTCCATCTGTTGTCTCAGCATCCTCACTAAATTCATTCAAACTCAGTTGGGACAAACACTGGTCCTCTCAACACCAAATCCTTCCATAAATGTCCACACACCATGCATGCCTGCATGCTCACTGACTATAGTGTAAGTTGGAACGTGAACCATTTAAAGAAACGACCGGAAGTTTCAACAGCCAACGACAGCCAATTGTTTACTGATAACAAATTTTATGAAACAGGACCATGATGCCCATACACGCACCTCTGGTACGTACACTGTACATGTACAAAGCTTGGACATGATTTCATATACAATGGTTAAATGTGGCTTAGACGATGAAAAGGACGCTCATTAAACTATTTGGCTGTAATTATTAATGGATATACATGTGAATGTACATAACTATATGGCTAATATTTGAAATGATTCAATAAAGCGAAAGGCAGCCTCCGTAACTGTGTAACTCTAAGGAATTTTGATTGGCTTTGAAGCCAATTTCTCAGCTTTACATTCATACCGTAGGCATTTGATAAAACAATTAATTCATGTAGTCCCTTGTAAAAAAGTACCATAGTACCCATGGTAATTTGACCAAATTACCATCAAATCATGGTAATTTGGTCAAATTACCATGGGTACTATGGTACTTTTTTACAAGGGTTTTAGCTCATTCAATAGTGAAATGCATTGCCCTCTGAAAAGTCACAATGAACAGAAAAAGGAAAGTGAATGTGACAAGCCTTATTCATTTCATTATTGCAACTTAAAATGCATGCAGTTTGTATTCACCAACACACTAACAAGTATGAATTATTTGAATAAATCCAATATACATGTACAGTACATGCAGATCAAGATAACAAGCAGTAATAACTCAGCGACCTTAGCCCTACACATATATGTAATTAACTCAAAATAGAAGAAAGTTTTCCTATGTGTCGTGGATTCTTACTGGGGGTATAAACTTCAAAGTTAATGCCTCAAATGATTCTTGAGATATTGCAATTTATAACAGTTGAATAGGATTGGACTTTCAAAGCATGAATCAGAAAAACAGCATACACAAACATGTACAGGTACCCAGTATGTACATGTGTGAAAGAGCATCAATGTGCTACAAGCATTAACAAATGTCAGGAAAGTATACACAGCATTAATTGATAAATTCAAAACAATTTATTAAAGCCATTAAGCTTATCTTCACTGCCAAAATTATCATATGCATTTGAGGTCAAAATACCCATAACCACATCCTACATGTACCTACATGTACGGATATTATTTTTGGTGAAGAGTACTCACAAAAAGTACATGTACAGCTGCATGACATATGACTGAATGCACTTTAGACCACTGTAATACGTGTACTTGAATAAATTCATTTATATGCATAACCATACAGACAGAAAGTTACATTGTTGATCTTGCTTGACTTAAGTGCAGCATATACTATTGCTCATGATGTTTTAGTAGACACATTACGTACTTGTTTTGGTATTGATGGAACAGTTCTTGATTGGATCGAATCTTATCTTACTGATAGGCAGCAAAAAATACGAATTGATGATGTTGATTCAAATATTTTTAAGGTATCCCAGGGTGTACCCCAAGGCTCGCGCCTGGGCCCTTTACTTTTCACTTTATACACTAGCAAACTTATCAAAGACATTCAAGAAAATTTTCCTATGGTCTCTTGTCATTGCTACGCAGATGACACTCAGTTATACATTTCTTTCAATCCTAATCACAAAATGCATTAAAAAATATCAGTTTTTGAGGCATGTATTAAGTATGTACGCTCATGGATGCTTCAAAATAAACTTACGCTAAACGAAAGTAAGACAGAATTTATGATAATTGGAACATCCCGACAAATATCAAAACTGGATGTCACTAGCATAAGAGTCGGTAATTCAGTTGTAAATTCATCCAATACTGTAAGAAATTTGGGTGTTTGGTTTGATACCACTCTGAACATGGAGACACATACATGTATATCCAAAGTGTGTAAAGCAGCTTTCTATATGCTCTACAATCTTCGTCACAATCGAAAATATCTAGACCAGAAAAGTGCAGAAACTTTAGTGCATGCTTATGTTATTAGTAAGATTGACTACTGCAAAATTGGATTACTGCTTGGTTTACCAGAGTCACATACAATGAAGCTTCAACGTATACAGAATGCCTGCGCTAGACTAGTTTGTAACTCCTCAAAATTTTGCCACATTACTCCTCTTTTAAAAACACTTCATTGGTTGCCAGTGAGGCAGCGTATTGCTTTTAAAATTCTCTTGATTGTGTTTAAGGCCTTAAATGGTCATTCTCCGAATTACATTTCTGAATTACTTACTTTAAAATCAAATCCACATTCATATAATCTCAGGAGTACAAATGACACATTGCTTCTAAAAATGCCAACTTACAGGACTAAGGTGACAATGGGAGATCAAGCTTTTTCTTGCGCAGCACCTAAGATTTGGAATAATCTTCCTTTTAACATTAGGAATTCCCATTCAGTGCGCTCTTTTAAGACTAAGTTAAAAACCCACCAGTTTGTAGAAGCTTTTCGGTAGTTTCCTTTTAGTGTATATCACTTGTGTAATGAACTACTATGTAACAATCGATTATCAAGCAATTGGTCCTTTATGTTAAGTGCAGTAGAGTATATTGTGTATAGTTATTGCGCTATATAAATGTACGTTATTATTATTATTATTATAATAACCATACATGACATGAATATGTATGTAAACATGAAATGATAGCACTCTACTCATGGGACCAATTTTCATCCTAACACCACTTTCAAAACAGAAACCAGTTGGGGGGAATCCCGAAAGATAACACATGCACAGCCAAACCTGTCTTGTACCAGGCACCTCTCTACAATGAACCTATGTCTATAGTGGTCAGATTACTTCTACTGTCTCCCTTAGGCGGAGGTTTATGTTGTGTATACCCTGTACAGAAGGGCCACCTGTCCACAGTGGCCACTTTTTCTGTTTCCCTTCCCTTTATAGACAAGTATGAGTGCAAATATAATAAACAGATATTGTTGCTGGTTTTACAGAAAGTAAAAGCTTAAGTCATTGGTATGAGTGCAAATATAAAAACCAAATATTGTTGCTGGTTTTACAGAAAGTAAAAGATAAGTCACTGGTATGAGTGCACATATAAAAAGCAAATATTGTTGCTGGTTTTACAGAAAGTAAAAGTTAAGTCACATGTACATGTACATGGAGGTGCCAAAGATCAGAATACTGTTTCATCCAAACACATGATTGTGTAATTTTGGCAATTCCAATCTAGTACGTCCCATATCACCCAGGGTTCCAAACTAACTTTTATGCAGGACCTCCTGATTGAAATGTCTAGGATCTGAATGCATGAGCCCAATGTCAAAAGTTTAAGATTTGTGGGTCCTACATGACTTGGACTTGAGGTGCCCATGTGGTTCCAGATGTCTGTTACAGTGTCAAGCCCTGCATTCCCAACCATATCTCAAATATTTTGGTACACGTTTACATGATCATGACTGAGTCAAGTCAACAGCCCTACTCGAGCATGGATGAGAAGAGATAAAACATAAAATGACATGTTTGATTTGAGGTCAGTTTATGTTCATGATTCCACAAAACTTGGGCCAACAAACGACCAAATAACTTGGGCTTCAGATACTGGTTGGTTTGTTTTTTGTTTGTTGTTGTTGTTATTGTTGTCATTTTTTTTTTTGGGGGGGGGGACCAGATATATACCTGCTATGTCCCATAGTTGTAACCTGATGAGTGTGTCTGCATCCCAGTTGATTACTTTCAAGGCAAAGTCCACACCAATCTGTATTAGGGAGGGACAGAAAGAAAGAGGGAGTGAAAACGAGTGAAAACGAGTGAAAACGAGTGAAAGCATAAGGGACAAAGAGAACGGAAAGAGAGAGAGAGAGAGTGTGTCACGAAAATAATAGAGAGTGAAAATGAGTGAGAAAGGGAGAGGGAGAGTGAGAGAGAGGAAGAGAGGGATTGAGAAGCATAAAAATGAGGGAGAGAGATAGAAAAAGAGAGGGGCACCAAAGATAAAGGAGAGTGAAAGTATGTCAGAGAGAAAGAGAGAGGAAAAGAGAAAGAGAGAGGAAAAGAGAGAGAGAGAGAGAGGAAATATAGAGGGAGTGTACATGTAGATTAAAAAAGAACAAAATAGAATAAGTCTTAGAGAGTTGAACATGCTGAATATAAAAAACAATTTTAAAACATGCAGTCATTTGTGGAATTTATAGCCCAATATAACTGTCTATGTACAGGTAAATAAATGTTAAAAGTTTTGAAAGGATGAAATACATGTCATGTCTTGTTAAATATCATCACCAGTACATGTACATACATGTTTTCAAGAAGTTCGGCAAGAAAGATATATTGTTTCATCAAATATTTCATTACCACAGTTAGTATACATATCGATTGTGTAGCGACATCTCAAAAAAGTTAAATGTTTAGGAGAGTGAAAAAAACATGGCTGCCAATAACACTAAGAAATGGGATTGTCTTCCCTTTGACATGCCACAGTGGCTTCATTTTTGGAGTAAGAGAGCTGGGATTTGGACAGGACATCACTTGACTGATTATCTGAAGATTAAGACAAAAAAGTAATTTTCACCAAAATTTGAGATTTTATCACCCCACTGACATTATGTACATTCTACCTACATGTATCATATGTATACAGCACATGTACATTCTGTGTCAGGCTAATATGTGAAAGACAGAATTCATGGAGATTCCCACATTAAAAAGAAGGCCACTCACCACGAAACAAAAATGAAAAAGTGCATTTTGTACACATATGTAACATGTACAAGTACAACATGATAGCAATGGAGGATAACCTACAATGTGTAATTGCTTTATAACCTTGGGAAAATGACATCAAACTATCAAGCTTTGCCAAAAGGAATATTATTTTGGTTTCAACAATTTGCAGGTCAAGCTCTTACATGTAAATCTGCACACTATCAGACATGCCATGTTTGTTGATTACCATGCATTAAATAATCAGTTGACAAAGGGAAGACCCTAAACAATGCATTTTGAAAACTTCCTCCTTTCTATTGGCCATAAAAACTAAACATCTACAGTGTAGGTGTATTTGTGTACATACTGAATGTTCATAGCTGAATGTGCATGTACAGAGAATACAATGTGAGTCAATAAAAAGGAAACGCAGATTCAACCCTAGATATTGTTGCAATCAATACTATTTTAATAATCAAAGATACTGACATTGTAGGGGTGGGAGTTTCGGGTATTTTTTCAATTCGGGAACCCGACGATTTTTCGGGCGGGTTCCCGGTTACCCGAAAATCATATAACACAAATTACAAGCTTATATTTACCCTTAAGAAGCTATTAACACTGGGAAAAACTCGAAAGCGCATCACTGCAGTGGGGCGCTACATGGATATTTACATGTAGATATTGAATGGCTGGTCGACGTTATCTACCGCCTTGTCATGTTACATACATGAGTAATCATTAAATACATGTACTTATTTTCGGGAAACGGGCATGTAATATTTTGACCCGGGACCCGATGCTCTCGGGCGGGACCCGGGTACCCGGTTTTTAGTCCCAGCACTACATTGTAGCCTATCAGGTTTCCTTTAATTTCACACCCTCATGAATAAAATCTGACCATGGACAGCTGAACAGTTAAAAATTTTCCCTGATTCCTGTAAAATTTGCCTCTGCCCAAGTTTTGAATTAAATGGATGGTCAACCCAAGGTTGGTTGAATGGTCTCCATTCCAATTCCAGGTGAATCGCTCACAAAGAATGAAAGTTATTCCTGGACACTATTCAGTAAGCCTGAGTCGAATCGATTGGTTAGCCGGTGTTCGATCGAAGACATCGAATCCCGAATACGTTTTGGCAAATTCGGTGCATCGATTTGTAGTCCGCCAGATTTTTGACTACCGTAGCCACCATGAAAAAATCAAATAAAAAAAGAAACTCTGTAACGTACAGCATATATGCTAGCAGAGAACGTGAAGGCGACTTCAAAGTTCAAACTGTTGGCTAACTTTCGCTAATTCGCTCGCGGAGGACGTCGCGCTTTACCTGTGCTTTCTCTATGGAAAAATCGTTTTGTCGTTACGAACTGAAGTTTACGATAATGTTCTTGCACTCTCTCTGCATTGTCAATTTGACAATTGTATAATTGAACATGATAAATACGGGCATGAGTATGTGTGTTCCTACTTAATTCGCAATAACTAATATCACACTCGCATCAAATTGGCAATTACTTTTGAATGATCTCTGAAGCTGAATGAAGTCGAGTCTATATTGAGCGACGAAAAGTTTATTTCGTATTGTTTTTTTTTTTTGGCATCGAACAAACGTGTTCCATTCAGCTCTCCAAAGACAAAGTAAGATTATTAATTCTTTGAATTTGAATCATTGTCGGGTGTGTCGACAATGAGCATCGCTTTGTGCGACACTAGTGATATTTTGGCTAGCCATACGGACTAGATACTTAAGATTTTGGCTCGTCCGCTGTGATTTTTACTAGCCATTGGCTAGCGGGCTATCGTTAATTTCGAGCAGCGAGAGCCCATACATATGCCCGCGATGCCAGCGGACCGGTCACCGGTGCATGGTGCATGCACTGCGTGCAACTGTGTGCAACTCTGTTTTCACCGCACATCATTTATCGATTAACCGGTATTCGATCGAATCAAAGCCGTCGAATCCCGGTTTATGAAATATTCGATATGACTCAGGCTTACTATTCAGCCCAAACAACTTGGGAAGATGATATTTTGGCATGCTTTTCCAAAATGGCCAGTGCTCAGTCATCCATGAAAGAAGACATTATTAACCAGGTCTACATACATGTACATGTAGGATACCATTTTAATACATTTCAGCGATTTTGCTTTATTTTTAAGATATTGGGGCTTGAATAAGGGTTTCTTTTTATCGACTCACCCTGTACATATATACATGTATACAAGAAATTTAGGGAACCTCACATTATTTTGAAACGATTTGACTGTAACTATCGGATACAGTGCACAAATGTCCAGAGTAAAGCTCAAACCAAGACAAAAGAGGTGCACGAATTATAAAAACAAGATGAAATAGCATTTCAACTAAGCGTGACCTCAGGATATTCAGAATTTACCGGTACAGGTACATACAGTACATGTACATGTAATTTCCTAAACTGTGACTCTTTATTTGTAAGTAATCAGTGAAACCCAGAGGTTAAGTCATATCATCACAAGACCCAATTCTACCATGGACTTTGGCTCCAGTTCAGGAAGTCTATGGGCCACTCCATAATCTCTCAATGAAATTATATGAATAGCTCATACTAAGTGCCAGTCATTTACTGTTATTGCTGTAAGCTCTTGAACTATGACAGTAAATCACAACAGAGATTAAGTGCTTGAGCTTTGTCATTAATTATACATATAATCAAAATCAAAATATTAAGTCCAGTGGCTTATTAGCACTGCCACACACTGTATGTTTATAAGACATGATGAAGTGATATGGCTTTCTGTCCTATTGCAATGTTACTATAACTGCTTCATGTACTTGCATGTATACATGTAGATGTTATCAATTAAATGCATCTGAGTGTGATAGTTCTACCTCATACAATGAAAAAGAATGCAAACCCTTACCCCCCTCTCATATATGTTATGAGCATATAAGCTCTTAATCATACATGTACGTAAGAGAACTACATGTATACATGTCAATGTTTATTTTCTATTTTAATCTAAACTATCAAATCTTAACATTCTTCATAGCAAAAGTTGGGCTGAAGCAATCATGTGACCTCGATGAAAACTTGGGATGTGCAATACTAGTAACCTACCTGTATAAATCCTGATTCATGCTTTTTATTGTTTGCATTTAAAAGAGAGAAAAAAAAAAAGAAGCAATATACATGTACATGTATGAAGAATCTTGAGTTAAAGGGAAAGTCCACTTTGCCATTTTTAAACAGAAACATAGAAATGAAAGAAGCAGATGAGTGACAGTTGTAACCGATCAAACACAAAACTCTGTGACGTACTGTACCTTCTGAGAACCTCTCCCATTTGTTGTGCACTGAAAATATCAATTTCCAATCTTTCCAAAGAAAATATTTCATTATTGCAAGTGCCTTATATACATGTATACTGGACACATGTTTTGGGTACACACCCACTCTATGGAAAATATCTACAGTCAACCTCGCTTAAGTCGACGTCGCATGTGTCGAATAGTCGCTCAAGTCGATGAAAATAAAAAGTCCCAATTTATCCTCATAGACTTACATGTACGTGTGTTAATCCTTTGTACAAGTCGATTTTTGTAGGTCGAATACTCGCCTAAATCAAATTCTCAGAACAATACCATGAAAAAACATTAAATTTACACCGTACAAGTCGAACTAGACGGCGATGTGAAATCAATCATTGTCAAAACTGCCACACGCTGATTTTGTTTACAAAAATTCCCCGACTTGCTGGCGCGATCTCCGCGTCCTCTCTCGCGCTCTCATGTGAAGAACAAAATGTCATGTGTTAGTCATGTTTGAACAGGCCGCCATACCTGCATGCACTGCATCCAGTTTTATTGCCTTCATGGCCATGTGCATATAAAGGGATGTAAGGGAGGATTTAATACATTGAAATTAATCACTGGACGAGTCTGGTTTTATTCTTTATTGTCCAACTTGTATAACAGGAGTGTGAAGTAATATACTGGGTACATGAAAGGTACAGTACGTGTATGTTCTTATTTTCTCGATGTCGGCACAATATAAATCATGGTACATTATGGATGAGAACTCCCATTCTCCCAATTGATGAACCGCCGCGGCGTCCCCGTGTTATGTATACACGCGTAAGTCGGATTTTCTTCGACTTCCGCACAAGTCGAAAATCGCCTATGTCGACACATTTCACTCAGTCCCGTCATGATCGACTTAGGCGAGGTTGACTGACATGTATTTCTTCATCAACAACCATGGACAGGGAAATTTACGGAATTGACAGGAGAAAGTAAATCTGAGAGGTATTCAAAAGGTACGTCAGTTACCAATTTGCATCTGATCAATGACAACTTTAAAGAATACATGTAACATTCTTATTCTTTATCAGAATTTCCTCACTATTTCACTCATTGAGTCATAATTTAAAGGAGAATTAACACTAGAATAAATGTACTTATGTTCAAAGGTGTAATATATTCTTAATCATTGACCTGTATCACTTTAGAAATAAAATATCAGAAAAGGGTTTACATTAGCCCACGGTATCATCTGCTAACACTTTACATGGGGGCTGCCATTTTCTTGATGATATGGAGTTGGAAACCGTTCCGGTCAGGAAGATATTTTGAATCCTCGAGCTAAATTGCTTCTCTTCATTATAAAAAATCCCCATATACGATGGAAAATACATAACAGGACTATACATACATTCTAAAATTTGAAATTTATAGATTTCTTTTTAAATTCTCTGGTTTTGCTAAATAGAAGTTAGAAATCAATTTCTCAGACTTGCCTGGCAGAGCAGAACATAATTTATACAACGAGAATTCTGACTTTTGAAGTCCATTATCTCAGAGCAGGTGAATGCATACTTTGTCACTATTGACGCTCAGGAATGTTATCATCCATAAATTTGAATTAATTCACTCCATCGCGTATGTCATAGCATCAAGAAAATAGATTTATATTTAGTAAAATCATAATTTTCAAAGAAATATAAAAACATTTTTGTTTTTAGAATATATGTATATATCTGTTAAATATTTAAAATATTAAATGGGATTTTGTATCAGGAAGAAAGACAATTTTGCATTCTGATTAAACATATCTTTATGTACACATCAAGAAAATGGCAGCCCCAGGGTATCGCTAGCAGACGATAAATTTTGCTGAGAGAATTTTGATTTATGCCCAGCTCGTTTATTTTAATGCAAAACTACGTAGGGCAAGAAGAAGGAATAGATTACAAGTTTGAATGTAAGCACATTTATATTTCAAATGAGGTTAATTCCCCTGTAGGTATCCTAATAATATCAGGGTGGACATGCTCCATGTTAATTTGTACACTGGCCAAATCATAAACTTCAAAAATTACCTAAAACCCAACTGCAACCCTAACCTTACACCCGTATCTTTTACCAAAAGCAATTGTCATCGCCGCAGCATATCATGTCCTTTAAAACTGGTGAACTTACTGTTGCTCTGTAGTGTTGTGAGAAGAACTGATGAACATATCTTTTGATGACACTTGTTTTACCGACTCCCAAATCTCCTATGACTAACACCTTGTAAAGATGCTCTCTCTTCTCCCCTGCTGCTGCCTGTAGGGTGGAGGTAAATGAACAATGAGAACAGAAAACTAGCACATCAATGATGTGGCGCTCATCCGGCATCCAGCAAAGAAATTCAAGCAATTTGTACTTTGAACAAAATACACATAATGGACTTCTTTGAACAATTTTCTTACATCAGTAACAGCATTTCACCTTGAAAACTAGGGCCGAAAGGGTGAACTACTTCTCTATTGCAGCCTGTAGAACTCAGGAGTAGTACCACGTCCACAAACACCGATGGGTGCTATGCCAAAACTCATTATTGTGTAATACAATAATTTCGCATAAATTATCATAAATAATTTTCTACAGTAGACAAAATTTCAAAATTCCATGTAGAAGTTCAATAAACCTCATGAAAGTCTTTCAGATGGAACAAAAAAAATTGAAATCGGTCAATAAATGAGGAAGGAGAAGCAATTTTTGTGATTTTTGAATAAATATGGCATAAATTAGCATAATTAATTTTGTAGACAAAATTTCACAATTCCGTGTAGAAGTTTAATGAACCTCATGAAAGTCTTTCAGATGGAACAAAAAAAAAATCGAAATCGGTCAATAAATAAGGAGAAGCAATTTTTGTGATTTTTGAGAAATGCGCAAAATTAACATATTTAATGAGTTTCAAAATTCTGTGTAGAAGTTTCGAATCCCCCACCTTGTGCTATCATATAAAGCAAACAGAATTAAAATCGGGTAAGAAATGGCGAAGTAGCATTTTGAAATTGTGGACGGACGGAGGGACGGACGGACGACGCCACGGCATAAGCTCATCTGGCCCATTAGGGCCGAATGAGCTAAAAATCAGATATGAAATGTATAATTTGTTCTCATGAAATTCAGATGTGAATTATCCTCCAACTAGAATTACAATCTCAGCAACTCAAATAGCAATGGCTATTTTTATACATGATGTACATACTGTAAGTGTAGGATATTGTGTAAATTGCAGATGGATATTGAAAATTCAAAAGGCAACTTCACAGAGTCTTGTTTCTACTGTTTGAAATAATTCATATGACAGTCTTGTTTCTACTTGTCTCCCCACATCAAATGGTTGGTGATGAATCTTGCTGAGCACTTTTGTATATAATAATAATAATAATACATGTGATGTGGTATCTGAACGTTTGGTTGTAGTGGCATAGCGCCAGCTACGTTGGTTGGAATAAAAGATGGCGATGGCCATGTAACGTTAGAAAGGACTCGATTGGAATTGTCATTGGTATGTCTCTATAATTAAGCTAATTTCAGTAATGAACACTCGGTTATCACAGTGGCGACGAGGATAAAGTAGCAGAGCTCGGCGTCATCACCATCGGTGCCTTTTGTAGTCAGGAACTGTGTCTTTCTCGGCGAGAATGGCGACCATTGGGAGTATTGCCCAGTATGATGGTAGTGGTGAGTCGTGGATGGATTATGTGGAGCGAATGGAACATTTTTTTGATGCTAATGATATACAAGCTGGCAAGAAGAAGTCCATATTGTTGTCCTCGGTCGGGCCGAAGACTTACAACTTAATGAAAACATTGCTGGCTCCTGCTAAGCCAGGGGACAAGACTTTCGATGAACTGGTTAAGCTTGTAAAAGAGCATGAGTGTCCCCAACCCAGTATCATAGTGCAGAGGTTTAAGTTCAACAGTCGGGTTCAACGTGAGGGGGAGAGTGTGGCAGATTTTGTAGCTGATTTGAGACGTATTGCAGAACACTGTAGTTATGGGACTACTTTGGAAGAGATGCTACGAGACAGGATTGTGTGCGGTACGAATGATGTGCGCACTCAACGAAGGTTGTTGAGTCAGAAGGAGCTTAAGTTTGCTGAGGCTCTGGAGATGGCGCAAGCCATGGAATCTGCTACTAAGAATGCTCAAGATCTTTCTGGGATGGTCAGTTCCAAGAGTGTGCACAAGTTGACCTCTCCCAGTAAGGGCAATCCACTGAAGGGGCGCTGTTTTCGATGTGGTTGTCCTGATCACATAGCCCGCGATTGTAAACACGTCAACACAACATGCCACAATTGTGGTATTAAGGGACATTTGGTAGCTGTTTGTAGAAAACCAAAGCAGAATAACAAGAAAACATCACAAGCTGAGAAGAAGTCTACGAAGCCTAAAAGTAGTGGTAAGGTGAAATGGAAAGGGAAAGGACACCCTACGCATGCCCTTGATGCTGGTAGTGAGACAGATGAAGGTGAAGAAACGTATACACTGTACACTATCAGAGATAAATCTACTGAACCTTACTTCACTACAGTTGATATTGATGGAGAGTCCATTGAGATGGAAATCGATACTGGTGCAGCGGTATCTGTGATGAATGAGTCGGAGTTTAGAAGCCATTTTCCAAACAAGAAACTACAAGCTTCGAGAGCTTATCTGAGAACATATACAGAGCATAAGGTCAAGATCAGGGGACTGTGTGATGTACAAGTCTGCAGTTCGAGAGGAACTGCTAAGTTACCACTGATGGTAGTATCTGGAAAAGGAGCTGCCTTGCTTGGACGCAACTGGCTTCCATACTTGAAACTGGATTGGGGCCAGGTCAAGCGGGTGAGGGGTCCTGTGCTAGAGGATGTGACACATAAGTACTCGTCAGTCTTCAAGGAGGAGTTGGGCAAGGTGAAAGGACAGAAAGCAAAAATCCACTTGAAGGAAAACGCCACTCCTCATTTCTTCAAACCACGCCCAGTGCCTTTTGCTATCAAGGAGAAAGTTGAACAAGAGCTAAGACGTCTTCAAGATGGAGGGATAATTTCTCCTGTTGAGTTCTCTGAATGGGCAGCCCCCATAGTACCAGTTGTGAAGACAGATGGCACAATACGGATTTGTGGCGATTATAAAGTAACCGTTAACAGGGAGGCTAAGGTGGATAGCTATCCTTTGCCACAGATTGATGATCTCCTAGCGAAGTTAGCAGGTGGAACGAAGTTCACAAAGCTAGACATGTCACACGCTTATCAACAAGTAGAACTTGATGAGGACTCGAGAAAGTATGTAACTATCACAACACACCAGGGTCTATTTCAGTACAATAGACTGCCCTTTGGAGTGTCGTCCGCACCAGGTATTTTCCAGAGGACCATGGATAGTTTGATCCAGGGTTTACCAGGAGTTGTGGGGTACCTGGATGATGTGCTGGTGACAGGGAAGAATGACGAGGAGCATAGAGAGAACCTAGAGAGAGTACTCCAGCGATTTGAAAAGGCAGGGGTTCGTCTGAGAAGAGAGAAGTGTGTGTTTGCAGCCCCTGAGGTTATCTACTTGGGCTATAAGATAGATGCCTATGGTTTGCACCCAGTAGAGGACAAGGTTCAAGCAGTGTTGGAAGCCCCAAGTCCAACCAATGTAACAGAATTGAAGGCATACTTGGGTCTCCTGAACTATTATGGGCGCTTTCTACCCTCTCTGAGCACTGTGTTGGCACCTTTACATCAGCTCCTTGCTCGTGATGTTAAGTGGCAATGGACTGAACAGCAAGAGACTGCCTTCAAGAAGTCAAAACGACTGCTGTTGACCTCACAAGTTCTGGTGCATTTTGATCCAGCGAAGCCACTAGTTCTGTCGTGCGATGCTTCACGATATGGTGTTGGAGTAGTGTTGTCGCACCAGATGAGTGATGGTCAAGAGAGGCCCATCGGATTTGCTTCCAGGACTCTGTCAAAGGCTGAACAGAATTATTCTCAGTTAGATAAGGAGGGCCTCGCCATCGTGTACGGCGTTAAGAAGTTCCATAAGTACATATATGGTAGACATGTCACTATACTGACTGATCATAAGCCCTTGCAAGGAATCTTTGGAGAGACAAAGGGCATTCCACAGATGGCATCTGCAAGAATTCAGAGATGGGCATTAACGTTATCGGCCTATGACTATACTCTGAAGTACAAGGCAGGGTCTACTCATCAGAATGCAGATGCACTGAGTCGTCTACCACTGAATAAGTCACCTGACAAGACGCCACTTCCTGGAGATGTAGTGCTTCTCTTGGAGTACATTGACTCATCCCCCATCACCAATAGTGATATTGTGAATTGGACAAAGCATGATCCAGTGTTGTCTAAAGTCTACAAGTTGGTGCAGGAAGGTTGGGGAGATGAATGTGATGAGGAAGCACTAAGGCCATACTTCAGAAGGAGAAGTGAACTGAGCACACAGGATGGATTACTTTTGTGGGGTTCTAGAATCATCATACCCCCCAAAGGTAGACGTGCTATCCTGGGACAGTTGCATGAAGGCCATCCAGGTATAACCCGAATTAAGCAGATAGCCAGAAGCTTCATCTGGTGGCCTAATGTAGACAGCGATCTGGAGCAGACAGTGAGAAGTTGTCAGCAGTGCCAGGAGAATCTCAAAGCTCCACCACCAGCACCAATGAATCCATGGCCTTGGCCAGAGAAGCCGTGGAGCCGAATCCATGTTGACTTTGCCGGACCTGTTTTGGGTAAGATGCTGATGATCGTTATCGACGCTCATTCGAAGTGGATTGAAGCTATACCCATGAATGGCTCCACTTCGCAAGCAACCATCTCGGGACTACGTACATTGTTTGCTACCCATGGTTTACCCGAGATGCTAGTTACTGACAACGGCAGTAACTTCACCAGTTCCGAATTCAAGGACTTTGTGAGCAGAAATGGCATCAAACATGTGAGGACAGCTCCTTACCATCCGTCGTCAAATGGTTTGGTGGAGAGAGCAGTACAGGTAGTGAAAGGAGGATTGAGAAAGATGAAGGAAGGAACAATTGAAACAAAGCTGGCAAGGTTCCTATTCCATTATAGGAACACTCCTCACACTACGACAGGACGCACACCTTCACAGTTGCTCTTGGGTCGTGAGGTCAGAGGACACCTAGCTTTGATGAGACCATCACTTGAATCATTTGTCCGATTCAAGCAGGCCAAGCAGAAAGAGCAACATGATCTCCATGCTCATGATCGTCACTTAAAGGAAGGAGATCCAGTGCTAGTTCGTGATCTAGGCCATGGTCCACGAACAAGATGGCTTAGTGGTGTAATCATCGAGCAGAGAGGACCGGTGTCTTTCGTTGTTCGGCTAATGGATGGGCGAATTTTCAGACGACACCAGGATCATCTTCGACATCGCACCTTCTCAGCTGATGAACCTGTGAACGAAGACGATTGCCAACCTGAGGTGGCATCTGTCCCATCATCCGAAACAACCCAGGGGCCAGAGGCAGAGCAAACTCCCGACAGTAGCATACCACCACCCGAGCTACGCCGATCTACAAGAGTTAGGAAACCTCCTGATAGGTTAAACTTGTAATTCATCATTATCATGAGGGGCAGAATAATCCCTGATGACTGATAATGATATAGGCCAGGGTAGTCTACCCCTGTGTCTAGATAGGTATTTTTTTGTTGTTGTTATTTGTTATTAGGTTTAGTATAGCTAGTGTTTTGTTTTGCAAGTAGACGAAGCAGTCTTCATGGACCTTAACTTTAGTTAGTTTTGCAAGATGAGAAGATCTCCACAGACTATTGGACTTCCACCACCAATGGACTTTGCTGCAGTTCTGAACTTATGATCTGCAGTTCTTCTGTTTTTTGGGGGGAGGCTGCATTTTTCTTTTTGTTATTTTCGAGTGCATGCCTCATGGATGTATGTTCCATACACATCTTTTTGCTACTCATGATTTCTTACAACTGCATACCTCCTGGTCATAATTTTACGCAGTACATGTATTTCAATGTTTTGATACTGATGCCTTGCGTTTGGTTTTTTGCGCGGGCAATATGCGAACATTGCTTGTTTTTTTTTCTGGTATAATAGTGGTTTGCGGTTTGAATTTTGGATTTCAAGCGAGGGCGGGGAGAAAAGGGTTAGTGTATCTCCTGATATATGAGGTATGTGCCATAAGGTAAACAGTATCCATGTATATGCAGTTTGCATGTTTATATGTTTTTTATTTTTGTGGTAAATAAGTAGTATGGTTTCAGTATTTTGTCAGTTTAACAAGACAAAATCTTGCACAATGCTAACTGGAAAAAGATCAATATAGTATTTTGTAGTATACAGCAGAGGATATGTGAAGTCAAAAGTATAGGATTTATTTAGTGTAAAAAAAAAAATGATTTGGTTGATTTCTGTAAGATGGTTATATTACTCGAAGGGTGCCAACCTGTTGATTAGTATACTCTTGAAGATTTGAAACATCATTTTTTGGGGGTAAATTGTTTTTGGCTGTCAGGATTAAGGAAAACAGAAACATGCTTGTTTCTAAAGTGAGGGGGAAGGAAATGTGGTATCTGAACGTTTGGTTGTAGTGGCATAGCGCCAGCTACGTTGGTTGGAATAAAAGATGGCGATGGCCATGTAACGTTAGAAAGGACTCGATTGGAATTGTCATTGGTATGTCTCTATAATTAAGCTAATTTCAGTAATGAACACTCGGATATCACATGTGACTTGTATAGCGCACTTTCCATCCTGATTAGATGCTCAAGTCGCTCCAGAGCAAATTAATACACAAAGAATGAGAAGTAAAAATTAATAACACTGGAAGAATAATGAATGTCTGTCAAAAGGCACTCTTATACAGATACATTTTTGGTTGCGCTTGAAGGAAGCCACTGATGTCAAAGTTTTCAGGTCTTGTGGAAGGGAATTCCACAGAGTTGGCCCCGAATGAGCAAATGCACGATCCCCCACGATTTCTTTGAAATTGGAACTTGCAAAAGATGAGAAGTTGAAGATCTCAATTAAGGTTCGTAGAGGTTGGTATTTATGTATTAAAGCCTTATTATAACTAGGGGACGTTCCATTGACGATGTGGAAAACCAAAAGAAGAATTTTGAAAGCAATGCGTTCCTTCAGGGGCAACCAATGAAGCTCTTTCAGGATAGGGGTGATGTGGCTGCGCTTGCTGGAACAGGTTACAATGCGCGCAGCTGCGTTTTGAAGTTTCTGCAGTTTACCAATTAGAGAATCTGGTAAGTTTTACAGAAGAGCATTACCAAAATCGAATCGTGCAGAAATAAGCGAGTGCACTATGAAAAGGCGCTTTATTATTACACCTGTGAAAGGCGCGACTTACAGTTTACGAAGGGGCATTGTGAAGTTGTAGGATATGCTCTGATGAAAATTGCTCTGCGGTCGGTCAATAACGTACGTAAACACTGCAGCCCTAGACCAAACACTGGTCCTACAAATTAGGAAAAGTCAAGAGCACCCATTGTAAAAGTGCATGACTGTATATGGACATGTTGTAGCCTTATGATCTGTTAAAATTGTTGCTAGCCTTGTATCAGCCTTTACAATTCTTGCTTGGGTCAAACAAATGCCTAATTTAGTAGTCCTATAAATATTGTTGCTAGTATTCTGTGAATTCAAACACTAATACAATTGCAGAGACACCAAGGTCAAAGACCAGCAATGCATAAGATTTTCTGGGCATCAGCGCCATGCAGGTACATGTACATGTAGGTGAGGAACCATGTGTTCGCCGCGCAGTACATGTATGTATGAAGAAAGAGATTCTCGCTACCTCAAATATGCAATTTTCGACGCAGAGGGCAATATTATGCATGGAAATGGTTCGCATCTTCGTTAACTTCACTTCCAGTCCGTACTGAAATACTACGGCTTATGAATAAAATGAGTGCTAAGTGCTTAATTTTTGGATCGCATGACATAAACCACTCAAATTTTGAAAATGCAACCAATTGCCTCAATACCGAAATTTCGTATTTGGGGTAGCGAGAATTGTAATTTGTTTTATACAAGGGCAATCCAAACTTTGCAAAAAGCTGTGTGTGACAGGAGAAAAATACGAGAAACGGGATGATGAAAGTTTAAAAGAAATCGAACAAAGAATAAGTTATAAATGTTTGAAAAATGAGATCACTACATTTACAAATGTATGCAAATCCCAAATTGGCAATTTGGTAAATGAATTATGATGTATTCACGGTTAACTCTCTCATTTGTTGTACACCAAAATATTGTTATATTCTTGTTTTGCTAATCCTGGCTAAGTGTGAGTGAGTGGCCCAACCCTGATTTTGGTATGTGTCTTACAATAGTGAAGCCTGAACTTCTGAAGGATCGGTCCCATGACTGAGTGATAAAATGTTAGACTCCATGCGTGCATACAATTATCTATGCTCCAAATTTATAAGTCCAAAAGACTGTCAAATTATATGAATTTGATTTTGATATTTTTCTGACATAAATTTACCCCAAAATTAAAAAATACATAGGCCTAGGCCTATCTCATTATCTGAATCTCTAACTTGTCAAACAAGTTACAATGTAAATTCTTAGTAAACAAAGAAGCTTGATGGGAGGAATTTAATTTGTAAACAAATTTTTAAGGCATTTTACTCCCAGTGTCAAAGATCGTATGCTCGATCTGTAATGAAAAACACAAGTCAGAAAAAACTGGAACCAGCAGGATTCGAACCTGTCATCTACTGCTTGCCGGGCAGCGACTTAACCACCAGGCTATTCTGGTTCACGGCCAAGTCACGATGAACTGGAATCAAATACCCAAGATCCTCTACTTTCTGACTCATTAATATTCAACGGTCCGCCGTAGACAAGCCTAAACGAAGTTACATTCTTCATTTCTTGTTACAACAGTGTACATTACAAGTTACATCATACAAATGTAAATAAAAAACCACCAAAAATTAAATTGCTTACATACATGCATTAATTATGAATCAGTTAATTTTGTTTGGCTTGGACCTTCGTGCAAAACGATGAAGAAGAACTCACCATTCCACCACGATCCACTGGCCTGATTGAGAAAATACACGGACCGGACGGAAAACCCGAGCAACCTCAATGAGCTGTGCTACGCGCTACGGTAATTTAATAAGCGGCCGAACTCCTACTGCAGTCCTACTGTTTACTCCAGACGTCCAGTCAACTGCCTGTTCAGAAACAACAATCCCTCACTCAGTAATTTTCCCGCAGACTCCAGATTATGCTAGTTGTCCAAAAAGGTCTTGTTTTCTTAATTTTCCCAAAGCTTTGGGCTTTGGCTAGCACAAATACTTCTCTAGATTTTCAGAGCTGACCTGAAATCGGTTTCCTTTCGTACTATCTAACTTAAACAATAAGAATAAGTAACTACCGGCCTAGCTAGCGCTATAGCGCGTATACTGTACACATATTATGTATATTGTTTGTCAGGTGACTGATCTTGAGCGGTCGGACCGAGTGAGTGTTGTTTATTTCTCTACCGCCACCTCTCGACTAGAGACAGACAAGAAGGGATAGATTGCGTCGATCGATGGAAGATTGAAAGAAAGAAAGAAAGAAAGAAAGAAAGAAGAAAAAGAAAGAAAGAAAGAAGCAAAAGAAAGAAAGAAAGAAAAAAATGAAAGAGAGAAAGAAAGGAAACAAAATAAAACTAACAAAGAAAAAAAAGAAAGGAAACATATATACTCAATGTTAGATAATAAATATTTTGATCTCCATTAAGCCCGCCTCACACTGTGCGATTTCCTGCGATATCGCCTCGCATCGCAGGAAATCGCACGATATCGTGCAGTGTGAGAGGTCTTGCGACGCAACAGCTTGCGATTTTTCCAATATCGCAAGCAATCGCCTCGCATCGCAGGGTTTTGAACATGTTCAAAAATTTTGTTGCGATGCGATGCGATGCGATGCGATTTCCATCTAGTGGACAGAGGAACAACGGAGAAAGGGCAGGAGGTTCTCCTTCAAATGTGGCAGGATAGCCGGATAGGCCATCATTATTTAACATCAGCCTGCCGGCCTATCACAATCGCGTGACAAAAGACAGAATGAAGACGGAAACATGCTACGAGATTGGATGTAACCGTAAGTAATTTGATGAAATTGTGCACTATGCATTTTTTATCGCACAAATTTTTTGCATATGTAGTCCCGTACATAGGATTTAATTGGAGTGTGATTTCATCGTTTTGCGCAGTGCAGGAATGCAATGGGTCGAACTCGAAGATCTGACTTGAGTATGGCTGTCACTTTGGATGGGAATTTTACCCTGAAAAATTTAACTTTATAGTTTTGGCGAACCTCCTTTGGTCTGGGATTCTCATTGCCAAATCATACCAGAACTTGAAGTCTGATGCACACATTTGTACATTATAAATTATCTAGGCCTAAGATCATGAAGATTAACTAATTGTGGGACGCTTTGAGTTGACTTAGGCCTAATTGTAACTCTAATTAAATCTAATTGAAATCCAAAAACGGAATCTAATTAACCTAAAACTATAATAGTAAAGTAAAACAAAGAAAGTTACAAGGCACTAGATTTAAATTACTTAGAGATAAATAAATGTAAAAACCCCATGCATATTACTGACCTCTAACTCTAAGTTACTCTAAGTCTAACTTTTTTAGGGACTACTATTTGAAGGTCATTATTGCCCCGAAATTCGGAGTCCTTTCATCTCAATTCTAACCCACAAAGTACACTCAACAGCGGCAGAAGCAGTGACAAGAGTAACCCTACACATCCCTGTCGCGCCGTCTGGTCGGGCTATGACATGAGTTGTACTAGGCCTACTAGTAGTCTAGGTCTAGTCTACGTTGTGGGCACAAGAAGAGGAATTATGTTTTTACATAAATAATAAATAAGTAGTTAAAATTGCCTCGTCTAACTCTAAGTTAGAAGAGAGAGAGTTGCAGCTGGCAGCTGGCCGAAGAAGTACGGTATGTACGGTTATTAATATTATTTGGCCCCCAGGGCGCTGGACCGACGCTTGCCTCGTTTCGGTACCTCAACTTCCCTGAGATATGGGCTCGGCAGCCATGTCCATCAGTGCTTTATACATGCGTCGTAAACAGCATACAAATTTTAGGTAGCTGCTTTTCTCAGTATTTTTTTCTCAATATATAGATGTATTAGATCTATAATATTTTTAAAAATTTCCCCTCTCTTCTACTGTAGGATTCTTTGCCATGCTGGATAAATGGATTTTATTTATATTAATTAATAGGCCGATATATATTGTGCCTCTCAGTTTTTGCACTCTACTATTCAATTCAATTCAATTCAAGTTTATTTTCATTTCATCAGAATCATACAATATTTTATAAAGTATATAACAGAATAAGATACGAGAATGACTTTTAGTTGACATCACGAAATTCATTATGTAGAATTATTGTACAAGAAATCAAAAGATTGTACCCTATTGAAAATTTTCTGAAGATTTTCTGAAGAAATGGAGGGATCCACTGAAAAGCATTGCTTGTAGATTGTGGAACCCTCTGAATAATATTACCTTTAATACTAAACATAGTAAAAAAAGACTATTATATATCTAAACTACAACTATCAGTAATTGTATGTATTAATATAAACTACTGATTAAGGATATTCACCAACAGAAACATGACGCAAGACAATTGACAATGAGATCAGAATTAACAATGAGATCAGAATATTATCCACAGCTCACCCAATACTAAGCTGAGTTGAGATGACAGGCAAATTTATTTCAGGTTTTTGCTCAAATTTATGATTAAGGATCAAAGAATTCTTCATTATGCAATTTGTAAGGACTGAAAGTGAGGTTTTGGGTATCATTTACCTTGTTCGCATAACAACAAGTGTTTAAATACTTTTATAGCTGCAATGTATTTTACTTCCCATTATTCAAACATAATCTCTTTTTCAGTTAACCCATTGCCTTCTGGAATCAGGTGGGTCCTGTATCAAGTTTTGAGCAAACTTTAGGGAATAAGAGAATTCAGCAGTCAACAGCTACATGTTAATACTTTGAAAGTTATTGTGAGATCTACTTTAGATGATCATGATTATGTTGTACTATTTGTTTCAGAATATTCATATTGATAAGTTAAGAATGTATTTTAAAATGTCACTCATAAATCACAAGTAAGCTGGCTACTGATGTCAAGAATATAAAGAAAGTTTGTAACATGTTTCTGGCTTTTGTTCCCCCACTTATTTTTTTGCATAGCTCATTTTCTAATTGAAACTTATTTTACTATCTTTTCATAGGATTTTTCAAGCTGTCTCTTGGAAGCTGTTCTGCAAGCAGTATACCATCTCATGAGAAACGCAGTGCTATCAACCCTCGATCTTTCCCACAATGCACGCACTGTAATGTCAAAGAAATTGCCTTGGAAAAGTTACTGGTAAGAATTATTTTTGAAAACAGACTTTTAAAGAAAATTATAACTTGTCATGCAGGTTCCTTTTTTTAACTTTTACCTTGTCTTGTTTCTTTTATTTTGATTGAATTTACTTGTTCAAAAGGATAGTCGTATAATTTGCAGAGAAATGACATGGACACAACAGATATCATAGGGACGACACTTTTCATTCAAATAAAATGCTTAATTTTGATTTAATCTGTCAAAACATATTTTTATAAATGAATAGATTTTCATTTTAATTGCAATTGCACAAAATTATTTTGAATGATTTGCATTCAGGCTGAGCGAAGCAAAGAAATCTCTTAATCAGTTTTTATTCTTTGTCAAACATCTATCCAGTAAAGTGTATTGAAGTACAGTATAATGCTGATAATTTGTTTGCTGTTTGATTTAAGCCGGGAAATGTAATTAACTCTTAGTTACATTTCCCTGATTTAAGCCAATGAGAATGAGTTTGATTGTAGAGTAATCAAGGGTGTTACTAAACTGATGGATTTAGTTAATGTACCCTTTGTTTCTTTTTATTATTAGCTCTTTATTACTTATCATTGTACCTCTCATGTTTTATTAATGAAGCTGTAAACATCAGATGAAATCTACCAGATGACCATCCTATAGAAGCTATAAATGCCTCACACAATATCCACCTTGCCAGAGAGTTTCTAT
The DNA here is from genome assembly GCA_025617745.1 of Heliocidaris erythrogramma. Lineage (NCBI taxonomy): Eukaryota > Metazoa > Echinodermata > Echinoidea > Camarodonta > Echinometridae > Heliocidaris > Heliocidaris erythrogramma. Next base: position 37,840,557 of record CM046856.1, read on the forward strand.
GAACTGTCATCCCTCAGAATTTTAGATTTGAGTGACAATGAAATCACAGGTATGTTCTCTTATTTCTCACTCATATGTCTGAATAAATATGAAATGTGAATACATGAATAATAAGGAATGAATTCAGCTTGTGCTGGACTTTGCTGGATTTCTGTCTTGTATCAAGCAAAACAAAATTCCCTATTTATTCCCGGTAATTATGATTTTTGGAATCCAGCTGCCAGCCCTTCCCAGGTAAATTACATCCAGGGTTATAACATTATTTAGTCCAAAAGGGGGCTGCAGGAAAAAAAATCCTCAAAAAGCCCTTTTATGTCTTTGTTTTTATCTAATGGTGGGGGGGGGGGGTTGGCCTCTTCAGTTTTCACTTCACCCCATGAATCTGCCTGCATGTATGTTTGAGTAATACTGGTATCCATAATTTCATGATTCACAAATTAAAATCCATATTTGAATATTAATAAGAAGAAATGAAATGACAATACATTTGGTTTTTCTATCATTGAAAAATTAAATACCGTACATGAATTTCAAGCAAATGTGTTGATAAATAAGAACATCTATTTTGATCCCTCGATTTACTTGCAGATCTGGATGCAAGCAACTCTTTGGCATGTCTGTCATTGAAGAAATCAACTTGGAGCACAATCCCATACCTGGTGATACCAACTCAGAACTTTTACAACATCAAACCATTAATATCTGAGCCGTCTCCTTCAGATCATATGGATTGAAGGTGGTATTTTCTTTGTTCAATCCCCCCCCCCCCCCCCAATCACCCCCACACTTGGAAATTATGTTGTCAGCATAGTAGTCTGCAAACACAGACCCTAATTTGACACTTAATCAGAAAATCATTGTCTTGAGAGAAGCCTAATTCAGCTACCTTCTGGTCATGTCAGGAGCAGCTATAGTACATGGCCTATGGTAGTCTTACAGTGCAGACACTCTTTTGCAACTGACCAGGGTTTCTGCATGCAAACTATCAGTATAGGGCCATTCACAAACGGGGCAATGTTGATTTTCGAAAGTCGGTACTAGTTTTTGAGACATTATTCAAAGCTTTTTATGTATGTGGACATGAAAACTCTGAAAATAGTGAGATTCTAGTTGTTATTCAAATTGTCATTACTAACTTTACAGTTAAATTACTTTGCAGGCACAAAACTTTTTCAATTAGCATAATTCAATATCCAGATGTGACCCCTCATAGTTCATAAGGCTTTCCTATACTAAAGGTTATCTTGACACAGACAGTGACATAGCCAGCATATGGTGAAGCCTATACCCCCTGGTTCCAACTATTTGGAGACAATTCCACTGTCCTGATCAACAGCCTCCAAACCAACTTTGACGGACCCTGGTTTAAAACTGAATCCCGTCTTTCAGACGTAAACATTGGCGCAATCATAGCTAACAGAAGCAGTGGCAGATTTAGGGGGGGGGGGCACATCCGGGCCATACCCCCGCCCTTTTTGGAGGAAAAATGTGCATTGTGCCTCCCTTTTTATAACGGAAACCTTTCTATTATATGATAATTGTATTGTTTGTTATACAGTATACTATATATTGATGATTCAAGCAAAATTTGCATTTGAAACCTGAAAATTGGGAGAAGAAACGTTTTTATTTTCAACAAATCATGTGAACTACTGAGAATCCATGAAATAAATGTGATTCAAATGAAAAAAAAAAAACAACACCAAGTCCATGCATGAGCAGGGGAAAACAAAATTGCCTTATCAAAATGATTGTCTTTCAATTACATGTATTTTTCTTTTGTTGGGGGGGGGTAAACTATGGTTTGTTTCATTACATGTTACAGGTTTTTAATAATTACTGAATTTCTTTTCTGTTTGTATTGCTGAAAGAAGAAAAAAAATATTCTAGTGTGCTTGCACTTCCTTCATACAATCTTGTATTATATGACTGGAAGGCATTCTATGCAATGCATTTTGTTTAGCCTCTGCTATAAAAAGAAAGTGCGAATTGTAATTCTTTACATTTATCAGACAAGTATAATAATGATTAACAATTATTAACAATCTTGTGAAATGAAATTTAAATTTGGGTTTATTGGAATCACTCTGCCAAAATACAAGATTTGTATTTCATATTTAATAATAGGATAACTATTATGTATGTATAAACTGTACTTCAACAAAACATGTTTATAGACTTGATAAATAATTGTCGATTTTTTTCTTCATTCATTATCAGAATATTTATATAAATAAGGATTCACAACTTCAACAAACAACTGAATATTTTTATACAACTTATTAAATGTCATCAATTTCCAATTTGGTTTCTAGCAGAAAGAAAAAACACAAAACCCACTCAACATTATTCACCCGCTTGTACCTTATTTGGGTTATTTAGAGTTTCGCTCTAATAGAAGACCTCAAAAAAGTGCTTTCCAAATGTCAACATAAGATATGATTGCTTATATCATGTTTGTGCAGAAATGTAATTTGATATTTTCGAATCATTGATAATGAAAAAGGCGAGAATGAAAAAAGTGAGAGAGGGGGAAAAGGATACAGAAACATATGAAGGAATTTTATTTAGTACTGGATCTACGATTATATATGGTGTGTTCTCATGAAAGTGAATATACATGTTATGTAAATGTTGATCAAGAAATGATATTATATTTGTATAGCTAATTTGTGTTAAGATACTATTTAAGATCATGATGTGCATAAAACAAGTAAAAAATGGTTGACAATGACAAATATTGAAATGCTCCACCAGATAGACAATATGTAACTATACATATACATGTAATTTGTATACTAATATTTGTTATAATATTGGTAATGTTTTTTGAGGTATTGATTTGCTATTAAGCAGATATTCCACTAAATGTAATGCACATGGTTTGTTTGTTAAAATGTATACATACACAGAGGTGGGGTTGTGTTTTCATTTCAGGAAAATGGACCTTGTGTGTTTACTGGAACTATGCTTGACTCACTGTAAGCACATTCTCTCTCTCTCTCTCTCTCTCTCTCTCTCTCCCTTTCCCTCTTTCTTTCTCTTTTTCTTTTCTTTTATCAAAATCATTTCATTTGCATTTCCCATAAAATAGAGTAACTTTTCTTTAACATGCAGCTTTCATCTTGCTATGTAAGGGATATTCAGCACGTCTCCAATAAATATGCATGATACATATGTCACTAACAGCTCGGTGTTTCACTCAGTCCTATGTGAATATTGTTTACTGAGAGGGGATGTGAGAGAGTTCCAGAGAGAAAGAGAGAGAGAGGGGGGGGGGGGGGGGGGGTGGAGATAATTATAGTTCTAATAGTCATTGAGAAATATTAAGAGAGCAATAGCGGGGGACAGGAGAGAGAAAGTGATGTGGAGATTCGAGAAAAGATCAGAGAAGCAAAGAAAGAATGATATAGATAAAGAAAGGGGGAGGGGCAAAGATCAGGGCACATCCAAACTTTTAAAGGGGCGGGGCACACACAGAAAATACCTGACAATCAAACAGAAGAAAAAAAAAGAAAAAAAAAAGATGAATGCTCGGAAACCATTACCCTATTAAACCCATACTTCTGATGAAATAACGCCCAGAGCAATTGTCACCGAAGCAAATGCCGGATCACCGCTTAATTAAAACAATGAACTGATTCTATTATAATTCATATCATTGGGGGGGGGGGGGGACTTCCTGCCCGTGCCCCCCCCCCCCTTTTGGAAGAAAAGTATGCATTTTGACCATAGACGATCCGCCATTTTCTTATTGAGCGAATTTTGAAGGTTTGGCGGAAATTTTTTGCCCCCCCCCCCCCCCCCCCTCTCCACTGAGCAACTTTTCGAGAAGCTGGCGAGAACCAAAAAAATAGGGTCTACTTTTTGACAAACTTTCATTTGCGTGCCCCCTCTTTTTACTCAATCCTGGATCCGCCCCTGATTCATATTATCAATATTTCATTCTGCCAAGAAAAAACCAACAAATCGGTGAATCCAAAATAAACAGAGTTCAAGAGAAGTCAAATGGATGTCGGGGGAAAAAATAACTCGATTAACTAAATAACTATAACCCGAAGTTCATCTTTTCTTTCCCAATCCATCTAACTTTACACAGAATAAAAATGTATCTCTCCACTAAATGTTGGTTACCTCATTTATAATTATAAGTCTCTATACTAATTTCATTTACTACATAGGCATACATATTTAAAAAACATAATTACCTTTCAAGTTTTAGGAATTTTGTTTACGTGTGTCAGTCAATAGCACTACAAATCGCGTTATCAGTAATAAAGTACGCATGCGCGAAATGCTAAAATCGCACAGTGTGAGACATGAATCGCAGATCCTGTGGTAGCAAGCGATGGCCTGCGATATCGCTTTGCATCGCATCGCATCGCATCGCAAGTGATCGCTTGAAAAATCGCACAGTGTGAGGCGGGCTTTAGAATATAAATATTAAAGACTACCTACTTAAAATCGCAAAATTATTAAATCATCATCAATAATTTGTGAAATTTCTTTTTCTTCTTTTTCTTCTTCTTCTTCTTTTTCTTCATCATCTTCTTCTTCTTCTTCTTCTTCGTCTTCTCCTTCTTCTCCTTCTTTCTATTCCTTTTCTTCTTCCGAGTTCTTCCTTTATCTCCAAATGGGCAGCCTATCAAAAGATGAATTCAAGACATGCAAGATTGTCGATATAATTTTTATTCGAAAAAATGACGAGGAAGTTGATGTGATATAAGGGATGAAAAAGTCTCTTCTTATTTTCGTTAATTCAAGTCGTCAATTTCCTCAAAGGGGAAGTCCGCCCTGATTACAAGTTAGTTTTAAAAGAAACAAAAATAAAAAATAAAAAACAGAGCAGTGCAGGTTTGAGCAAAATATGATAATAAATAAGAAAGTTATGGTTTTTTGAAATTTTAATCCAAATAGTGAATTGGCAACTCCGTGACGCATCTTGCGAGCAGCTCCTCTCCCATTTGTCCTGTACCCTCCAAATCATTTACTGTATTTCCATTTTCTCTTGAGAAAATATTCGGTCATATTTGCACCTTAGATATAGTCATTGCTCATATGTTTTTACACAATGATCTGTATGAAACAAATATATTCCTTCATCAAAAAGTAAGAAAATTTCTGACATTTCTGTACACATCCAACAACCAAAAAAGTCAATGTTAGAATCTTTTTTCTAATCGGCTAGTGGATCAACAAAGAAGAGGTGAAAAAAAAAATAAACCTGTTCTGAGGAAAACATAAATCGATAAGCCTACTAGCACTTCTTTGATACAAGAAGGAAACACACTGCAATCAAGTGAATGCTGGGGAGCGTTTCATGAAAGGAAGTTGTCGGATATTTTATCCGACAACTGTTATAAGCTACTGAAATCCTTGAATCTGATTGGCTGACAGCACATTTGTCGGATAAAATATCTGACAAGTCCTTTCATGAAACGCCTCCCTGGTGTGTGTGTGCGTGTGTGTGTGTGTGTAATTGGTTTTTACAGACGTGTATCAATCAGATATGATTATTTACGTCTGGGACCGACATTTAACGTCACCATCCGAAAGACGTGACTCAGTCTCGAACCTGGGTCCGCTGAATCAGTTTATAACTTCCACTGGTAGCTGGAATACAGGCGCACCCCACAACGCCCAGTCTCATTGTCATGTTTAAACCAGAGATGGCGCTAGACCCCTCATTTCACTTTTAGTAAATAATCAGTTATTGTTGAAGTAGCAATTTTTCATCGTGGGAGAGGCACGTTCCTGGCTTGCATTCGCTAAAATATATGTCTCATTATGAATTATATTATACCGTAAAAGGGTTATGATTTTAAAATCTATAATTTCATTTTAAAACTTTTGACCACAGGAAGCGTTATGGGCATCGAACTCAAATAATGATAATAATAATAATAGCTACATTTATATTGCGCACGTATCCATCCCAGAGGATGTTCAAGGCGTCTACATGTTTGAGTTCGATGGTTATGGGTTACATATAATACTAGTATACGATCTTTATGGTTACACCCGAGATAAATCGTGTCATTGCTATCATCAAGCTTGATAATTATGATAATTTATTTTTCTCACCCCTGTGTGAAATTAAAATGTTTTTGGACTATCCCCTTTTTTTCTTTCTTTCCTACTTTGTTTATTTTTTTCCACATCTATTTATTCATTCATTTATTTTTTTAATCATTCATTCATTAATTTGTTCATTTATTTATCAATTTATTTTTTATTTTTATTTTTTGGTATTTATTTATTTTACTTTCTTGTAATAATAGCAAGCTTCATCTTGGTCTACGTTTTAATGTTTATTTTCAATAGGGTTTGTCCAACAACAAACCTCTTACTGTCTTTAAAAAAAATACAGAGAAGGAGAACCTGGGCCCTGATTTATAAAACTTGTTATGAATGACAATGTACGATATTTGTTATGAGCTACTGAAGTCATTCAATTGTATTGGCTGAGAGCAAATTCGTCATAGATTTGTGTTGGCTGTTATTGATAGGAAGTAATATGAAACAGGGCCTTGATCAAGACCATCGACCAAGTAATCCGGACTACAAGCTACCAGATTTACGACAATTTATCATGATGAAAATGACTGTGAATATATCAATATCTTTGTATGATTAATGACCATAATGCAAAGTACAATATTGTACAGAAAAGAAAAACATTCCTGAGGTGAATACTGAATACGTACACAACTCTGGTAATGATATTGGCCATCATGGGCATCATATTCTATTTTCCCTTTTGTATTTTACTTTGTTCTTTTTGTTAACCTTAGTAGTTGGTTAGTGCAATTCTAAGTATGTCGATTGTATTCACTGATCGAGTATAAAGGGCTGACCTACTTTGTGACATAATTATTAGGTTGAAGAGTTGATCAAGAAAAAAAAGGAGAAAAAGGAAAATTAAACCTGTGCTGAGGAAAACATAAACCGGTAGGCATAGTTGTAATGTTTTTAAAAAGAGATGGCGCCAGACCACTTCTTTAAAACAAGACTAATACACAATGCATTCAAATTAACGCTATGTCTTAATGTAATGTTTTAAACAAGAGTTGGCGCTAGATAATTTCTTGCATATCAAGCATGAAACACAATACAATAAACTGAACGTTGGCTATCATTGTAATATTTTAAACCGGAGATGGCACTAGACCACTTATTTCACAGCTCGTAAATAATCAGTTATTGGCGAAGCTTCAGGTTTGTTGCTTGCATTCCCATAATAATATGTCTCGTTATGAATTATATTACCGTACAAGGGTTATGATTTCACAATCAATACTTTCATTTTTAATCGTTCACCTTTTTGTTACTGGAGGCGTTGCTAGACAGAGGGCGTTATAACATTATACCATTTAGTTGTTTTTATATAATTTATTTATTTATTTATTCAGTTGTTTATTCACTCGTTTATTAATTAATTAATTTGTTCAAACATTCATTCTACTTGGTTTTACTATCTTGTAATAAAGCAATCTTCACATAGAGCCTACTCTTCAATGTTTACTGTCAATAGGTCAATTTTTTTTTTTTGGTCCATCAACACGCCTCTTTTTCAAAGTGTTGTAAGAAAGAAGGACCCTGTCATGACCTTCATTCACATAAATCAGTTTACAAGCAAACAGATTTACGACAATTAATCTTGATAATTGACGACTATGCCCATGTATAATATCTTTATATGGGTTATGTTGACATAATCCAACCCTTGTAATGAAATTGACCATCATATCATATAGGCTTACTACTTTGTGGCATAGGCCACGTTGAAACGTAGATCAACACAAAAAGGAGAGATGAAAATTAAACGTGAGCGATTAAAAAATAAACCGGTAAGCCTAAATGTAACGTTTTAAACAAGAGATGATAACGCTAGATCTTTCTTTGTACAAGAATGATACACAATCAGATCTCGACGGGGGAAAAAAAAATCAGTGTATACAATCAATTGAACGCTAGCTATCATTGTAATGTTTTAAACCAGAGAGGGCGATAGACCACTTTCACAGCTGGGAAGTAATCAATTCTTGCCGGAATAGCCATTTTTCATCGGGGCACGTTTGTTGCTTGTATTCCCATAATTAGAATTATATTACTGTAAAAGGTTTATGATTTTAAAATTTATGTGAATAAATTTTCATCGTTTACCTGTTATATCTAGGGACGTTGCTAAACAGAGGGCATTATTATCATTTATTTATTTATTCATTTATTCACTCACTCACTCATCAAATTTATTCAGCTATTTATTTATCCCTTAATTCCTTTATTTAATTATTCGTTTATTTATTATCTAATTGGTTTATTCATTTATACATTTGTTTAAGCATTCATTCTTCTTGGTGTTACTTTCTTGTAATAATAGCAACCTTCACTTAGGGCCTACTGTTCAACGTTTACTTTTAATAGGTCAGTTTTTGTCACACACCTCTTTGTTGCAGGGACGCCGGAACCTGGTCATGATCTCAATCTATATCATGATAAACTATGTCAATATGTCAATACCTATTTATGAGTTTTAACAATGATTCAAAGTACAACATGCAGGCATCATAAACCACACAACGTCGTAAAGAAAGAAGAAAATATTGTTGAAGCACAGTATACAGGTATGCAAGTCTTGTACATGACTTTGAAACACAAATTATGAAAAAACACGGCGCCTCACTTTTATTTTCCTTCTTGTATTTCCTTTCCTTTTATCAACATATTAAGTAGATTGCTTTATCGTGCTTTATTGCTTTATCGTGTATTGCAAGCAAGAATGACCCTGTCATGATCTTCAATCACATAAATCAGTCTACAAGCGAACAGACAATTTATCTTGATGACGACTATGCCCATGTGTTAATATGGGGTCCGCTCGCTATTCATAAGGACCGCTATTCATAGAAAACCGCTATTCGTTTAACACGCGTTATGAATAGCGGTCCTTATAAATAGTTATGAATAGTGGTCGTTATGAATGGAGGTCCTTATGAATAGCGAGGTAATTTGTCTATGGTTTGCCCGCTATTTAGGACCGCTATTCATACAAAACCGATATTCATTTATTCACACGTTATGGATAGCGGACTTACGAATAAGTGGTTCTTATAAATAGCGGTCCTTATGACTAGCGAGGTTACCCCAACAATATCACAATTTAAGGTACAACATCGCAAAGAACAAGAAAACATCGGTGATATAATGCAACTCTTCTAATGAAATTGACCATCATGGGCATCATATTCTATTTTTCCATTTTGTATATTCCTTTGTTCGTTTAGTTGTCATTGTCGTTTGTGCAATTCTAAGTACGTCGATTGCTTTGTCATGTATACACTAACTTAATAAACAATTGATCAATACAAATGGGGTTTAAAAATGTTAACCTCTGCTGAGAAAAACAAATTTTAAACAAAAGATGGCTAGACCACGTCTTTGATTCGAGAATGATACACGATGCACTGTCACGAAAGCTAGGTCTTATTGTAATGTTTCAAACAAGAGATGGCGCTAAACTGTTTCTTTGATACAAGATTGAAACACAGTGCAATCAAGTGAACGCAAGGTCTGATTGTAATGTTTTAAACCGGAGATGGCGCTAGACCACTTATTTCACAGCAAGTTGTTGCCGAGGTAGCAATCTTTCATCGCGGGATGGGCACGTTTGCTGCTTGCATTCCCATAATTATATGTGTCGTTATGAACAATATTACCGTAAGAGGCTTATGGTTTTAATATGTATATAATTTTCAAATAATTGATTGACCAATATAATGAGGAAATGGTGTCATTGCTGTCATCAAAAGTGATAATTATGAGATATTTCTTGTCACCCTGTTGTGAAATCAAAATACATATGGACTTTCCCTTTTTCCTTTTTTCTTAATTTTCGTTCTTTTATTCATTCAGTTATTTAGTTATTTAATTATTCATTTATTTATTTATTTATCTATCTATTTATTTATTCGTTTATTTATTTATTCACAAATATGTTCATTTATTCATTCTATATTTGGTTTTACTTTCTTGTAATAATAACAACCTTCACCTTCGCCTACTGTTCAACGTTTACTGTCAATAGGGTCAATTTTTGTCCAACAACACGCCTCTTTGTTGCAGGGACGCCGGAACCTGGTCATGACCTCAATGATCTATCATGATAATCTATGTCAATATATCAATACCTATTTATGAGTTTTAACAATGATTCAAAGTACAACATGCAGGCATCATAAACCACACAGCATCGTAAATAAAGAGGAAATTCACAAATAATTTCTTGGTACTGCAAAATTTCAATATGGCACGAAAAAGAGACATGATAACGTCTAGGTTGCGTCCGGGTTCACCGAGTATAATATAGTTGATTTCAACTAATTTCTTATATACCTGCGTGATAACCTGATGAGTGCAGGTCGAAAAGCTTCGTTATCATGTCTCTTTTTCGTGCCATATTGAAAGAGGAAATTATTGATGAAGCACTGTATACAGGTAAACAAGTCTTGTACTTGACTTTGAAACACATCATAATTATGCAAAAAACACTGTGCCTCTTTCACTCTTTTTCCTTATTGTATTTTCTTTCTTTTTATTAACATATTAAATGTTATGTTGATTGCTTTATCGTGTATTCATTATGCATACTTATATTTATATATTATGCAAGTAAACAAGTATTTTCCATTCATTATTATTGATGATAAAGGCAATAAACTAAATGAAAATGAGCGAAGCCGGGTAATTGACGAAATAATTACAATTACTCATAAATTAAACTAATCAAAGTATAATTTCATATCTTTCAATGACGGGCGGCTATATAAGCCTAGATACACACAATCGATGTCTTTGCAATTCTAAAACAAATGAATCAGAATGAATTCAAACGCGAAGAAATAAAGTCGAAAGTCCTGTTCAATGCAGACTAGGTATATATTTGTTGATGGCAGTTTACGACGCCAATATTATTGTGCTTGATATGATATTAGGAAAGAGCATGATAGTGTTGATATCATGTCATAAATCACCTTGTACAATGAACACCCACAGGCCAACATAAAATTATGTCCACTATTTGGATTTACGAAGTGATAGGTAATAATGCTCGGTGGACCACGTTCGAGGATTCTCCAAAACGTCGGTAATGCGATCAGGCAAATTTCAAATATCAAAAGGTAAGGTTTTACTGACAACCAGATTTGTTGAATGAATCTGTTTTTATATGTATGTGTTTATAAAGTACTTGAGTAAGGTTTTGCAAAAAGGTGGGGGCTATATTAAATGGGTAACAAGACGACTGACCGAGTCTTCTCTATTTTTTTGTTTTTTAAATATTTATAAACGATGTAGTTATAAGGAAACATTCTACAGTAGAATAGCTTTGCGCTTATGATCTGACGGGATAAGGGTTGATTCAGTTGTGTGTTTAAGTTTTTAGGTTTGTCCCATTTTTAATTTGAATTCAACTTTTTCGATGAAAAGTGTGTAATAGACGCTGTCATCTGATTAACGTATAAAACCATTGGACTCCGGGGAGATTCCATTAGACCAATAGGCCACGAGATCGACTTAGGTGGTCTGTCGGTCTCTTGGTCCTTCTGACAACTTTGCAGAAGGCCTGTTAAACCGGAAATGTCGTTCTCGTGGGGCTGTAGCCATTGATTATGAGGGGTTACTTCTGAGGTTACAGCCCTATAGCTAGAAGGTCCGATAGTTAGCGGGTCCGATAGACCGACACCCAACAGATAGAAGGTTCGATAGACCGAATGTACGAGAGGGTCCAATAGACAGACGATTCTATAGACCGAATCGGCGGAGGGTCCGATAGTCCGAAGGTTCTATAGATCGAATGTCCAACGGGGGTCCGATAGTCAGAAGGTCCGATAGACAGAAGGTTCTATAGACCGAATCGGCAAAAGGGTCGGATAGTCCGACGGTTCAGTAGGGGTCCGATAGTTAGAAGGTCCGATAGACCGACAATAACGTAAAAACGGTAAAATAAGTGAATACAATAAGTTTTTAATAGTTTTATCTCATAAAAGGAAAAGGGTAATGCCTTATCTTTTTCTATGTGTATTGTATAATAAACCGATGCACTAGGTCTGTAGGCCCACCCTCCCCCCCCCCCCCAAAAAAAAAATGGGAACTTATTTTAAAGTTTTGTTTTATACATTTTCAACATGTTAAAAGTATTTTTATCAGAGCATCATCATCATCACCGTGGGGCGGGGGTGGTCCACCCATGCAGCTCAGCCCCCCCGGTTAATTTTGCCACTAAACCGATGCATTGGCAATGGGGAACGCTGACCATTGTTTGAAACATGGAAATCTAATTATATGGTGCACACTAAAGCCCCGAGGCCCATCATGCCCGAAGCATTATTTTCTAGTGGAGAAATTAAGCTGAGGAAAGGGCGTCCCCTTCAAACACAAACACAAACAAAGAAATCTTATGGGGGCACACTTTATAGTTGAATTTTCATTAAATGTAACAAAAGATAAGATTCTGACAACAAAAGATTCTGCCCGATAAAAATGAAATTGTTTCAATTAGACCCTACCACATTCTTGGGAGGGGGCGTTTCCATTTATTTATTTTTTTTAAAGGGTTTTCAGGTGATATTTTCCTACCAGCTATGATGTCAGCTTTTATACTTTTTTTAATGTTCACCGACTACACCCATACTACTACCTTGTGGCAAATTTTAGTCCGTGGACTCTGTCGGGTAAATTATACCCTTTTTTGGGGGGGGGGGGGATTCGAGAATAGTCGGATACCTCCCTGTTCTTGTTGCTGCAGGACGTAAGAGGTGCTTGCTGCAAGAAACAATCTAGGCCTAGTTTCTTGATTGTATGAGCGAGCAAAGCGAGCGAACGAGAGAGAGAGAGAAAAAAAAAAGAATTTTGTATCCTGAGAATAGGTTCTAGCGTATTGTTATTCCGTTCTCATAATCTGTGTAACATGTTATCGGCATCTTCCGTTCTCATATCGGGAAGAGACTATTGGTCACAGGCCATTATTTCTGAAAATTCATCTCTTTAGCCCTTTTAGGTCAACATGCCGTTCGATTCTTTTCAGTTATGTTGCTAACATTCTTTGATTAGCATAACATTAGCTAGAGATTCAAGATGCAAACCAAATAACTTCCATAAGAATATGACTTATTAATATAATTGGCATTGGTTTATATACATAAATATGGCGATTATATTAATAACTAATTAATATCAATAATGAAAATATAATGGGCATTGGTAAATAACCCTAACAATGCTAGTGAGCGAAGTTTTTTATTTTTGTTTTCTTCTCTTTCCTTTCTGATTTCTTCTTTTATTTTTCTCTTCTTTTCATTTCTTTTCTTTTCTTCTTTCCTTTTCAACCTCTTCCTTTTTTGCTTTTTCTTTGGTTGGAAACCCCCACTTATTTTAACCACTTATCTTTTACCCACTTATCATTTTATCCACTATTTTACCCTTTTTACGTATTTATTGTCGGTCTATCGGACCTTCTAACTATCAGACCCCTACTGAACCTTCGGACTATCGGACCCTTTTGCCGATTCGGTCTATAGAACCTTTTGTCTATTGGACCCTCTCGTACATTCGGTCTATCGAACCTTCTATCTATCGGACCTTCTGACTATCGGACCCGTTGGTCATTCGATCTATAGAACCTTCGGACTATCGGACCCTCCTGCCGATTCGGTCTATAGAACCTTCTGTCTACTGGACCCTCTCGTACATTCGGTCTATCGAACCTTCTATCTATTGGGTGTCGGTCTATCGGACCCGCTAACTATCGGACCTTCTATCTATAGGGATGACCCCATTTCTTCTGAATTCATGTATCACCAACATGCAATCAAAACAAAACGTCAAACAACATCAACATGCACATAAAAATCATTGCACGATCATTAAATTGGAGTTTCTGACATAGACCGAAAAATCAATCGATTTCGTTTGGGGATATGCTTCGCTGAAACTACGTCTGGCCTTCTCGAATCCCTCTCTTAATTCAAAAGTCAAAGATTATAAAACTCCACCAACTAGACGATTTTTTGAAGTATTACTCATCTCGATCTTGCATCAGATATAGTCTCACAATAATTTCTTTCTTTGAGTCCAATAACAAAACTTTCTGCAGGTATTTTGTGATCCTACGATAAGTTCAGGCTTCCACCATGGTCTCATCAGGAACGAAAAATCTAAGGGAAACTGAAAAGGATTTCGGTCAATATGGAAACGGCCGTGGTACGGTGAAGACAGACGATTTCGGTGATGATGACGGCGAGAGTTTGTCGCTTCTCGAGAAGAAACCGTTGCTGACGAAGGAAACCAAAAATAAAAGACATCCACAAGGTGCATAGTGATGATTAAACTTAACAGGAATATTAATAAAAATGAATATGATCATGATGATAATAAATAATAATAGTAATAATAATTAGTATATTGATAACACAATGATGATGATGGCAATAATAAAAATGATAATAATAATGATAAAATAATAATAGTAATACAAATACTAGCAACAATACTAATGATGATGATGATAATGACAATAGTAATGATATTTAATGTTAATCATGAATTCAGTTTGTAAATTAATATCTTACATTTCTATGTGTATATTGTATTGAAAGAAAAATATATTCATGTCACATTCATGAGCATGTATGGAGATGATGATATAGAAATTGATAAAAGCAAATCAAATCAAATAATATTAAGTATAATGATATGGTTTTATCTAACATTAGTATTAATCCTGTTCTTCCTGAGGGCTCTGCAATCATATCATTACCATGATTACCGCGAATTTACCCCGGCTACCACGATAACGTGCTCAAGCACTCAGGGCATTTCTTCCTACCGGGTAACTATTTACCTGGGTGGAGAGTGGCAAATATAGATTGTCTTCCCAAAGGACAACGGTGCCGTGGCAAGGATTCAAACCCCGTTCGTCATAGTCCCGTGACTTATCCTCTAAAATAAATCTGTGAAGAAAGTACATACGTTTAGCACTTAACACCCCCAAGTCCAGCCTCTCATCAACTCACGTTTTGTAGTGTTTACAACATCCAACCTTGTATCGCAGAAATAAGTTGTCCTGATTCCTTCAAAGAATTCCTTAAAACGCAATCCCACCTTGTAATCTATTGTGATCTATTTATATTTGAGATTTTGTCATCTAGTTTTTTCTCCAAATCTGTGCATTTGTAAACGATATTGGATACTTTTTTAAAATTAGCTCCCGAAATATTATATATTCTAGTATTTTTGTTTGATGTAATGTAATTGGATTCTGTATCGTAGGTAGATGCTACGTTCCCAAGCGGTACGAACTTTTGTTCATGGTCTTCGTTGGGAACGGATTTCTGTATAGCATGCGCATCAATGTGAGCATTACCATAGCCGCTATGACCAACGCCACATACACAACTGTGAATGAAGATGGGACACAAAATCAAACAGTGGAAACGTGTCCTAAACCCAACATTACTGAGGCCTCGAATGAAGTACGCAATTACTTTTAATAAACATTATCACCATCACTATCATTATCATCATCATCATCATAATAATGATAATAATGATAATGATTATAAAATATAATGATAATAATCGTATCCCGATAACCACCCCCTGGACAATTACCCCGGGGACAACTACCCCCAATGACAATTACCCTTTGACAATTAGCCCAATGAAAATTACCCCAGGACAATTACCCCCTAGGACGATTATCCCCCTACCAGTAATTGTCTTGGGGCGTAATTGTCCAGGGGTAATCGTCCTGGGGGTTATTGTACTGAGAGGGGGAGGGAGGGATCGTCCTCGGGGGTAACTGTCCGAGGGTACTTGTCCTTGGCGGTAGTTGTCCCAGAATCATGATAATAGTAGTAGTAGTGGTGGTAATAGTAGTAGTAGGAGTAGTAGTAGTAGTAGTAGTAATAATAATAATAATAATAATAATAATAATAATGATAATTTACCTATCTGCGACTTAAGGCGAATCCTAACAATACGTTTATTCCGTCACAATAGAAATTCGACGTTAAGGCGAAACGAACGTGGGTTAAGGCGAATCCTAACAATAGGATGAGATAAAAGGAGTCGCCTTAAGTCGTAGTTAGAGTTAATAATGATAAAATAGTAATAACAATAAGAATGATAAGAACAATAAGAAGAAGAAAAAAAAAGAAAAAGAAGGAAAAAAGGAAGAAAAATAATAAAAGGAAAAAGAAGAAGAGTAAGAATTATGATTATAATCATAACAACAATAATAACAATAATGGTATACAAGAAAAACATGAAATAAAACGCCCCTAGGAAGAGAAAAAGGAGGAGAAGGGGGTGCGTGATTGACGAAAAAAGAGACCATTTTCGTCAACAAGTTTTCGATAGGGTAAGGGTTAATTAAAACTTTGATGACCTCTGAGTGGTCTTAACTTTGAATTCAAAACTTCCAAACTGGAACACCTTACTCATTCGTGAATTTAAGAAAAAGGACACTTTAATTTATTTTTGTTTTCTATTAGTCATGACCTGAAGAAATTGTTTAAGGTAAGTGTAATGAATAATGTGCTCTCTTCTACCATCATGATCACCAAGTGAGTAACCAGACTTGTTGAACAGGGAGGGGGCACAGATGGGGGAAGGGGCGGTGACCTCCAAACACCTGGGGTATAGGATTAAAATCTTAACCCCTATGTTCCTTCGATGAACCTGTTTGCGGACGAACCGGGGGGGGGGCATGACCCCCATTGTGTCCCCCTGTCTAATAGATGCCTATTTTCATAATCATGTTATTTTTCAATTATCTAGAACGGGGAATTTCTATGGACAGCATATGAACAGGAGCTTGTGATTGCAGGCTTCTTCTATGGCTACTCTGTCTCACAGATCCCTGCTGGCTGGCTTACGGATAAGATCGGAGGTACTCGGGTGTTCGGCATTGGTTTGTTCATCTCTGGAGTTTGCAGTCTTCTCGGACCCGTAGCTGCGCGAATGGGACCGAAGTTTCTGCTAGCTGTTCGGATCGTGTGTGGTTTAAGCGAAGTATCTCCAAGTTTCATTTGCCCCTTTCTTTTCTCCTTCCAATAATTACATTTATTGTCATTATTTTCTTCTTCCTGTAATGGTAGGGCTTCGCTGAAGCACTGGCTCGTACACGGGCGTAGTGGGGGATGATCTATTCATCCTCCTCCCCCCCCCCCCCACTAACAATGGAAAGTGTGTTCGTATCTACGCCACTGGGCTCGTATACTATGAAATAAGCTCTAATATATCACATTGCAACGTCGAAAAATAGAGAGCTCGACTCCACATATCTCCTTTAATCACAAAATTACAAATTAAATAATTATTTTTGACGAACATCATAAATACAAAAAAAGTTGATCTCGTGTTCTTGAAATTTTGTTATACATATTATTATACCAAGAACGATGAATATTCCCAAAGCTCTGAATGAGTGATCTACATGTCATGTATTAACATTTTATTAATGTGTCTTTGAAGAACTGACCTCCCGCCCTGCTTGCAGGCTTATAATGGTCAATAAACTGCCTATTTCGTTTTTTTTTTTATTGATTATTTAATTTTTCAGTTTTATGGATCATTTATTAGCCTGCTTTAAGAGAGGCGAAACCCGACTTTTTATAGTAGAGGGGGGGGGGGGGGGCACATTTCTCCAAAATTTCTCACATTTTGCATCCAATTTCGTGAAACTCTAATCAATTTCGTAACCCCCGGACTGCCAACATACGATTGCATGAATTTCGACATTTCGCAATCAATTTCATCTGAGTGTCAATCGAATTTGAATGAAACTCTCGATATTGATTGCACAAAGGTGAATGTTATAATGCAGCGGGTCGTCAGGTGAGACAAATTCAAATGAAATCTGAAAAAAAAATGAAGGGACAAGTAAGGAAATTGATTGACTCTTGACCAACTTCAATGACAAATGACTAAATTAACTTTGACGTTTGCATGTTCCAGGATTCTCCAGGCAACATTAATCAAAAGTGAATATTGATTGAAATTAATTGAAAAAAGTGTTACCACTTAATTACCATGTAATTACCATCGTTGATTTATATGTGATGATGATGGACATCAATGTACATAAATCAAATCAAATTCACATCAATAAGCCAGTTCGTAATCCGGGTTCGTAATTAGTACATGGTACTGACAATGACAATGACGAAGGATTTTTTATTTTCTCATGTAACCCTTATTTGGGCATTGAAGAAAATCAAGCAGGTTACATATAACAACTATACATTGAAAATCAAAGAAAAAATTTAAATGAAACAAAATTATTTTGCTGGAATTAAACAAAAAATAGAGAGATAGGCATATCAAAATTGAATGATAATATTGTACATTAGAAAGAGTTTACATGTGATTTTGTAATTCTCGCTACCGAAAATATGGAATTTTCGACGTAGAGGGCAATATTATGCTTGGAAATGGTCCGCATCTTCGTTCATTTCACTTCCGGTCCGTATTGAAATATTACGGCTTATGAATAAAATGAGTGCTAAAATGCTTAATTTTTGGATAGCATGACATAAACCACTCAAATTTTGAAAATGCAACCAATTGTCTCAATAAATCATGATGGTATCTTTTCAGTTTATTTTATTTTATACTCAAACTCGAGGATTTTTGTAATACCTGTGTACATTTTCAATGCAAAACGACAAACACTTGTCGACCTAATCGGGATATTGTCAGCACTGCGCATGAGTGGTTTGCATGACAAACGCCATCTGTTGGCGAAATTGCGTATTTGGGGTAGCGAGAATTATAGTAAAATTAATAATGATAATGATAATGATAATAATTATAATTATAAAAGAAGAGAGATAGAAAAAAATGCTGTGAACTTGCTGGTATTTCAATAATGACGTTGATTTAGAATAACTGACTTTCTAAAGAAATATAAAAACTAACTTCAAGCATAAATTATAAAACAAACAAAAAACAACAACACAAACATACAAAAAGAGAAATCAAACGAATTTAAATCATTCGATATTTACATCTGCTAATTACAAACGGCTTCGAAAACGAACCATTATCTTACAAAACTTTGCTAACCTAACTAACTCGTTGGTGCATGTTGAATTAAAGAGATGATACATCTTTACTGTAGTAGCTAGGCTTTACTCTGTAAAATCTATTTAAATATAGCTTTCTCTCAATGAACACTTGAAATTCAAATAGATAATGAAATTCATCGCCAATTTTTCATTGACATGACATATACGGTTTTGTATTTCAATGTTAGAATACCTACCAGTTATGATATTCGGTGATTCCCACATATAAATTTCGTTAGAGTAATTCTCTGTGACAGAGATAATTTTTTTCAGATAGATATCTTACTCAGGCGTTGTTTTAAAAATCCTATAATTTATGACTATTGAATGCCAGTTTTGAAAAATGAATATCTTTCAATCTTAGGGGGTGTTGCCAGAAAGTTGCAATCAATTGCAAATCCCCTAAATCAGTCGCAAGTCTTGCAATTGATTGCAAGTTCCATTTAAAATACATGTATCATATTTGCAATCGATTGCAAATGGGGGATTTGCAATTGATTGCAACTTTCTTGCAACACCCCATTAGTTTAAGAGTTGACTTTAACCAATCTTTACTGATGTTGCTATAATCGTGCCATATATTTGACAAACCAAAATTGTTCAGCGTTTCTTTTACTGTTTGTATTCACGGGGACACATTATTATACTATTAATACATGGTTGGGAGTGCGTTGGTGCGATCTGGCAACACAAAGTTTTTTATCGTGGTGTGCTAAACGCACGAGGCGCAAGCCGAGTGTCTTGGACACCACGATAAACACCTGCGTTTTGCCGGATCGCACTAATAACGCACGAACTCACAACCATGTATTAATAGTTTTATAAAACAGGTCGGCAATATGATTATGAAGTCTATAAAAATGGTCAGAACCTCATAGAAACGCCAAGAGTCGCACATTCATGGAGGCTGCCATTTGCTTTCCTGGATGACATCACATAAGCGCAGCCAACAAAAGACATGCGCGTTTCAGTGCGCGCATGTAATCCCTGCGCTAAAATGACAATTAAACTACACGATTTCATTGCGATTTAAGTTTGCACGCATCAGAGGTACGCGTACGCGCAGCTCAGCCGTGCGTTGGTACCTTTTTGCTGTGGGTTAGTGCTTTTTTTGCACGGTCACGTGGTGTTATTTGACCAAATAGGATGGCTACATTCTTGAACCCGTTTTATAAACACATGTATTGTTATTTGCAAGCATTATTAGTATGGCTAGAGTGCCCAAGTCTGCGCACACGCGTAACTGCGCGATTCTAATAAAACAAAACATGTAACGAACACAAACTTTTCATCTTTATCATAGCGATAGGTATTCATGCAAAAACGAGTGAAAATATTGAAAAATGGTCTTATTTCATGCATTTTATTCACAAACCTCAACATGTTGTCGTTCACGTCAAAACTCCCGAACTGCGTGTAAAATGAATGAGTGCGCAGACATGGGCACCATTGTTTTTTCAATGTTGAAATGACACGGCCGCCGTTTCTTGTGTAAATTGCATTGTTCTTGCTCTAATTTTGATGAGAACTTACTCTTTAGAATATCAGGAATAATATAAAATTAAGCTTCATATAGGGTTCCCCATCATATATTACACATAATTGTTGACAGTCTGTATTCTCCTCCAACTAGACTCCTAAACCAAAATTTTACCATTCTTTGTTTAATTAGGTCACTTATTTGACATCTACCCAGATCTCCCAATACCATACAGTTTGGAGTGTTCTTATTCAGTCTCAGTAGTCGTTTGCAATATTGAATATGAAAAGTTTCTATCTGGTTAATATTTTCAAAACCCCAAATCTCGCTACCGGAATCGGTACAACAAGCCGGTCAATGTCAATCAAAATTAATGACTATTTGTACGCGCACGCGCATCTGTTTTGATGGACGCGAAACGCTAAAAATCTATACCAAAACGGTATAGCTATACTAGAACGGTATAGCTATACGATGAAATTTTGCGTCTGAACGCTGACTAACGAAACGACGTATAGCGAACGACGTATAGCGAAACGAGGGTCAGAGCATCGTTTCGAACTAGAACTCGATAAAGAATCACTGTTCCGTGTCCGTCTGAACGTATGGCGACCATAGAACGGTATACCTGGGCGGGGCTTAACGGGAGCGCGCGTGAAAGGTGGAAGAGGAAATCCAGGCAGGGGAGCTAGCGGATACCTCGTGATCATAAAAACACGCGCAGTGGGAAACTGCGCATCTATACCACCTTTTTCACGACGGTCGCAATATGCGTCTGAACGACCCGTTAGCTATACGATGATTCTTTATACGTCGTTTCTTTATCGAGTTTCGGTATAAACTGAATAGCATCTGAACAGGGGGTACATACATGTGCGCGCACTATGAAAGTGTATAGAGGTCAATTGTACTTGGTACAAATGATCTTCATATGCACATGCGCAAATTGTAATTACGAACTGGCTTATTCAAATCAAATTTTGGTGATATTACAGGGAGGAACATTGCCATCCCTGGGATCCATGTTTTCAAGATGGTACCCTGGTAATACAAACTCAAATGCCTTTGCTATCGGTATTGCAGGTGAGGTAACGCGAATTTATTTTTAAATCCAAAAATGCTTTCATGTCATTCCACAATGTCAGTCAGGAGAGGTTGGCCATACACTTATGCTGGCCAAAACACAGAAGAGTATTTATAAAATGTTATACCGATCAAGAAGTTCCCTCCAAGTAATAAACTGACCTTTGATTGGCAGGTCGCGTCGCCTATGTGGCTATAGGTGCTAAGTGTAACATTTGTGAACCATAAATAAGTTAATGTTTAAAAAATTGATTCCGACCTCACAATTGGTCTTGAAACTTATTTCGTTGGCCAGGTTAATTTTGTTACAGAGTCACTGATTTCAAAGTGGAATCAAGCGCAACACTTCATTAGCCCCCTATTATCAGCATCAATGTTGGGTCTCTTTAGTTTTCGTATAGAATTGATAATAATTATAATAATAATATGTTCATTCATGTAGCACAGCTACTATACTGCTTTTATAAACAAAGTATCATACCATTACCCCGGCTTTATAGCCCAACCGCCATGATAAGGCTCTAAATCTCCGCCTATATACCGGATACCCATTTACCTGCAGGTTGGATTGCGTTATGGTTTAATGGTCTAACATGCTGATCCATGCCAAATGTCATGAAAAAGTTTGAAAAACTATCCAAAAGAGATACCCTTCCCTTTAAATTATTATCGAACTATTGTTAGTCCAGAGGTAGTAACTTTAACCTGATGGCTTCATGGACATAAGAAATAATTTTCTGATTCATTCTCTATATTGCCATTTGAATTTTTCATTCAATGGGGGGAAAATAGGTTTTAATTCGAAAAAGTGAAGTCGTAATCACATTTTAAAAATAAAAGGATTATCATGAATGGATGTAAGTTTGTTTCCATTATTTGGTCAATATTACATGGGTTTTCCTAATCCATTTTTTAACATGAACGGGTAATAATTCATTTTTTTTAATATATACCCCTTAAGGTGCGAAAATTGGAACTTTCTTCGGAACGATAGTCTCCGGATGGTTAGCAAGTACAACCTTTCTTGGAGGCTGGCCATCGACGTATTATTTCTTTGGTATTTATTTCGGGGGTACTCGTTTTCCGAAGGTTCGTAATTCCGAAACACAAAATTCCCATACCAGGAGGTTCATAATGCAGAAAATGAAATAGGGTTCATTATTCAGAAGGTTCGTAATTCCGAAAAATGATGTAGCGTTCTATCAAGTTTTCGGAACTATTCATTTGGGATTTACGAACCCTATTTCATTTTCGGAATTACAAACCTTCTGAGTAAACGAACCTTTTGAAAATACGCACCTTCGGCGTAACGAATCTTCGGAAATATGAACCTTTAGAAAAACGACAATCCGTTTTTCATATCCATATACTATCCCACACGTTTCCTTTTATCCTAAAGGTAATTTAACAGGCATCCCACCACATTCGAAGACAGTGGTGTATAGTAGCGCAAGGTAGAAAAGTAAATACAAAGGCAAACTAAGGGGGTGTTGCAAGAAAGTTGCAATCAATTGCAAGTCCCCCAAATCAGTCGCAAGTCTTGCGATTGATTGCAAGTTCCATTTAAAATACATGTATCATATTTGCAGTCGATTGCAAATGGGGGATTTGCAATTGAATGCAACTTTCTTGCAACACGCCATAAGAGTCACAATATATATCTAATCGTCGAGATGACAAATTCTCAAAAATACAATATCGAAGGTCTACTGTATAATGTTAAAGGGAAATTCAACTTGAAAGAAAGAGGAAAATCAGAGAAGCAGATTGGTGAAGGTTTGAACGAAATCTGACAAGCAATAAGAAAGTTATGAATATGTGAACGTTCTAATCACTATTATTGGAATTTCAAATTGGCCGAATCGGTCATTTCACTCCATACGTCGTGGCGGACAACTCCCCCATTTGCTCCAACACACAAAATAACTAAAGGGTCATTAAAAAAAAAATGTTGCTTAGAAAGATCGTTCTCTTTTATGAGGACATATAACAATATGCTATATTTTGAGCAATGCCCCGAGGGAAAAGTCGCTTCGGAGAAAACCGTAAATTAATGATATTTTTGTGTACGACAAACGGAAGAGTTGACCGGCAGTATGTCCCAATCAACTCACCAATGCCAATTTGAGATTCGTATAGAATTTTTGTAGTAATCTATTATTTTTCGACCATCCATAACTATCTTATTCCTTCTCATTTCTTTCAAACTTTCACCATCCTGTTTATCTTATTTTTCTCCTTGCACACAAATCATCCTATTACCAAGGTTGGAATGCCCTTCTGTTGATGCATGGATGCGTGCAACCCATATATTGTTATTCAAACATCTAAATTCAAACAGCTAGATTTTTAAAATATTTTTTAAAATCATTTTCTCAAACATGCTAAGCTTCACCCTAAAAATATGCTCCAGATCTCATTCCTGCAGTGACATCATCTGTCAATCATTAGCTAAGGATAGTCAGTGGTATGTAGCTTTGCCAGAGATGACCATCTGTTCTAATAGACCATACAATGCCTACATAGTAGTTGCTATGTCAGACATGCTGTAGCATTACCAGGAAAAGAATGGTAATGATGAGGTATTGTTCGAAAGCATGCAATTCTATTGTGAGCATGTGCTGAGCTGGGGGAAGTTACATTCCACTGTCTATTGTAGATTTTTAGTGTAGCTGACTCATGACTGACAGATGATGTCATTGCAGGAATGAGATCTGGAGCTTTTTTAGGGTGAAGCTTAGGAGTTTGGAAAAAAATATTTCAACAAAATATTTAAAAATCTATGAAACATATTTTGATGTTTGAATAACAAAATATTAGTTGGATGCATCCCTGCACATTAACAGCAAAAAAACTTGCATTTGGGTGGCATTTGATTGCAGGGGCCCTTTAAGGATTGGTGCACAGGCTACTGTGAGGATTTGGAAACGTCAAAATGATAAGAAATTGACTCAATCTTAATCTCGCTGAAAAAAATGGTAAAGGTGAAAAGTAATTTTTATGTCAGTTTGGAAGAACATCGTATTAGAAAAAGGTTCCTGAAAGGATTTTTCTCCAAAAGCCTTCATAATTCAAGAGAAATAGGTGAAATGCCTGGATTCATGGCACATGTGTGTGTGCATTCCTGTATACCAATTTCTGTTTGCAGTGCATGTGTCTTTCAGAGATATTGATTCAGTATTGTCTATGATTTGGAAACCTGCAAGTATACATAAATTCTTATGTACTGTACATTTATAAAAAGCTTATTGCTTCGAGACAATTTCCTTCACAATGCAATCGCATGACCAGAACTGAACTTTATCTTAAAGTCAGCATAATTCTCCTGTACCTGCATTCACCTGCATTCACCTGCATTCATCATTTCGTTCGTATGATTTTACTTTCCTAGGGTGTATCGCTGTCACATGGGCCCTCATCTGGGCTGTTCTAATCTATGAGAGTCCACACCTTCATCCAAGGCTCTCTAGAGAAGAGTTTGAATATCTCTCATCAGCCGCAATTACAGAAAAGGTAACGGGTGGATCCAGGATTTTGTAAGGGGGACGGGGACGGGGGCGAGGGGCGGGGCACAATTCCGGGGAAAAAATTGTCGCATTAAAAAAAAAATTGTGCTTGTGCTGTTTTACACATAATGTCCCCAACAAGGGGGAAAAAAGCAAAAGAAAAAAAAAACACGATAAGAACTACTTTCGAAAAATAAACTTCAAGGGCAATTTCAAAGGCCTATTGTACTGCCCATAGAAATCAGGTTCGGATGTAAGTGATAGACAGGGCTATTGAAATTGTCTTGAGTTTATTTTTCGAAAGTAGTTTTTATCGTGTTAAAAAGAGAAAAGATTATAACATTGCGCAGGGCCCATTCGGGTAAATAAATCTCAAGGGGTGACGGGAGGGCACAATTTTGGGGTTGGGTACGTAATGTATAACACTTCAAAAGAAGGGGGTGCATTGGCTGGTCCATGTGCCCCCTTAATCTGCCAGTCTTAAGACAACTACACTCACATATTTCTATCCAAAATTCATATATACTTCTTTGTTATCTATTTTTGTTGTATGTGAATGCTGACTAATATAGTGCTGTCAAGTTTTTTATATTATGACAACTCTCCTGTTTAACATAATTCAAATCATTCCCATTACACGCTACGCAATTATGAGCAATCTTCAAAACCTAAAATAACGCACACTCTTAAAAATGCGTGGTCAAAAATAACCCCAAACGGGGTTACAAATGACCCCGCATGCGGGATCAACTATGCACAAACCCCGTGCGGGGTCACATTGACCCCGCCATGCGGGGTCACCCAAAGTAACCACATAGCGTGGTTACATTTCGACCCCGAATGTGGTCAAAATTTAACCACGATTGCGTGGTCATTTCTGCATAACTTGACCCCGCATACTAATGATCATTACCTTATAACCCCGTCAAAACGTACGGGGTCATTTCTTCCGACCACGCAACGTGGTCATTTCCCGTCGGACGGGGTTGATACTTCTGCCGGATGCGCGTGTACCATCCACGTTTCAAAGATTAAAAAAAAGAAGAAGCTAATGTCAAGTAATATCATAACATAACATATTTTGTATATATTGCTCACTATGACCTATAACCTATACTCTCCTATCGTATAGCATATCATACCCCTATCATCCTACTTTAACCCTATACTCCTATTATAGTCCTACATCCTATACCTATATATCATAAAAACCTTTACTTTATTATATAGGGACTGTAGTGCAGTGCTTGCTAAAAGTGGTTAAAGATTTTAATTTAATTTTCTAATGTAGATTTTTAGATCTTAAACCTAATTACATGTTTGAATATGTACAACATAATAATTAGTATACATACATTTTTCATCACATTTCAAAGTGCAATCATTGCATAAAAACTTAAAAATCAAGTGTCATTTATATATATAAATTCTGGTTGTTTACGGTTGCTCATGGGTATTCAGGATACATCATGAATATTCATGACAATGGCCCAACGTTTAACCAAGTAGAAGTCGGACCAATACTTTGCTGATGAATAAGCAATATTTCAAATGGTTAGTGATTAACCAGTGAAATTGGAACATTGTGACCAACATATTTTTGGAAATAACCCATATGGTGTTGACCAATCGCACTGGTACATTTTTTGACCAGTCCTTTTTTAGAGTGCATTAAAATGACCAGTTTTTGCGTGGTCATTTTGACCACGCAAAAACTGGTCATTTTAATGCAGCGGGAGCATTATTGATCGAAAACAACCCCGAAACGTGGTCGAATAAATTCGACCACGCAATATGCAACCCCGCATTTTTAAGAGTGCAATCAAAACAATCACAGTCATTTTGGGGTGCTCTTTGTCCAGCTACTTGATGCTCTTCCCCCGTTCTCTTTCCTATTTTTCTCCCTGTCTCTGTCATTCTATATCCCCTCCCCTCCCTCTCTCTATTTCTCTCTGACAAACCTAACCATCTTTTTCCGATACTCATTCATTCATTTGTACAGACAAGTACGGTTACAATCCCAATAAAGGCGATGCTGCTCTCCATACCAGTTTGGGCCATCATTATTTGCTCCTTCGCTGGAACATGGTCCAACAACACGATTCTCACCAATCAACCGATCTACCTGAAACACGTGCAAGGCATGGACATAGAACAGGTATGGCTAAGTCTGCGCACACACGTAATTGCGCGATTCTAATAAAACAAAACACGCAACGAAAACTTTTTCATCTTTATCATAGCGATAGATATTCATGCAAAAAACGAGTCAAAATAATGAAAAAACGGTCTTATTTCAGACATTTTATTCACAAGCCTCAAAATGTTGTCTGTCATGTCAAAACTCCCGAACTGCGTGTAAAATGAATGAGTGCGCGGACATGGGCACCATTGTATTTTTCAATGTTGAAATGACACGGACACCGTTTCTTGTGAAAATGTCATTGTTTTTGCTCTAAATTTGATGAAATTTTTGTAAAACTTACTCTTTAGATTATCAGGAATAAAATAAAATAAAGCTTTAGAGGAATATTAAAGAAATTCTTGTTCATTTTCAGGTCAAACCTTAGGTGCGTAGACATAGGGCTCCCCATGGGGCACACGCCCCATCAAAATAATGGCGGGGAAATAGAATTGAAAAAAAAAGAAGAGGAAAGCAGAGGGGGGGGGGGGGGGGATGAGGGTGAAATGGAGCGTAATGTCCCTTCCGCACCTCCCCTAATAAATGACGCGTAATTTGAATTTCATCCATCGAGTACGAGCAGATGTCTCCCCCCCCCCCCCCCCCCATGATGCCGGAGCCCCTAAATGTATTTAAATTATGATAGGACAAAAATGGCATCAATCTATATTCTGACGCACGTGAATCTTGAACATGGGGAAGATATTTCTATTGCTTTGGTTGGGTTACGTCTGATGGCTTATTTTATCCGACTGCTAAGAAAGCATGTGTACGTTTGTTAGTAAGCAAAAACTTTTCGTCAGATTTCTTGGATTTTTGTTGATAAATAACAACGTACAAGCAATACTAAGATGATGTGAAGATTTCGCCTCCCAAAGTGGAATATTGAAAAAAAAATGAGAGGCAAAAAATAATTTAGATCCCATCAAAGTTCTATACACACGTGCAAGAAGTAGGAGGATTATGTGTGTATAAACAGTGACACACATGCTATCTCCCTGCGAAATCCCGAGATTTTTGTGGATGGAAAAGTCCTAGCGTAAGGCAGTATATTACCATGATCTAGTGTATACAATGGTTTTCGAACCGATTTCGTAAGAAACTGTAATATCATTTGATATGAACAGTTAAACACAAAAGACCAAATCTACTCTGAGTCGTAGTGACATCAGAACAGTCCTACGATCGTCTACGATTTTAAACTATGCTGGCCCTTATTCCGGGTATAAGGCTGACATCGCATCAAAATTCTATGTTTAGTTTTCTTGTTATTCAGAACCCGAATCTTGATTTCATTTGTTAAAATGCCCATATAATAATGCTATTGCAAATTATTTCCAAAATCGGATCGCAGTCGATCATATAGTGTGCGGTTTTAACACTTGGCGTCTGATTTGGGGCCATCACAAGTATTTTGATAACCTTCGAATTTTATATGAGAATTTTTTATGAAGTCCCAACAATTTTACATTCACGATGGAAGGAAAAAAACTCTTGCCGAGCTTTTGTGGCTCGTTAAACATCGGCAAATCACCCAGCAAGGTTAAGGTGCCGAATCTGACCCCACATTCCAGTAGACCGAGAGTCCACGAGACAAAGAGCAGAAAGTCCGAAGGCTCGCGAGACCGGAACGTCGGTCTACGGGCTGTCGGTTTCGTGGGCCGTCTGTCTCGTTAAGCCTCAGGTAACTTTTCAGAAGGCCCGCCAGACCGACATTGTGGGTCTACTGGACATGTGTTGTTGTTGTTGTTGTTGTTTTCTTCAAATTTTTGCTGTGGTACTTTCGACGTTAGAAAAGGACTACGGATGATCTCGAAAGAAAGATCAATCAATCGATTTTGGCATCTTCTTTGTGTCCTAGATTGGAATTCTCTCATCTATCCCGTTCTTAGCTGAGGGAACCGGACTGGTTATAAGTAGCAACATTGCAACTAAGCTCATCAATGATAAAATACTCAGTATTGCCACCACAAGGAAACTCTTATCGTTTATAGGTACGTCATGCATCATTATGTGGTCACCAACAAAGAATAAAGAAAGAATAAATAAACAACCAAACCCAACAAGCCAAACAAACAAACAAAAAACACCAAAAAAACCCACCAAAAAAACAACAACAACATACACACCAAGCAAAACAAAACAACGAACGAGAAAAAAGATTCTGAGGAAAAGTTTAGGGGCCTTTTTAATACTTTAGCTCTTGAGACATTATATCAAAACACCTGTATCTAACATAGCATTATTTAAGGTGTCGTAAAGTCATGATTATGGCTCCAAATGATTTACGAATAATTAAACAGGTTATCACGTATTACCGTGCATGTTTATGAGGGGAAATCTGAACAAGAAGGATCGGGTATTTATTTCTGTCATCAACGGACATGTGTTGTGTGTATTATTGGTTAAGAGCTTTGCAATTCAAAGTGTAAGTGCGGAAATAAGATAATAAATGAGTGAAAAATTACTCAAGTCCAATGTTGAATTTCTTATAGTAAACTGATTTTCTTGAAATATTTCGTTTAAGTTCTCATTACAATAAAGAGGCGCAAGTTTGATGTTGTCTAAACCGGCGTTAGCCATTACAAACAAAAGGAAACTATGTTAAAGTAGGTTCAGATAAAAGCATATTCCAATATAAGGCAACTAAATGCACTGACACATTAAAGAATGGGGGGGGGGGGGGTGGGGATAACGGACCCACGTTTTGAAAGCCAATTGGCATACATAAGTATTAAAAAATAACCCACTCCCTTTCAAATTTTTGACCCCAAAGGCATGTAAAACAATGTAGGAATTGTGAACCCACATTTACAAACTTCTGGACACGCCCTTTTCATGATCCATCCCTGCCAGGTCTTGGAATCTCTGCTGTAGCATTCCTGCTCTTGGCCTACGTCGGATGCAACAGCGCCCTCTCTGTCGTGCTCATGACCAGTGCAATAGGATTCAACGGCATCTGCTCTTCTGGATACTTTTTAAACCTCATGGACATTGCGCCCAGACTTGCCGGTAGCCTCATTGGCTTCGTCAACACCGCTTCAGCAATATCCGGAGCGTTGGCTCCGTATGTCATAAGCGTTTTCACGACAAATCAGGTAACACAACAACAACAACAACTACTAATACTACTACTACTACTACTACTACAATACTACTACTACATCAGCAAAAAATGAACGAATGACGCATATCAAGATCTTCAGTTGTAGTTTTGATCGAATATATTTCGACAACTTTGGAGATGGTTTGTTTCATCGGCAGACTAATAAAAGATATAGAAACAGTAAATTATTTCAAAGGAAATCAAACTTTTTGAAAGCTTTGGTAAATAGGTCTGGAAATGTCGAAGAATCCAGATTAAGTGAAGCAATTTTCTGCTCATTTACTGGTAAATTGTTACTGTTGCCCTTACTAATGTGCATCGCAAAAATTATGCCTCTCTTAATATATTTTGCCTCTAAATTGATTTATTTAAGAAACTTGGGCCCATTCATTGCTAAATTTCTCTAAAATCTCATTCCAAGTCCTAACTCTCTCTCTCTTTGTACTATATATCATAATTGCAATACTCATTCTTACTTCTCAATAAATCATTAGCATGCACATAGTCATAACCACAATCAAATACAGGAAATATACTGAGAAAAACAATATTTTTATTGCTCACAAAAAATACTGTACAAGAACAATTTAATGATTAACTACAAATCCAGTTATACCCATAAATATGAATTATACACAAATAAAACTAAAATGTACAATAAATGTTTCCATGTGCATTATTCACTAGTAAAACGATGTTGCGAAACCGGAATTTTTTATCCCCTTTGACCAAATGCCCCAAACTGGAAATTTTTATCCGCTTTGACCCAATGCCCAAAACTGGAAATTTGACCTTTGACCAAATGCCCCAAACTGGAAATATTTATCTGCTTTGTCCCAATGCCCAAAACTGG
The DNA here is from genome assembly GCA_025617745.1 of Heliocidaris erythrogramma. NCBI lineage: Eukaryota > Metazoa > Echinodermata > Echinoidea > Camarodonta > Echinometridae > Heliocidaris > Heliocidaris erythrogramma. The sequence continues at coordinate 37,871,897 of CM046856.1, forward strand.
AAATTTTTATCCGCTTTGACCTAATGCTGGAAATATTTATCCGCTTTGACCAAATGCCCAAACCGGAAATTTTTATCCGCTTTGACAAAATGCCCAAAACTGGATATTTTTATCCGCTTTGACCCAATGCCCAAAACCGGAAATTTTTATCCGCTTTGACCCAATGCCCAAAACCGGAAATATTTATCCGCTTGACCTAATTCCCCAAACTGGAAATTTTTATCCACTTTGACCAAATGCCCAAAACCGGAAATTTTTATCCCCTTTGACCCAATGCCCAAAACTGGAAATTTTTATCCCCTTTGACCTAATGCCCCAAACTGGAAATTTTTATCCCCTTTGACCTAATACTGGAAATATTTATCCGCTTTGACCAAATGCCCATACCGGAAATTTTTATCCGCTTTGACCCAATGCCCAAAACTGGAAATTTTTATCCGCTTTGACCTAATGCCCAAAACCGGAAATATTTATCCGCTTTGACCAAATGCCCAAAACCGGAAATATTTATCCGCTTGACCTAATGCCCCAAACTGGAAATTTTTATTTACAAAAATAAATTCATAAATACATTTATATACAAATGATACCACTTGTGTAAGCCTATATAGCAATACTTTGTCACCCAAAACCGGAAAATTTTATCCGCTTTGACCAAATGCCCCAAACCAGAAATTTTTATTCGCTTTGGCCCAATGCCCAAAACTGGAAAATTTTATCCGCTTTGACCAAACGCCCAAACACGGAAATATTTATCCGCTTTGACCAAATGCCCAAAACCGGAAATATTTATCCGCTTGACCTAATGCCCCAAACTGGAAATTTTTATTTACAAAAATAAATTCATAAATACATTTATATACAAATGATACCACTTGTGTAAGCCTATAATTATAGCAATACTTTGTCACCCAAAACCAGAAAATTTTATCCGCTTTGACCAAATGCCCCAAACCAGAAATTTTTATTCGCTTTGGCCCAATGCCCAAAACTGGAAAATTTTATCCACTTCGACCAAACGCCCAAAACTGGAAAATTTTATCCGCTTCGACCAAACGCCCAAAACTGGAAAATTTTATCCACTTTGACCCAATGCCCAAAACCGGAAATTTTTATTCAGGGTTTGCGGATTTAAATCGCTTTGATATAAATCACCTTGGTATTGTTTCAAAAATCACTGATTTAAATCATCCCCATAGACTAATTTTGCACATCCAGGCTTTGAAAGGCACAACAATGCTGATAAATGCTTTCATAATTCCATTTTTACCCCTACAAACCCAACTGTTCAGACAATTCTTAAATGGAAAAAATAAACCCAAATCTTTTTGCGAATGTTTATCACCGATTCACTTCACTTCCAAAAACTTTAGGCTTTGAGATTGTTTCTGATGTGATTTTATTTTGTTATCATACAAGATTTAACTTTATATGTGAAATCTTACAAGGAAAACTTACAATGCTTAACCTTTAAGGTGAAAAGACTTATAAATTAACTTTAATGATTCATCTAATACAGGTCCATGGCCAAAACATATTCTCATTTTCGTTCATTCACATCATTTATCACTTGCTGATTTAAATCTCTTTCAAAGACAATGTTGTACTATGAGAAAATGTTTTTATATTATGCCAAAATAGATGTAAGAAAATAAATATTTATGGTTGGGTAACAGGGTTGATAGTATTACTAAAATTTGTTCAAGTATGCTGGATGTGGGGGAGGGGTATTGTTATAATCCATTGGCATCTTTTTTTATATATTTTCATGTTTTTGGCGGTTTGTCCATGGAGGTGTCCAAGTGTATCCTTGTATACATCCATATGTTATTTCTTATTACTTTAGAGCTGCTGATTGGTTTTTAATGAAACCTGGGTCAAATATGTACCAATAAACTGATTAGACTTTGAAGTTCAAGTGACAGTGTAAGGGCCTTGTACATGATTTTACCTTGTTACTGCATTGTCGTTATTGCTGATCACACAAGAGACATTCAAATTTAGATGCAAGGTTTTAGCCTGTTACAAAGATCTTAACCTGTTATGGGAGTGTGGAGGCATAAATATTGCCTGTGATGCAGTTAAATTGCTCGTTGACAATACTGTACTGTAACAATACTAATTAAAATTTTTGCAAGAAACTCGGAAACTCTTCATAATTTAACTTTGAAAACTAACAAGTTTATCCTTGCATCACAGTACATGCCTACTTGACAACTCTGAAGTCTATTCAGATCATTGCTGCCTAAGGTTACCTACTTGACCCAAGTTTAATTAAAATCCAATATAGTGGTCCTGCAGTTAGGTGTTAACAAAAATATAACAAACAGATAGACAAATGCACCCAAGGATGGAACTCTGAACGTACAGCCCAAAAATGTCCCCCGCTCCTTTAGGGTGGAGGCAAAAAATGAAATTTTGAATTTGAAATAGGAAGACAATTTCTGCTTCTTTTCAAGAGAATTTTTAAAAAGTTCATTACATAAAAATCATGTGATTCACATGTAAAACACAGATTTCATTTTCTTTAAGCACCAATTTTAATTAACCTTGATAAGTAATATGTATGAGGAAATAATGATGGAACAAAAATTATCTATAGGTAATTTCATATTTGAAATATATGTACATATTTGGTGCCTCTGGAGGAATTTTTTTTCTCAAATAAATGGTTATGTAATATTTTCTAACTGGGTTAAATTACAAAGTAAACTGTTAAGAACAATGCTAGGGGTAAGATTTCTTTTAATTGAACATAATCTCTGATGATATTTTAAAAAAAAATAAAGATCTGATATAAATCAAAACTCGATGAATCTTCAACTGCACGTCGGAATTAATGCCTCCGCCATCACCAGATTAGAAATGTATGGCATACATGTACACTCTAAAAAGGATTGGCCCAACAAAATTACAAATCTCTTCACTTAAAAAGCACAATAATAAAGAACTTACCATTGATGACTTACAATCATCAAATACCCCAAAGGAAATAGATATTTTATAGCAAATAGACCACTGTCCCCTTGAAATTTCTAAAATAGGTAGGCCTGGCCTAGACTCTATACATCGCAAACCATTTTTATGTACATAATTACCTCTGAGACCTTCGGCCTTTGACCTTGAGACCCCAAAATCTAATCAGTTCATCGTCCCTCCCATATGAATACATAGGCCAAGTTAGAAGCTTCCTAAGTTGTCACAAGAACGAACCATTTTTATGTATATAATGACCTCTATGACCTTTGACCTTGAGACCCCAAAAATCTAATCACTTTATCGTCCCTCCCATATGCATCCATGGCCCAAGTTAACTGATAAAAAAAAACTGTTTTGAAGCTATCGCGAGAACGAAAAGGGGATGGACGGACATACAACCGGAAAACATAATGCCTCCGGCACCACCGATGGTGGGGAGAGGCATAAAAATCTGATTTAAATCAAAAACAAGATGAATGCGATTGCGTGTCCTATATGCCTCCGCCTAAATTCAGTTGATGGCTCAAACTGTTCTAGTAATATTTGATAACGAGGCTAAAAACCAGTAATTTCGTGTAATTTTATGTAAATTGACCTCTCTGACCTCTGAACTTTGACCTACCTACCCCAAAATCTAATCAGTTCCTCTTTCTATGGGGATACATACTGGTACCAAGTTTGAAGTTCTTAGCTCAAATAGTTCTTCAGAAATCGCGGTAACGGTGCTAAAAACCAAGAATTTCATGTGTTTTCATGTAAATTGACCTCTGTGACCTCTGACCTTTGACCTCCTTACCCCAAATCTAATCAGTTCATCTTTCTATGGGGATACATACTGGTACCAAGTTTGAAGTTCTCACCTCAAACAGTTCTTGAGATATTGTGGTAATGGTGCTAAAAAACCAAGAATTTCATGTGTTTTCATGTAAATTGACCTCTGTGACCTCTGAACTTTGACCTCCTTACCCCAAAATCTAATCAGTTCATCTTCGTATAGGGAAACATATTAGTACCATGTTTGAAGTTCTTACCTTACAATGCCAAATCAAGCTTCATTTAAAATAAATACATTTATATACAAATGATTGACCTACCTACCCCAAAATCTAATCAGTTCCTCTTTCTATGGGGATACATACTGGTACCAAGTTCTTAGCTCAAATAATTCTTCAGAAATCGCGGTAACGGTGCTAAAAACCAAGAATTTCATGTGTTTTCATGTAAATTGACCTCTGTGACCTCTGACCTTTGACCTCCTTACCCCAAAATCTAATCAGTTTATCTTTCTGTGGGGATACATACGGGTACCAAGTTTGAAGTTCTCACCTCAAATAGTTCTTGAGATATCGCGGTAATGGTGCTAAAAACCAAGAATTTCATGTGTTTTCATGTAAATTGACCTCTGACCTCCTTACCCCAAAATCTAATCAGTTCATCTTCTTATAGGGATACATACTAGTACCAAGTTTGAAGTTCTTACCTCAAACAGTTCTTGAGATATGAAGGTAACGGTGCTTAAAACCAAGAATTTCATGTGTTTTCATGTAAATTGACCTCTGTGCCCTCTGAACTTTGACCTACCTACCCCAAAATCTAATCAGTTCCTCTTTCTATGGGGATACATACTGGTACCAAGTTACCATTTATATACAAATGATTCCACTTGTGTATGCCTATATATCAATACCTTGTAACCCACAACCAGAAATTTTTATCTGCTTTGTACAAATGCCCAAAACCAGAAATTTTTATTCGCTTTGGCCCAATGCCCAAAACTGGAAAATTTTATCCACTTTGACCAAACGCCCAAAACTGGAAAATTTTCTTATCCATAAATTACAATGACATGTTAAACAACGAGATAATACACCATTACATATTGTCGCTATACTCATATGGATCACTATTGTCCATAAGTTCAGATTGCCGCACCATCATCCGTATTTCCTCCTCGACTTTCTGGCATCCTGTCACTGCCACAGCTTTTCTTCCCAGTCCAATAGCTGCAACTGTTGCATCTGGAAGTGATAATCAAAGGCAAGAGAAGAAAAAAGAGAAAAACACATTGATAAAGACCTGTTGTTACGACCACTGTTCACTGCAAGATGATTACTTTGTGATTAACTCAAAGGATATTCGGCATAACAGAGGAGAATTCCGATACAGATATTGGGGACTGTCCAGCCTACATTATATACTGGAATTTCTGACATAATACAAATAATGTTAATTGTGCTGGAAAACATTACAAATAATCCTTAACTATAGATGGCCATTTCCTTAAATCACAAATTGACATCTGACAACTATTTCATGGGACAAAACTTGGATACTGTAAATTGCCACTTGGTCTAATAGCCAAATGGTACATCATTCGGTCTAACAACAATTCGTCCATCACCAATTTGTCTAATAAACAATTGGTCTAATAATCACTTCATCGACAGCCAATTCGTCTAAAACCCATTTGGTCTGAACACCACTTGGTCTAATAATCAGTTTGTCTAATTAGCTAACACCAGTTTGTCTAATAACCAATTGGTCTAATAATCACTTCATGAACAACTGGCTTGACTTGAAGCAGAAATTTCAAAGAAAAATAGTGAAAAACTGGACAAAAAGAGAAGAAAATTACAAGTCTAACTAAGAGCTAACTTTATTATCAATCTCAATTCAAATACATTGAGGTTCATTATAACATAAGATATAATGAAAACTCACCAGCTATTGGTCCGTAAACAAGGATCAGGTCACCAGCTGAAGTGAACCTTTCTATTAGGGTCCTATACACTGCTCCTGACAGAATAGTCTCCAAATGTGGTGGCTTTTCAACGACCTTGTCTGGTCTCCACACGGTAAGAACCAGATGTTGCACCTTGTCCTCTGAAGAATAAAAACAAGTGATTGGAATAACCATGGGTCAAGAACAACTATCCATTTACAAAGTTCATGATGAAAAGTAATTTACTTGTGCTGTCTTATGTAAATCTAGCATAGGTTAACAGTTGTTTTGGTATAGGAACTATATGTTCCTCATTGAATACATGTGTGCCACTGAGAGATCTGATTTAAGCAAAATACAGTCAACCTCGGCTAAGTCGATCATGACAGGACTGAGTGAAATGTGTTGACATAGGCGATTTTTCGACTTGTGCAGAAGTCGAAGAAAATCCGACTTACGTGTGAGTATATATATATATAACACAGGGACGCCGGCGGCTTGATTGGGAGTTCCCATCACATAATGTACCATTATTTATATTGTGCCGACATCGCGAAAATAAGAACATACATGTACTGTACCTTTCATGTACCTAGTATATATATCATTTCACACTCCTGTTACAAGTTGGACAATAAAGAATAAAACTAGACACATCCATTGATTAACTTCAATGTATTAAACCTTTCCTTACATCCCTTAATATGCACATGGCCGCGAAGGCAATAAAACTGCATAAAATTACGTCCGTCCGGCCAGCCGGCCGTTCAAACATGACCAACACATGACATTTTTTTTCACATGAGAGCGCGAGAGAGGATGCGGAGATCGCGCCAGCAAGTCGGGAGATTATTGTAAACAAAATTCGGCGTGTGGCAGTCTCGACAATGATTGAATTCACATCACAGTCTAGTTTGACTTGTGCGGTGTAAATTTAATGTTTTTTGTGCTATTGCTGAAAGCATGAATTCAGTCAGTGCCTGTTCAGTTATGAAGTATTAATGGTGTCATTTTCCCAACACCTAGAGAATATTACATTTTGGGTTCACAAACCTTCTTTATTCAGCAGAACGGAATATGTATGTTGCCTCCCCTGCAAATGATCGACAGTCCGGCCAGCTAATACTACATCTTCACAGATGTAAGCAAGCAGGGTCCTAGATTGCAACGCCTCTTCAGGTGGTGTAATATCTGAATCCTGCAGTAATATGTATAAGACAAATATAATAATAATAGTTTGTTCTTCTATGGCGCTACTTGTTTAACATGTAAAATCATACTGGTGTGCGCCTTGTGGCGAGTAGAAAATGTCAGCTTCGTCTGCATATATCAGAGATAAAAATTAGCCAAACTTAAGGCCGAATAAAATTAATTCTCACTTTCTTGTCCCCCCCTCCTTCCTTTTTTTTTCTGTCTGAAATTAAAGAACAATATGAATACAATGAAGTATTAATAATCAATATGATGCAAATTTTCCCTTCTTTTTAGCCTCTGGAAAACTACAAATTAAGTTGAATAAAATTGGCATGTTAAAAATGGTAGAATTAAACCCATAGCATCTTTTATGTCTCCATAAAATGTGAAATATCAAATAACAATGGAATCCCCTCCTTCCCCACCCTTGAAAAATCTGGACAAGAAAGTAACAATCAAGTTCACTTTGCCAAACTTCAAAATAGTTTGCTTGAAATCCACTGCTAATCTAACATGACTGTGATGACAAAAATTCAATCCTTCTAAATGAACACATTTTATTCATTTAATTATGCCTCCACCCTTGCCAGATCAGAACGATATCGCACATTCATGTTTTTATGTATATAATGACCTCTATGACCTTTGATCTTTGACCTCCCATATGCATACATGGGCAAGGTTACAAACTGATCCGCCAAACGGTTTTGAAGTTATCGCGAGAACGAAAAGGGGACGGACGGACAGACGGACGGACGACCCGAAAACATGCCTCCGGCACCACCTACAGTGGGCGGAAGCATAAAAAAAAAACTCTATCCTATATGACCTTTGACCTACTTGAACAAAAATCTAATCAGCTCGTCTCATTATGGTGATGCATACTAGTTACAAGTTTGAAGTTAATGTATCAAATGGTTCTTGAGATATCACGTTAAGGCTAAAACCTGCAATTTCAGAATTGACATCTACCGGTATGACCTTCGACCTACGTATCCAAAAAATCTAATCAGATTGTCTTTCTGTGGTAATACATACTAGTACCAAGTTTGAATTGCATACCTCAAGTGGTTCTTGAGATATTGGATTGAAAAGGCGAACACCTGAAATTTCAGAAATTGCCTGTGACCTTTGACCTATGTACCCCAAAATCTCATCAGATCCTCTTCCTATGGTGATGTATACTAGCACCAATTTGGACAAAAAACAAAGATTTTGAACCTCTGAAAGCCTGTTTCGTTTTTAAAATTCCTGGCACCAAACGCCACAGGTCATGCAGCAACAATGGACAGAAGAACAACTCGTAAACATAATGCCTCCTGCACCATCTTCGGTGGCGGAGGCATAAAAATAAAGCATACCTGTCTAACATTGACAAATGCCACCTCCACTGAGCCGTTTGGCACAAAGTTGCTGGCGCTCCTGGCAAAGTGCAATCCTGGCCCTACGTCCTGCCTGGTGTGGCTTCCTCCTCTCCAGGCTTTTGCCGCCTCCACCAATTTGAGAAGAGATCTCGGCACCGATTTCTTGAAATCCATTCCTACAAGGATGAAAAAAGACAATACATCTGAAGTAAACATTTGTAACTCCTGTCTATATAGCATCTAATCACGCCCACCCATGATGCTCTCACTATTAACCCCTGTGATTTAGAGAATGCTGTGCTAACATGGAAACATAATCTGCACAGCCAACTATAATTCAAGCATCCTAAAATATTGTATTTTTTTCATAGTGGATTTCAGAGCCTAAATATTTCTAGTGATGCCAATAGACCCATTCGTAGCACATTTCCCACATGATCCCTAATATCCAGATATTTGAAATATGAAGGGCCCCCTTCTTGTGCACTTCTGAAAAATCATCCTAGGAGTGACAGAGGTGCCTCAAGAATAACTTTTTGTTTCTTTGAAAAAGAATACTTCCACCTGAACATCATGGAATGCACCATTGAGGCATAAATGAATAATTATTAGAATTAGGGTTTTAGAATTTGTCACAGATCATGACCTTTATCTGCTCATGCTCATATTGCATCTACCAACTGGCTTATTAGGAGGCTTAAACTACATCTTTCTTCCAATATTCTTTCTATTGATAACCATGATTTTAAGCACAACATTAAAATATTGGGGCAAAGACAAATTCCGCAAAATATCAAATTTACATATGTGAAACATCACCGTAAAATTATTTCTCATTTAGAAAAATACATTATACACCGTATTAGATGCCAATACAGAACTGAACTCGATATCCAACAAGTATTGGACATGTTTCTGACTTGTCCAATATGTTGACATATCTTGTGCAATATTTCCCAGTATTTGAAATAAGCCATTTTATTAATAATTACCACGATATGGTTTGAGGACATCCTCCGTAGTGTGCAGTGGGTAGTCCTTTACTGCCTCCTCCCATGAAGATACTCTTAGCTGCTGAAGAAGCTCAGTTTTCACACCTTTTAACAGCTTCTTGGTGCTGGCCACCACCTTCATATCTTTCGAGGCGATCTCCCCACACACCACTCCTGATAAGACATCGTACCTCTCTTCCTCACCGAGGCCTTGCAGTGGCAAAAACAACTGTGATAAAATGAAGTAGAAATAATTCTAAATATTAATTGAAAGTACATATTTTTCAGATAATAAATTTCAGATATACAATGCATATCAAATAAGATATACCCAAATAAAAAGTTATAACCTCCATGGACTTCAAGTTTTTTTTTTTAATAATGAACAACTTCTGTTTAATGATACTTAACTCATTACTGTGATGCAACAGATGACTGAGCACCAGATTTTAAAAAAGTACTGCCAAAATCCTCTTGTACCAAGTTTGGTCTGATGCACCGATTGTGGGTCAAAACCAATAATGCATTTCAAGATCACAATGGTTATAGCTTTTTACTGTGAAGCTATCAAAGTTGGAGTTTTTTAATAAGCACTGTATAACCACAATAGTACCAAATTCCTGTTCTCCACTGTTCTCCATTATTTGGAATGAAAAGCTGTAAGTACAACGCAAACTGCGATTTTATAATTTCGCGTCTTCGAGACGTTTTAATAAGAAACTCTCGAGTTAAAAAAAATAACATGTCTGGCTCCCTCTGCTTTGAGATCGTGTGCATTTTTTTTTCGGAGAACATGATGAAAGTGTCAGTCTTCTCGCTTTCAACATGTATTATTGGCACGGTAGGAAAATTGCATAAATCTCTATTCAATATAAATTCAAACTCCAAGAACCGACCGTGAAAATGATAGATTTTCTTTCCAAACATTTACTTAGATTTTCACTGTTTTAAAATAGTTCCCAAAGGTATTATGACTTGAGACTCTCATAGCCATATTTATAACTATAACTCACATTTTATACAAATTCCAAGTAACAGAATGAGATATTTTTAAATTCCTAACAATGCTAGCCAATGCCTTTAAACAAAACTTACCGACTGTTTCACCTCTTTCCCATTCTCTCGCTCCATATCAAATATCCTGCTAAGTTTTTCGTAGCAGCGGCTGCTGTACAGCGCCAGTTGGAACGTAGGCTCCAATGCTTTCATTGCCTGCAAGAATGATCAAAACATAAGTATAGATTTATCACAAAAATTGTTTTTGCACAAGGACAGGTGGTGTCTCAATTGGGTCAGTAATTAAGCCACCCAAAATTTCTGTCTGTTATTATAATTTCATTCTGGGTTATTTTATTTTTTTTTTTTTTTGGTACAAGGCTATTTATTTCAGCGCTCCCCATACCCCAAGGGGAATACTTTCTTAATTTACCAGCAATGTAACCAAATATGTTTGATCCTTGCTACTTACAATTCTTTCTGTTGATTTCCCAACGGAAGCAGCACACATCCGCCTCCACTGAGCACTGACTTTCAGTCCGGGCTTCGGCGGCTCTGCTTGCAGATCTACTGCACAAGTCCTATATAACATCTCCCTGAACCCTGCAACTCTGTTCTGCAGGCTTTCCCCTCCATCCTGCAAGAGGGAAGCCTGCAGACCAAAGAGGGCCTCCACTTGGTAGAGCTCTTTTCCCCCAACCTCACAAAAGATATGTACAGACAGCTGTCTGTATTCAGCAAATCTAAATAATGCAGATAGAAACGGGAAAGAAAATCAGATTTCCTTAACAAGCAAATCTTCACATGAGCAATCCTACTGAACAGTCAACATTTTCATTTTAAGAAAGAGGATGTGTGGAGAAATTAAGAATTAGAGATGTACAATATTTTTCATCAAAGTATGCAACTTACTACTCCATCCCTTTCACCCATGCTGCCCAGTTGGGAAAATGTCTTTTACCGTAATTATTTTCCCCGTAAAGAAAAATGGGGAAAAAAAATTTCCTTGCCATCACTGACTGTTAAAATATAAAATTCACCTACAGTGAGGGCATTGGCAAATCAATTTGCCTTAATGTGCTTTATTCAAATATTAAGATTTGCATGTTGAATGTTTGGATATATATATAAAACAAAAAAAAGAAGCATATCGCAAGGAGATGCAGTAATATTGTGTGACATTAACCCTACGGAGAACGAACAGGTTAGCAAGGCATCATATGCACTTTCACTTACTTCACATCTGTTGATAGATCCTTGGCTGCCATAAACAGTGGGTATCCACCCAGGACAATAAACTTATCCTGGGGAGACACACTGCCAGTCCAAGGTCCTGTGGTCATCACCGGGAGGATTGGGAGCTGATATGGCTTGTTATCTCGGAGTATATGTTTAATATTGTTGACTGTCTCTTCTGAGGGCTTCTTGGATAGCATCCCCTCTGGTGCTTTAAGTAACTGTTCCACAGAGACCTTGAACAGACCTATTGAAAAGAAGTAAATATGAACTAATAAACATTTTCTTCTAAATCAACACAGACAGTGGTCAAAGTAAATGCTTGGCAAAAGAAAAATGAAAAATGTATTCTTCATATTATGCGATATTGCGATATTATTCTTTAACCCTAAAAGGCCCCGGGGGGAGGGGGGGGGGGGGAATCCCCCCTGGACGATTCTCGTAATTTGGTGGCATCGCGAAAAGCAGTCACCATGCCGCTTCACTACTTTTTTCTTTCAAGTCTTGCGCAACTTTTTGAGACCAAATTTGTGACGTCCGCGCGTGCGGTTCCGGAGTTACGCAACATTTCGTAAGTGCATGTCAGACCCAAAATTGCTCAAAAACGTGATTTCGTGTACAAATCCAATGCAAATTGTGTTTCCAGCTAAAATTCATAATTGTTTCATTATTTTTACTTTTACTGTTTTACTTGGTCTAAATAACCCAGCTCTATTAGGGTTAATCCTTCAAATGTGCTGAATCCCTTATCTACTCAAGAGTTTACTAAAAAGGGGTATGACATTATATGCCCTGGAATCTTGCATCAACAGAGGAGGTGATCTTTCACAAGCAAAATAATTATAAAATACTGGATGGCCCCCGAGGTCAATACATGGAAATATTGAATGAGTCTTCAACTTGTCCAATATTGTTTGCATATTGAGTTCAATATTTCTTGTGTTGACCAAATTAAGCTGTCCAACATAATCACTATTATTCCGATATCAAATATTCTAATACTAAATCATTTTCATTCAGCTTAGAAGTTAACATACTTCCTAAAGATGATCAGATGTGCAAACTTAACACGGTTTTGGTTCTAAAATCCTCTGCAGGAATAATGACAAATATTTCCCCTCTGTCAAATACATCAGCACAATCTATTTAGGTTTAAACAAGGCATCTGCAATGAATGAAATGTACGTTTGAGAATAAAGCAAAGAGAGACTTTAAAATTCACCTTTGCACTTTGCTTCAACAGAGAAGCTATTCTCCCTGTCACTGTCACGTCTGGCTCTTTTGCCACGCTCAGATGATCCTTGGTTTCTGGGTCTCTTCTGGGGGAGTGGTGTGCTGCTCATAAGTGGCTGGGTGAGGTGTGGCTGGGTATCGTCATGCTGGGAGTTGTCGGAATGTGTGTTTTCGGACTGCAGGCCGTCCGACTGCGTGTTGTCGGGCTGGGTATCATCATGCTGGGAGTTGTCGGAATGTGTGTTTTCGGACTGCAGGCCGTCCGACTGCGTGTTGTCGGGCTGGGTGTCGTCAGGCTCGGTGTCAGGGATGACTATCCTGGTGGCAGCAATGAACCCCTCCACCAGTGCCTCAACGTCCTTTGTTGGAAACTCCTCTGTGGGGGACATCTCTCCTATCTTTGCCTTTGTACCTTTATTATCTGGAAAGATAAACTTTAATAAAGCAAAAACAAAAGAAGTATTCAAATTATTAGAAGATATATTTTTTTTTTCAACTTCAAGTAAAACTTATAACTGCTGTGTAAATGTTTTTCAGATGAATTTTCCTACATGACATGCTTCAAAATGGTCAATCGACACCCCCAGTCTTCCATTATATTTCTTTCAACTATAAGAGATGTAGTGTTTGGCATCACAAGAAATTAAAAATTAGTACATGTAATGGATCAAATCGGAGAATCAAATGCCCAGAATTTACATGTACTTGAGCCTTCCATGACATATTTTGATGGTAGGTCCCGTTTCATCTTTAACCCCCCCCCCCCCCACAAAGAAATGGGATAGATTTCATTTAATTGATATTCTCTGAGCACCTAGTGACAATCTATTCCATTAACCTGTTTTATAAATGAGCCTCGATGATTGTAATCAAGTTTGCATACATTATTTGTTGCTATGTTTGGCAAGCTTTGAGGTTGTTATTTTACAAACATTACTGAAGCGGTCTATTTTACAAAAATCCAGAATCAATTTTAAGAGTTTTCATAATTTCAGTTATCGTGAATATGGAGGCTTTTGCAATGAAACTGTAAATTCTATTGAATAAATAATGTTACATCTTAATATTACAAATTAACATGCTTCCACTAGGTTTCAGACTAATTAATAATGCTTAGGGAGTTAGGCCTATTAATATTAGGCCTAGGTCTATAATAAAAGGTCTAGGCCTATAGATACATGTAATAAAAGGCCTAGGCCCTAGGATATGAACTCAGACAGTATAACAAGGTCCTTTGGCTTTGGGACCATCAAAATTAGGTCCTACCTTGTTAAAGTTTTTTGTGAGTGTAGATCCTAAAATAGTACGGCCTAGCCTACGGGTACGAATTACGATGACGGTTAAACTTTTGTTTCGGCATGTTTGGGAAACTGGCTGCACTGCAGTGCAGGACTGGGCCTAGAACTGGGCCTAGGAGTAGGAGTAGGCCTGGGCCTAGGAGTAGGAGTAGGCCTGGGCCTAGGCCTAGCCCCGGGACGCAGTGCTACGCGTTCGGGCTGCCGCAGTAAGACTAGACGAATAAAAACTTAACGCTAAAAAACACTTTATGACCTAGCTAGATCGATTAGACTAACATAACAAGTTACTTATTAGTAGCTAGCCTAGAGCTTATAATAACTAACCAAAACTTCGTTGTCGTTGTCAGCTTCGCTGGGTTGAATGGCGACGACGTGACCATACAACTGCTTCGTCCTGACGCTGCGGGTCATCTCTCCGTCGACGATTAGATAGTAGCGCGGCTCTTTCTCGCTATCACAAGTAGAAGTAGAACTAGAAGATCCGTCCACGTCATGCTGAGAAGCGCGTTTTAGCCACCACATCGTGCAGCTAGGTGCCAGGCAGATGATGATCGAAATATCAAGCAGGAAGTTCGAAAAACAAATTCAGCAACAATAAATGGCTTGGCCTAACGAAGAACTAAGTGAAAACTCGACAATTGCAGACTCGGACCTCTGAAGAAATTGGCGTCTTGATCCGTACCGGTATCTATTAACTCACGTGAAATACTTTTAAGCAAAACGCATCAACGATCGCATTTATAGCAAAGATCATGGTAAACGCATACGCGGCGCTTTACCATGCATCTTTGTTAATCTAGGGCATACGGTCACGTGAACACTTGTAACCAATAAGCTCGCGAGAGCTAGCTCCGCACTATACTCTGCATCTCCTTATCGATACACATTATTCCCCACCCCGAGCGACTTTTGTTGGAGGTCTGGCGATTTTTTTTTGTCTTAGCTCGTTCGATCAGCGGAACACCGAACAAAAAAGATAATTCAGAAAAACTATGCGTTTACTGTTGCCCAAATCTTTACAAATCTTATGGCATAGGCTAGGCCTATTTAGTTTCATGACCGCCATGCAGTGGCCGATCTGGGAGGGGGCCGGGGGGGGGGGGGGGGACGGGGACATACATCTGGCCCGTGCCTTCCTCCCCCCCCCCCCCCGCCCCCCTTTGGAAGAAAAGTATGCATTGTGCCCCCACCCCTTTCTTCGATTGTGCCCCTCCATGGCTTGTCAGGGAATTAGCGAATTTTGGAGGTCTGGCGAATTTTGTTTTGTTGGTCGTCACCACCCTCATCCACAGTCTTTTTTGTGGGGGGGGGGGGGCACATCCGACCCATGCCCCCCCCCCCCTTGGAAGAAAAGTATGCATTGTTCCCACCCCTTTTTTTATTGTGCCCCCTTTTTTGCTTGTCAGAGATTTAGGGAAACTGGACCCCCATAACACCACCTCCCCCACTGAGCGAATTTAGGAAGTCTGGCGAAATTTAAAAAAAAAAAACCCTGGAATTTAAGGCCTGTAACTAGGGGGTGGTTTCTGGGGGTTAGAACGACCCCCCCCCCCCCTCCCCAGTCGGCGAGCAGAGGCCCGCTTGAAAAAAAAAAGAAGAGAAGAAGCGAGGGCAGGGATGATGGAAATAATTTAATACATTTCATTTTGATTTTTTTCCCGTAACTTCCTATTCTGGCAAATCTATAATTAATCGATGTCGTCTTTCACAATTCATTTTCGATCTTTTTTTTTCATTTTGCTATCGTTTTTGTCAAAGACTGAAAGAGTTCAAAAAGTTATTCAAAATCGTCACCCGCTCGTTGTAAGGTCTTGTCTATGTGACGAATTTGAATGACAATTTCTAGAAATCGACTTCCCAAAGATGAATTTGATGTTAACATTTTTGCAGCGGATTGCCAGGTCAGACGAATTCCATTGAAATCTGACGAACATGAATGGAGATAACGTTGAAGTTGATTGACCATTGAAACTGTTGAATGACATTGTAATTATTAAACTATCTTTGACATCTGAAATTTAGATGATTATTGATTCCTATCAGCCTATATGACGAAATTGAATAGCATTTTGATATTTCAAAAGTGTTAGATTCAGAGGCGGATACAGGATTTTCTGAAAGGGGGCGCACACTGAGGACCCCCCCCCCCCCCCCCTGGATGCCTGCCTGAGATTGGACAGGATATCCTGACAAAACAAGAAAATAGATTGCTTAAAACACCATACAAAGATTACGTGGGAAGATAAGCAATGATAAGCACGATAAGTCTCAAATGAAATCTGTGGTAATGGAATATAATAGTGAAATATAGAAACCATACAGGAAAAGAGAGAGGGGTATATGTGTACTTTAAAAAGAAAAAATTCTCAAGTTGCATGGAGTACCTGGCAGACCCGGTCTATAGTCATTCAGGCTAATTTACCCCCCCCCCCCTCCCCCTCGACATTTTTGGCGATAATTTTTTAACGCGAAAATATCTCGTGCTGAAATTTAATGATTTTTTTTTCACGTCTCGCACACATTTTAAGACCCTATTTGTGAAAATCGGGGGTACGGTTGCGGAGATATAGCACATATTCTTGACCAATGTCACAAAAATGGCGGTTTCCAATAATTTTCAAATTAGCTTATTTGCAGAATTAATGTAATTATGAATATGAAATTTCAATACACATGGTCAAATTCACTTTGCTATCTTTTAGATTATATGACAAGCTACAAAAATGCCAAATTTAAATGCATTTTCTCCATAAATGGGGGGGGGGGGGGAACTGAAAAAAAATGAGAATCCCTTGAAAAAAACTGCATATTTGCATGATCAAATAAGAAAAACAATGTATATCATAAATTTGACTATGCATTTTTGCACAATACAAGATGACACACAAACACGCCAAGTTTGGTCGCAATCGGTCTATAAATGGCCGAGATCTGGGGGGGGGGAGCCCCGGGCTATGCAGTTTCAAAATAGCCAGGGCTATAGGGTTAAGTTATATGGCCCTCTAATCCAGCCTGTTCAGCCGAAGTGCCATGAGAGTAGAGGGGGGGGGGGGTGGCAACAAAAGGAATTTCGCCAGACCTCCAAAATTCGCTCAGTGAGGGGGAGGGGGGTATGTCTCCAGTTTCCCTCCGTAATTCTCTGACAAGCAAAAAAAAATGCTAATTTTTCTTCAAAAAGGGGGGGGGGGAGCCACGGGCCGGAAGTGCCCCCCCCCCCCCCGCCAATGACCGTACTTTCTATATTGAAATAAGCAACAACGAATTAAAGTGCATTTTCCTTCGCTCGCTCGCAAATCTTAGAAATGAGTTTCAGACAGCCAGGTCTATGAATATTTCCATGAGGATGTTATTGCAAGCTAGGCAGGATGCTACCCTATATCGCCATGGTACCCGAATACTTGTTAGGTCCACTTTCTATATTGAACTGAGCAACATCAAAGTAAAGTACATGTCACCTATTGGTGACTAATGAAAAAAAATGTTTCATTTAAAAGTATTTTTCTCTCGATCGCTTTGCTCGCTCGCAGGATTTGGAATCATACACAGTGGTAGCATATTATGTTCGGGCTTCACATTTGACCCACCCCTGTCACATAATTTTGACTACGCTCGTACCCATACCCTTCGAGGGACTCGCCCCCTGAGGCTAAGGGAATTATATTTAATCATATATAATCATAGAAACAAGAAGAGTACTATAAGAAAAAAATAAAACGTCAGATATATTAGAAGATTGGGTGAATACGAGACATATAAGAAGTGTCAGCAGTAATAATCAGTACATTGATGATGTGGTTATTTTTTAATAATAAGCTTGTTCGATTTGAAGGAAATTGTACATACGATAAGAATTAATATGCACAAAAAAAGGAGTTTACAAACTCAGAAATATTATAGGAAACGATGGTAAACTAAAATCCGATAGATATTTCGCAGAATTAGGTTTTAAAAATTCCTTATTTTGCGCGTGTAAACCTTTGACATGCAGGCGACACTTTTCTTGGTCAAAAGCATGCATATTTCCGAGGATTTAAGCGGGGTCTATTCGAACTAGCTGGGTCTTAATTATACATTTTCAGAGCTTAAAATTTTATTTATGGCACATTTTCCAAAAATTTTAATTTAATTCTGGGGGAATTATAATCATTCAAAAATCCCTCTTTCTACGTGTTAAC
Source organism: Heliocidaris erythrogramma (assembly GCA_025617745.1). Lineage (NCBI taxonomy): Eukaryota > Metazoa > Echinodermata > Echinoidea > Camarodonta > Echinometridae > Heliocidaris > Heliocidaris erythrogramma. The sequence continues at coordinate 37,890,086 of CM046856.1, forward strand.
CTTATGGGAGATATAGTATACCAAAAGCATGCACATTCCCGGGGATTTATGCGGGATCCCTTCCACTTTTTAGGCGTTCATTAAGCTTTTTCAAATTCTCAAATTACATGTAAGCCACATTTCACTAAATTCAAGGTAATACTAGCGGAACAATAATCATTCTTATATAATCTATGTTTTCACGTGTTAACCCTATTGTTATGTAGTGGTTTAATTGATATAAATCTATAGACCTGCTAATAAAATATAAAATGACGCACACCACCCCCATTTAAAGAACAACCCCCTTTGATGACCAGATCCCCACTTCTTTGATCCCCATTTTAATGATTTAATCCCAAGCTATAAAACTCTAAATATGTATAGCTTAAGAGAACCCCAAATCCCAGAACAAAGACTAATCTGCCATTGTCTTCCCAATAATCAAACCCCCCTTTGTCCATCTCCCAACAAAGTAAATAAAGTATAAAATGCCAAAAGTAGATTCTTATATAGGAGCGGGCATCCAAAGGCTATAGAGGGGGAGAAGAGTTCTGAACATGAAAGAGGAAAGCCTTCTTGGCTGATTGCTTAGACCACTCTAATCTGGAACCTGAGATATTCATGAAGTGCAGCGAATAAATATCTGATTTGAACTTTAATAAACTTGAGTCTGCTGTGATTTGTTACAAAGTGATTGTCACTTTAATAACCAATCCCATAATACACAACTTGTTAGAATACGTTTGTTGTGCGTACTATTATTATACTAGAGCCTTGTGTTTTTTAAAGTGATACATTTATTTCAACGTTATTGGCTTGGAAAGCTAGAATATTGTATACTATATGTAGGTTATTTTGCACACCTTTTTAGGTGTTTCCAAGAAGTATGCAGTACATTAATTTTGGAACATTATTGTAAATTTGTCCATTGAGGGCAGAAAGGAATCCTTATATGTTTTTGGGACATAACTATTATGAGTAATGCTAATACAAATGCTAAAACTAATCTTGATGAAATTGATATGCACTTTATGAGCATGTGCTTCTCAGAAGTTTAAACCAGTCTGCATTTTTTTTCTCCTTTTTTTTCTCGGTCGAGATGCTAAGGAAGTGTGTTTCAGATTTTCCACTGCTTTTCAAATTGGCAAGTCATTACGACAGGCGTACTATTTTGATAGAGCCTTGTGCCTTTAAGTGGTATTCAAATTTGGATGACAGTTTCCGTAAATAGGAAAGCTATATAGTATAATATTTTAGAACGATGGTTAATTTAGGAAATATGTATAGGTTTAGGATATAGAAGCAAAATCATATGACCAAATATATAGTGAAATAGAAGGTGGGTGGAGAGGTGGGCTGCAACTACACTATATTTCTTTATTTTTCTCTCTTTCTCAATCCTTGACTAAAAGCTTGTTCAGTCAAGGGCGAGTTACAAAGAGATGACGGGTTTTCTTTCTTGGTTTTTGTTTCTTAATTTGGGGTTTTACAGATGGACGATTGGTTCTGGGCTGTCTGGTTTTTATGTGATAGGTTGTTTGGTTCGTTGGTATACTGTTGCTATACTCATGATGAGTGCTAGTCAGGAATCTAAGAACGTTTCTATTAATTGTAAAATGTACTCGCCCAACGTAAAGGGAATTAGGGAAAGAGATTAAAGGGAACGAATCTTTTCGTGGTGTAAAGATAAAAAGGCGGATATTGTGTTTTTACAGGAAACATTTCAGTGCTACGGATACAGAGGACAGATGGAGTTCAATGTGGGAAGGTTCTACTTATTTTAGTCATAGATCTAATCACAGTAAAGGAGTGTTTGTATTAATTGCACCTATGGTGGACATTGAAGTATAAATGCAAGTCCTTCAGGTGTAGTGAAGGTAGATACATTTTCATAGGTTGTAAGATTCAAGGTTTTATATTGATTTTAGGGAATGTATATTTTCAAACAAGAAACTATGAAAATGATCAATTGTTATTTCTTCGAAAATTACGTAATACTCTTGATAGGTTAAATAAAAATGAATATTCAGTGATAGTAGGTGGCGACTTCAATATGATAAGGAACACTGAATAACATTATCTTGGACCGTCTTCAAATAGGATTTTGAATAGATTTAATCAAGAAATTGAGAGGTAGGCACCCCTTAAAAGGGCAATTTACTTATATTAAAAAAAATGCTGTTTATGCATAGTAGAATAGACTATTGGATAATATCTTAATGTCTGGAGGAAATAGTTATGCAAGTGTGATATAATGCCATCTATTGCCCCGGATCACCTTTCTTTTGTTCTTTTTTTTACACAACAAAAACAAATTCGGAAAAAAAGATATAGGGTCATACTAGAAATTTAATAATAGTCTCTGTGAAAACAAAGAGTATGTAAAAGAGATGAAGAAGCAAATTATTGAATTAAAATATGAACTACAATCTGAGATAAAAGACAGAAGGTTATTATGGGATTTTATGAAAATGAAGATACGAAGCTTTACACAAAATTTCTAAAAGATTGGCAATAGAAAGAAGAATGATAAGGATAAATTTAGAAAAACAAGTACAGGAGTTAGAACAGAAGCTGGTGAATGACACTAGTGAGAATATCTTAGAACACTTAGAAAACACAAAAAAGAAATTAAGGGAAGTTTAGAGCTATGAAAATGAAGGGATTAAGATTCGATCACACTCTTAGAAATGTTGGGTAAATGCCACTGGGTAAATGAAGATTGGGCATAGGTTGGTTAAATCTTGCTCAACTTTTACATGCATTTACCCAACATTGGTCAAAAATAAGAATGACATTGGTAAAGTTTACCCAAAAGTTGGTCGGACCCATAAGGACCCTCATGTTGGGTAAAATTTGGGTAAAATTTTGCCCAATATTTCTAAGAGTGCACGAGCCTCGTGGTATGAAAGTTTTAAACTTTGGAAGCAAAGATATTTAACCTTAATGGGAAAATTTAAACTACTTAAAGTGCACATATATTATAAAGTTATATACCGAGCGTCACTCACTCCAGTTCCAAGATGGGTTTATGATTCGTTAGATAAATTAGTTTTTGATTTTATATGGAAAGGAAAGGAAAGTTCCTAGGCGTTATTGATGAAAATTAAACATGGAACGATCACATTAATCATATTATATTATGAATTTCCCGAGGTGTGGGAATCATTTATAAGTTAAAATATATCTTGCCACGAACAACTCTGTATTTATTGTATAACACATTGATACTTCCTTATATAACATATTGTAATATTGTTTGGGCTAACTGTGGTATTACCAAACTCAATCCCATTCTTTCCCTATAAAAGCGGGCACTTCGTATTTGTACTGGATCGTCTTACTTTTCTCATGCCGATCCACTATTTTTTCAGATAACATTTAACAAATTCATAGTGACGAAGCTTTTCGACCTACACTCATCGGATCACAACGCAGGAATGAGAGAATACAAGAAAATACAAAAGTCAAGGAAGGGTGTGTATAGCGACCCGGGTAGATGATCCGGGCACGCTAGAATAATTGAAGCGCTTGTACAACTATTTTTTCAGCTTAAAAGATTGAAGGTCACTGATTTAAATATTTTTCAAGTTGCAGTTTCTATGTTTAAATATAAAAATAACCACCTTCCTTCCTCATTTCAAAATTTGTTTAATCTAAACAGTACAAGTCACACATATCCTACCCGTATTTCAGAAAATTTTCATCTGACAAACCCAAAATTATTAATAACGCATAAATCAACAAGACACCATGGCCCTGACTTATGGAATAATCTACCCACAACAGTTAAAATGTGCTCCACAATTTAATCTTTTAAAGCGACTATGAAGCGTAATTTAATATCATTATACTCAAATCCACCACATTGACTATCTATGTAAATTATAGTATTTAACTGATTATTGATCAATACAACTCGTGAATACATCTTAACCCTATATCGTTAATGCACTTGCACTGCACTGCACTTGCACTTGCTTTGGGCCTCCACATGACCTCTTTTTCTTTTTCTCAATTTCTTTTTTTTTAAGTTCTATGTCGCTTTTTTACTTTGAGGCCGCCATCGACATCAAGCAAATCGCTCATGATGACGGTCTCCTGCGTTCACAAAATCCTGTTAATTGTAAAATATTAATTTTCCATATTGTATACATATTTTAATTTTATTCAAGAAGTAAATTGTTAATGTCTGACAATATGTTGATATATATATTTTTTTAATCTGTAACACATGTATTACTATATTTTGTATCATGCTATTGAACGCAGAAATAAAATCAATCTAAAAAAAAAAAAAAAAGAAAGAAAGATAAAATAAATATAAATACAATGTTCTTAGACTATATATAAGCAAGGAGGTTTAAAATGACGAACTTTCCTGCACAGATGAAGTCACAGAGAGTTATGTGGGTCAAAAAACTTCTAAATAAGGATGAAGATATGAAATGGAATTTTTATTTTAACTTTGTGACTAGACACAAAGGTGGAGAATTCATATTTTCGTGTGATTATTTACCAGTATTATTAAAAGTGACAACTCCGCAATTTTATATGGATATAAATTAAAATCCGATAGATATTTCGCAGATTTAGGTTTAGAAATAAACATTCATTTGATAGGTTAAAGCACGTTTGTGCGTGTATACCTTTGGGTTGGAAAAGGAATTTTAGATTGGGAAAAAATAATAACTCTGAAAGTAATTTCATTTTGGGTCGGACAATAATTTATTACTAGTATATCTAACTTAAAATCAAAACAAATATATTTACAACTCATCAAGAAAGAAGGTTTTGAACCACAGTGGCTTTTGAAAAGAAATTACGGTTTTTCTTACAAGGAAACAAAAACAAATATTATTAAGGTTAAGATATTGTATTAAAATAGTCGGCTAAGAGAGTTCCAATTTAGACTTATACATGGCATTATCTATACAAACCATCATCTGTTCCAGTTTGGTTTTGTTTCAAGTGATTTATCTTCTTTTTGTGAAAAAGAAGAAGAAACATATAAACATTTATTTCATTCTTGCGAATATTAATCTGGGAATCATGTTCGAGATCTTTCGATGTACGGCATTGTCGTCGGAAAAAAATTCTGTTTGGGAGGGAGGAAAGAAATAAAGGAAAACACCGATTGTTAAATCATATTTTAATTCTTGAAAAATATTTGAATTTTAAATACATTGCGTATATATATATATATATCGCTAGCGGATCCACGGGAACCGAATCGGCCGCGCCCCCCCCCCCCTTATAGGTCGCGGGAAAAAAAGAAAAAAGAAGAGAAAAGAAAAAGAAGAAGAAGAAAGGAGGAAGGAAATAGGAAGAAGAGAGGAGGAACGAAACAAGGAGAAAAAGGGGAAAGAAAATAAGGAAAAAAGGTAACTGGAGGAAAAGAAAAGAAAGAAAGAAAGCTAGAGAGAGAGAGAGAGAGGGAGGGGGGGCATTGACATTTGAGGGTCAAGCACGTGTTAAACCCGGTCCGTTCCTGGCTCGTGGAATCGGAATGCAACCTATTTCCCAAAAAAATCTCAGCCTAAACGCAGTGTCTGAAATGCTTAGTGCAAATGCGCTGACGATAATGCCCCTCCAAAGAAATTTCGAGCCTTTCTTGAAGAATTTATTATTGGGGTGCCGCATGAGTAGGAGTCTAGCAAAAGTATGGGGGATATAATAAGGTTAGTGTTAAATCACTCTTGATAAGGCCGGGTGTGGGAGGGGGTATCCCCCCGGCTCGGTCGCTTCGCTCAGTGGCGTATCTAGGGGGCAGGGCGGCACTAGGAGGGGGCGAAAAAAAAACAAAGGAGAGAAAGAAAATAGGGAGAAATGAAGGAAAATCTTAATCCTTACGGATTATGCGCCCCAAATGTAGATTTTGAAGGTCTGAAATGTGCAAAAATTTTCCATAGCTCGGTCGCTTTGCAGACTCAGGATCTCGGATATCTATAGGGCGAGGGGGGGGGGGGGGGGCACGTGCCCTGGGCCGCACTTGGAGGGGTGCAAAAACGCAAAAGAGGAAGGAAACGGGGTAAATAAATAAAAATCATAAAGCTTACGGATTATGCGCCCCCGAAAAAAAAATTTAAAAAAATAAAAAATAAATAAATAAATAAATAAATTTTAAAATAATGAAAAAAAATCCGAACGGTTAATGCATTAGAAATACAGTTTTTGAGGGTTGGAAATGCAAAAATCTTCAAAAGCTCAGTTGCTTTGCTCCCTTACCTAATTATTAGCGTTAAGGATCTCGTAATTTTGCCCCCCCCCCCCCCGTATATAGTTCTCAAACAGCTTAAACGGTTAAAAATTGGAAAAATAAAAATTTAATTGTCGTTGTTCTGCTCGCCATCGAATCTTGCTAGACATATTGCTCCCGCAATAAACGGTATAAAACACCCGATGTGCAACATTTGAACAAGGCCGTACGCAGCGGGGGGGGGGGGGGGGGGGGGGGGGGGGGGGGAGGGGGAGAAAATTTCAAAATCATACTTTTTTTAATCGGGTTTTAGACTTCAAGTTATGAGTTCCTTTGAAAGCGATCATCTTGCCCCCAGGAAAAAAATTCTGCGTACGGCCTTGCATTTGAATGAAATCCCAACTTTCGGTCGCCTTGCTGAATTTCTCGACTTCTTCTCAAGGGTTTTCGTTAATTTTGCTCCCAGTTTTAGAAGTGAGTGAATACAAAACCGTGCTCGCTATATCATTCGTTTGACTCCTGTTATATTTTGCGCACCCAATATAGGATGAAGAGTATAAAACAGCATTTACAAAGGTTCAACTTTTGAAAGGAATCTCAAATTCCGGTAGCCCTAGCTTGCTAATTTTATCGACTCTTTCTCAAGCCTATACAGGCTAGGGTTTTTGTTACTTTTGCTCCCGCTATAGAAGTGAGTGAACAGAAAACCGTTTATCAATATACAATTTGAGCTGATCTACCGCTCAATTGAGGTACCTGGTCGATTGCGAAATTTCCTGGGTAAAATGCACAAGAAATTGCGTTGTTTACGGTTATAACATTTTTGGCGCGGTCGCTTTGCTCCCTTGCTTGTACAATAACGTAGGTAAGTTGAGGCACTCTCGGGGGGGGGGGGGGGGGGGCGGGGTTAACTTCATCTTTGCCCCGGGCCCATAATGCCTAGATACGCCACTGACTTCACTTTCCCTCGCCGGCCGGCCCCTGGTTAAGGTTGGAGGTGATTTAATCTATATGTAAATCAGTTTAATTACATTCAAGATGATTTTTCAAGGTAGCTTCCAGATTTTGTCAAATTTTCAACCCTTGTAGGCCCTACAGGAGTCAATGTGTGTGTATGTGATGTCCTTACAATGCTACGGCAATTGCATTGATAAGGAATTCAGACTAGCAAGCAGGGCTGTAAATTGAACCATGAACATTAAAGCAACATGGAAACATGCATGCTCCACATGTCTAGGCATATATGGTTAGGACAGACTCACATAACTGTTCATTGATGAGAATGGAAAATTTCTTTTTGATCAGTTCAAGTTGCTATACCCTACCCCTACATTCTCTTTAATATCACATTGCATTTTTCCTATTCTTTTTCTTTTAATTCTATTCTTTGCATAATATGCAGTTCTGCTCTACTCAGCATGAACTGCGTGATATTAAAGCGAGCCAAAGAGTCGAGTTTGGCTATAAGTGGGCAGCCATAGTGCCTCCAGCTCCTTGCCCACAATTAACTGAGATTATTCATGTTTTAGATGAACAAATTATGACGATGATGATGATGATGGTGATGATGATTATAATGATTATGACAACACAAAAATATAACCAAAGTAGTTCAAAACAATCTCCATTGACCGACCCACAACTGGGTCATTCCAACGAATTCTAAATACATGTATATTAACATAAAATATAGCATGTATATTCGTTTTGCACAACATAAAATAGAGCCTATATATTCGTTTTGCACACGACAACAAAGACGACGACAGAACTGAAAGCTTAGTTATACAATAAGCCTAGCCTATGACCACTGCATCGATGGACATCACAGGACACCATTGCTAAAAAAGACCCCCGGCCTAAACATGAGAGAAAGGGCTGGGAGTATGAGAGGATTGAAAGACAATTGCATGTTTCACTTACTTTGTTTCGTTAGCTTGTATATAGTTTATGATGTATAACTTATACCGTCTCCATCTATCTTCCTCCAATGTTTTTTTTTTAATGAAATGGAGCCTCATTTTCCAAAGAAACTATGTTATGTAGTGGTTAAATTGATATAAATCTAGACCTGCTAATAAAAGATAAAATGACACACACCACCCCCATTTAAAGAACAAACCCCTTTGATGCCCAGATCCCGACTTCTAAGAACTTCTATTTAATGATTTAATCCCAAGCATTAAAACTTTAAATATTTATAGCTTAACCCGTTGCCCACGGGAACCGGGTGGTCCTTGTATTAAATCTCTGGGAATTAGAGAATTCAGAACAAAGACTAATCGCCATTGTCTTCCCAATCATCAAACCCCCTTTGACCATCTCCAAACATAGTAATAAAACCCTTTCCAAAGACCCCTACATGAATAAAGTAAATACTAATTAAAAGAGATTAGGCCTATTGTAAAAAATGAGGGGGCATCCAAAGGCTAGAGGGGAAGCTCTGAACATGAAAGAGAAAAGATCTTGGCGGATTGCATCTGGAACCCGAGAGTCCACGTATTACATGTGTACGTAGTCGAAAGTAGTAGTCTAGTCGAGTCTTATGACTTATCAGGATCAACGCGTCGTCGTCGTCGAGGTGCTGGGTTAACTGACATCGACTGACTTAACTTATAAGTTGAGTTAATTTAGCGCAGCTAGCTAGATACATCCAAGGGCAGCATACAACCGCATGAGTCTCGCCAACGACAATCGACAGTTCGACATCGTCGCGTCTCAGGCTCAACTAGGCCTCAGCACAACGACTAACGAGGTCATTCAGACAGAGATTATGTCGTCGTTTTCATCACCAATATTAACTACGTCTAGGCCTATGTCAGGTAATCCACGATCTTTTCTGGGAGTCTGTCCCGAAATATAGCTTAATACAGTAATAGTTTTTTTTATAGCCTTTAGGCACCCAATTTTTATATTTAAAACAAATGTTCGGATGTTCTATTCACTTCTGATTTGAGGTACCGGTAGGCCTACTACTAGGCCTAGGCCCTACTAACTGTTAGGCCTATACTACGACTAGTAGACACAGTCAAGGTTGAGAAATGTCAAAATATTAAAGATTTCCCCATAACAGACAGTTATTTCTTTCTACGTAGTGGTTGTTTGATTTAAAGTATCATGTGTGAATTAGTTAGCCAAAGTTGCAAATATACGTAGGCCTACTATACTATAGCAAGAATTGGAAATAGGCCGGCCCTAGTCCGAAAATGGGTCTAACTTATAATCGTTCGGCCCTTTCGGGCATATGCTCCGAGACATGCCGAGCCTGGCTTCACGGATTCATGGAGAGAACCTCTGAAGTCAGAACTGAAAACTCAAAACAGACGGATTTTCCTGTCTAGTCTAGGCTTGGTTAGACTGAAAATTCTGTCTCTCGTTCGTTATTACAATATTAGCTCTTCGTTTATTTAGAAGAGTTAACGAACGAGAGACAGAATTTTTGGCAAACCCACAAAATAGTCGACGGTCGTCGGCGTGCGCGTGCATGCCATGTTTTACAGTACAGTGCGGAGATATATCGGCAGATCTAGACTGACTAGAGGCAAAAATGAACACATATAACAAATTCATAATCAAGTTCAAAACCACTTCCAAATATATTTTAAATCAAGTAATTAATGCTGTGATATATCATATTGTCCTCTTGGCTTTCAGATTTGTAGTTGTTTGATGAAAATCATAACGATTTTGGCCAGAAATGGAGCCAAACTCGCAAATGTTTCATCGCTGAATCTGGTGCAAGATCGCCGCCGCCGCACACAACTGAATACAGCATGCACGCGCAGACCGGCCCCTATATATTCTCCGGGTTTGCTGAATTTTTGGTCTAAGCGATCGAGGCTTGGCTGGCATGTTGCGAGCCTAGATAGCTTAACGTTATACTAATATTATAGCTAACGCTTAGCCCGTCTTAGTTTCTAGGCCTAGTGTACGTCTTCTACGGTCTAGAGTACTAGTACGTAGTATGTAAAAAGCTAGTACTAGTAATGGGAGGATCTAAGTTAGGCTAACTCATTTTTTATAAAAATATTTTCTAATGCTAGTATTAGTAACATTTGCGGACCCAAGGGGGGGGGGGGGGGGGGGGGGAGCCTTTTTTGGAAGAAAAGTATGCATTTTGACCATAGGCTAGACTTTAAGGATCCGTCCTTTTGTCGGTTGTGCCCCCGTTTTTGTTTAACAGTTAGAATGAAACTTTTTTTTTTTGCTTTTCAGAGATGGGACACAAATAACCCCATCCCTCCCCCCACAGCGAATTTTGGAGGTCTGGCGAAAATTATTTTTTTGTCGCCCACATTGGCAGATCCAGGGGGAACTTCCGGCCTGTGCCCCCCCCCCTCCCCCCCCTTTTGGAAAAAAAGTATGCAGTTGGACCATGAAGGATCCGCCCTTTTGTCGATTGTGCCCCCCCCTTTTAATGAAACCCTATTTTTTTCCTTGTCAGAGAATTATAGAGGGAAACTGACACCCAAACCCCCCCCCCCCCCCCCCCACAGCGAATTTTGGAGGTCTAGCGAAAAAAAATTTTGTTACCCACATTGCCGCATCCAGGGGGCACTTCCGGCCCGGTAACCCCCCCCCCCCCTTTTGGAAATAAAATATGCATTTTGACCATTGTCGATTGTGCCCCACATTTAGAATGAAACTCTTTTTTTTTTGCTTGTCAGAGAATTATGGATGTCTAGATCTGGCAAAAAAAAAAAATTGTCGCCCCCCACCCCCAACTGAGCGACTTTTCGAGAAGCTGGCAAGGCCAAAAAAATATGGGTCTACCTTTTCCAAAGTTGACAAACCTGCATTTGTGTGCCTCCCAGCCCCCCCCCCCCCCCCCCCCCCCCCCCCCCCCCCCCATCTATACTGAATCCTGGATCCACCCCTGATACTAAAATAGTCACTTGTAACAGTAAGAAAAATTCATGGGAAAAGTGAACTGATATTTGGCAGAATAATAAAGCTCTTTTTGTGGCAAGCTGACAAATTTTACTAGCTGCAATGAATTTGGATGCGGTACAGGTCGTTGAGCAGACTGACAAACTGACATTAAAGTAACCAAAAGTAACTTTTGAAACACTCAACAAAGTAGTTAATTGCTGGATTCAGGCATAGAATTTAGATCGGATATGTAAACACATACATAGAACAAAGCCTGTTATTTCATAAAATGCCTTTAATTGACCAAAATATGGGAATTTTAAAGCATTTTCATGACTCAGCTTGGCTGCATGATACCAGCCAGAGCCAATAGCAATTCTTGTCAAGTCTGGGCTGTGCACCCTTTCACAAAATTGAGGCAGAATCCTATTGCCACTCAAAAAAAATGGAAATGAAAAAGTAAAACTGCCTAAATGCATTATCCCACTTTATATAGCAAATGCAACTTGTTTTTCTTTTCTATTCAACATATGATACGTCTGAAGAAGAATGCAGAATCCAGTTCTCGGATGTTGAAGGGCTTGATGGACATAAGGAGGGTACTACAGTACTTTCAAGTAAGTTGTATTGTCAATTAGCAACAACAAACAGTTTCCTGCCAATATGGTCCAGTGCCGCTTTGTCCTTTCCTGTCAAATAGCAGTCAGGTAAAATAGTGCTGCGGTGGGATGCAAACCTGGGACCTCGTGGTTCACAGTCCGGGGACTTATCCACTGATCCACAACACCTAAAATACCATTTTAATACCATTCAGGCTGATAAACAGTAGGGTTAATAGTCATTTGGTATCCAAGTTTATACCACTTCTTGCCATATTACAAAAATTAATGGTCTACACATGGTTAGTCTAATACCAATCTACACCTAGTGGAGTTCTGCTGGAATCATCTCTGGAAATTTCCTGTCAGACCGGCAAAAATGACCCAAAACAATATTCCAGGAATCAAATTACTTCTGATACTAGTAGTTGCCAGTGTGAATATAATGTCGATTACTGGGCCTTCTGACCATTCTCTGAGAGCTCATGAGACTAAAAATGAATGTCTATATTTTCACACGCAGGTGCAGATATGTCTGAGGAGGAATGCAGAATCCAGTTCTCGGATGTTGAAGGGCTTGATGGACATAAGGAGGGTACTACAGTACTTTCAAGTAAGTTGTATGGTCAATTAGCAACAACAAACAGTTTACTGCCAAAATAGTCCAGTTCCACTTGGTCCTTTCCTGTCAAATAGCAGTCAGGTAAAATAAACCATCAAACCAAATATTACTTCATGTACACGTGTTTGTCCACTTGAATACCATTTTAATACCATTCAGTCTGATAACCAGTAGGGCTAATAGTCATTTTGTATCCAACTTTATACCACTTCTTGCCATATTACAAAAATTAATGGTCTACACATGCATGGTTAGTCTAATACCAATCTACACCTAGTGGAGTTCTGCTGGAATCATCTCTGGAAATTTCCTGTCAGACCGGCAAAAATGACCCAAAACAATATTCCAGGAATCAAAGTTCTTCTGATACTAGTCGTTGCCAGTGTGAATATAATGTCGATTACTGGGCCTTCTGACCAGGGGCGGATATTTTTTTCCGCCAAACCTTCAAAATTCGCTCAGTAGGGGGTTATGGGGGTCCAGTTTGCCTCCATATGATTCCCTGACAACCAAAAAAAAAACAAGGAAATAGGTCTTCAGTCGAAAATGGGGGGGGGGGGGGGCACAATCGAGAAAATGCGGACCGTCTATAGTCAAAATGCATACTTCTTTTCCGTAAGGGGGGGGGGCACGGGCCGGAAGTGCCCCCCCCCCCCCTGGATCCGCCAATGCTTCTGACCATTCTCTGAGAGCTCATGAGACTGAAAATGAATGTCTTTATTTTCACACGCAGGTATAGATATGTCCGAGGAGGAATGCAGAATCCAGTTCTCGGATGTTGAAGGGCTTGATGGACATAAGGAGGGTAATACAGTACTTTCAAGTAAGTTGTATGGTCAGTCAGCAACAACAAACAGTTTACTGCCAAAATAGTCCAGTTCCACTTGGTCCTTAATTCCTGTCAAATAGCAGTCAGGTAAAATAAACCATCAAACCAAATATTAATTCATGTGCACGTGTTTGTCCACTTGAATACCATTTTAATACCATTCAGTCTGATAACCAGTAGGGCTAATAGTCATTTTGTATCCAACTTTATACCACTTCTTGCCATATTACAAAAATTAATGGTCTACACATGGTTAGTCTAATACCAATCTACACCTAGTGGAGTTCTGCTGGAATCATCTCTGGAAATTTCCTGTCAGACCGGCAAAAATGACCCAAAACAATATTCCAGGAATCAAATTACTTCTCATACTAGTAGTTGCCAGTGTGAATATAATGTCGATTACTGGGCCTTCTGACCATTCTCTGAGAGCTCATGAGACTAAAAATGAATGTCTATATTTTCACACGCAGGTGCAGATATGTCTGAGGAGGAATGCAGAATCCAGTTCTCGGATGTTGAAGGGCTTGATGGACATAAGGAGGGTACTACAGTACTTTCAAGTAAGTTGTATATATCCTAGGGCATGCTAATACCAGTACTGTGTGTAGCAGTGGGATAGCCAGGATTTTTTACAGGGTGGCAAATTTTGTCAATTGTCAAATTCTGCATGTATTTTATGATGTTCTCTTCCATAATTCTCTGACAAAAAAAAAGTAACAGCTCTAAAAGGGAGATCAGAAAATTTGTTATGAAGGTACATGGTATCAAAATGCAGCCTACGTGCAATTTTGGAGTATGTAAGTCAAAGGTCAAAGGTCGTTGCTCATTAAATATACGAAAATCCGAAATGTGGTTTTCGTTCGATAACTGTATAATGTTTGGCGGATTTTATGGAAATTTGATATGAAGGTGTCATGTTATCAAAATGCAGCCTAAGTTCAATTTTGAAGTATGTATCTCAAAGCTAGGACAAAACACATTAAATGTGGTTTCCGTTCGATAACTTATTTAGTACTGTTTGACGTATTTTAATGAAATTTGATATGAACCTACATGGTAATAAATAACAGCCTAAGTTCTGTTTCATAGTATGTACGCCAAAGGTCAAAGGTCATAAATGTAGCTCTTGAGATATGCGAATATGTCTGATGGATTTTAATGAAATTTGATATGAAGCTACATGGTGTCAAAATACAGCCCAAGTTGATATCAGAATATGTAGGTCAAAGGTCACAGCTCATTAAATATGCAAAAGTTGCTAATTATGTACATGAGAAAGTTTTTCAAATTTTCTCATGGGTCATTCCATAAAGTAGTACACTTTCTGTACATCCAATCCCTAGGTATTAGTAGCTTCCTTGCCTAGTAATATTAGTCTAATGGATTTATTTGTTCTGACGTATATATAGGCCATTTGTACACGGCGATGGGATACTGCGCTTTGCGCTGCCCTTTTTAAAAATTGCAATATCTCTTTATAAAATTTATCTTTAAAGCCCATATTTTGAATGTAGTATAACCTCATACATACAGAGCAAAATATTTTTTGGTGATTGGTACACTGTGATTGGTGTGACCCCAACTGGTAGGAATATACTGTATAGCCAACAGACTCCAGCGATAAAGTGACAGCTGAGACATAGCTATTGGTAACATAATTATTCTCTTGATGATCTTGACCAGATACTTGTGGCCTGTGTAACATTTTTTTTTTTTTTCAGATGTCTCCTACTTTAGATTTGTGTATACATGAATGAGAATATTGGCACAGAAGCTGGTGCATGCATTTGCTTTAGACACTTATTTTCTTTTTAGAAATTCACTTATAGAGTACCGAAGTGATGACATTTTTTATACCATATCTCCAAGCAACATGGTGAAAAACATCCAGATCCCAAATTTTATGGCAATTGGCTCATTGGGCCCTGAGATATGGCCGCATGAATACCTCCTTATTGAAGTCAGTGTTAAATTGACCTTGTTCTAAACTGTTAAGAACCAGGCCAATTTACACTGACTTCAATGGAGCTAATTAGATATTCATATAGCCATACCTTCGGCCACCATGAACCGATTCATGTCAAATTTGATGTGTGAACGTTTTCCATCATGCTCTACCTAAATATGGTCATAAAAATACTGAAATAAAAAAAAAAATCAAAATTTGATGACGTCACACTTCGGTACTCTATAGTGATGAGCACTGAGCAGCTATGTTGCTGCTGCTTTACATGACGTTGTCATTTATTTTCTTTCTTTGATTTTTCTGTCTCTATAAAGTGGCCTCCATGCATTTCTCAGATATAGAAGGACTTAATGGAAATCAAACTGGAGCCAAAGGTATGTTTATTATATGTTTACCTTCATGCCAATGTATTATATTATTAAGAAATGGGTGATTCTGTGCAATGTGCCCTGTAGAGTCAATGTGTTTTATGTTTATTTCATCAAAAAAATGAAGAAAAAAAAGTTCTTGATATGACAAGTGACTAACAGTTCTATCTGGTGTCATCAAGATATTGTGTGTGTGTGTGTGTGTGTGTGCGTATGTGTGAATTACCAGTTTATTGTAACAAAGACATGGATATGTTGTGCGGGAAGCATTGCACTTATTAAAGTGAAATCTCTCCCTCCCTCTCCTATCACTTGCACACTCTCTCCCCATGTCTCCCCCATGTCTGTTCTTTTTTTACTCTAATGGTATAATGGTTGTAGCTATGTATGTGCACGTGAAAACATTCTAATGGAGATCTTATTTTTAATAGCTGTTGCCAAATTACACTGTTGTGATTAATTATTTAAATGGAAACATATATATTAATTGTAAACTGCAAAATTCAAAGGGAACAGTGACAACACTGATATTATTATTGTGAGGTTTGTTGTTTTGGGTTCATTTTTTTTTTGGGGGGGGGGTGGATGGTTCAAAGATGGATGTTTTTATCTTTTCAGGCATGATTGTAAATGGTCAGTGGCACTCGATGACTGCTAATTTGTACCCTATTTGATAGTGTAAAATGTTCTGGCTATCCATGAATAAGTCCTTGATATGAATACCATCCCACACAAATGTGTGTGGGTCAGCTACTTTGCATAGATATGTGCTCATATGAGGCAGAAAGTATAATCAAGCAGCCTTTGAATTCATCTAACCTCGTTAATTTTCAACTGTTTTGCCTGTATAGGGCCTCTTTCTGAGGGTGAAGATGCTGAGGCGTTACTTTTGGGAGGAGCTTGGAGCAGTGATCACCATGAAGTTGTGGAAGTAGAGAATGAAGGTATAAATCAAAGCAAAATGATACATTAACAAAATGAAAGTGCCTTAGCCTTTCCCTTTACATTGTTGACTTATTTTCATTGAGTACTCATTTCTTAGAAGAGGACATGCATGTCATAAAAATGTGTTTTAAAAAAAAATTGTGATCACAATTCATTTCATGCATTTAATCTTGATCAATTTCTGCAGTCAACACTGGATGTTATTACACTAAAATTTTGAAATGAAAAATGAGGAATGGAAGAAGATTTGGGGGTGATGGCAGATTCTGTTATCGGTACATGTATGTGAATGTATTTTGTCTCTCTCTATCTAGTGCCTCTTTCAGACAGTGAAGATGCAGAGGTGCTTTATTGGGGAGGAGCTAGCAGCGATGATGCTATGCAAATAGAGAATGAAGGTATAAAACAATCAAAGAATAAAATATCAACAAAGTGTACATTGCCTAAGTCTTTCCGTTTGCCGTGTCAATTTGTATTGTTTTATTTTCATGGATTGTAATTTTCTTAGAACAGGGTGTTTGTGTCTCTTAGGAAAGAAACTGCGTTTACTATTTGATAAATCTATATCACTTTTCTGGAGTCAACCCTGAATTATTATGTGAAATGCTATCTTGAGTTCTGGTAATGAGGTTGAATTGCCTCAGAAACCTTAAATGATTCTGAATAAGTAACTCTGTTGTTAATACATGTGTAGGAATACTCATGGATCATCTCTCATATTTCATTGGATCCCTGTCAAGATATTTATCATTGTCAGTCATTCTTAAGGTGTTTTAATTTCATCCAGGTGATGATCTTGATGCTGATGCTGGGATGCCATTCTTGGAAGAAAACGTAGCAGATTTGGAATGTATTAATGCGAATGTACAAGATGAAGGTATGTATGTATTCAAGTTCAAGTTCGACGAACTGTGCAGTTAAATATGCATGTTTTGCCTACTTTCGATCGGAGTGGGTAATGTGCTCTTTCTTCTGGTGAAACCTAGTTTCCCATTGGTACTGTATGCAGCGACCCAAAAAAAAAAGAATTCCTGATTTTTTGACTTGCATAATTCCAATGTGTATAGTACTGGAAAATGGGTACTTGTTTTTAAAAAAAGGCCATTAAAAATGGTTACACATGATAGCAGTATATGTCATAATTAATCAGTTCAGAATGCTTGATGTGCCAGTATGTTGTAGGCATGATGGAAGGGTTTAAACGCTCCAAGCCTTATGGGAATGGCGTACTAAATGCTTATTGTATTGTATTGTATCGGGGGGGGGGGGCATTGGGGTTCACCTCAGACACTTCCTGTGGGCTTACTGCAGAATGTTAATTTCACAATATCGATCTTATACAAATTTATGCAAATTTCTTCAAAATCACAAAAAATGCTACTTCTCGCCTATTTCACGGAGCATTTTTATTCTGTTTGTTTTCTCTGATAGGCCTTGGTGTGAGCTTGGGAATTTTTACACAGAATTGTGAAATTCATTAATTATGCAAATGTATACATATTTAATAAAAAATCAATGAAATATGCTACTTCTCCTTTATTTCGCAGCGGATTTGGATTATGTTTGTTTTATCTGATAGGGCTCAGTGGGGGCTTCAAAACTTCTGAACAGAAAATTGAAATTCATTAATTATGCAAATTTATGCTAAATTATTTAAAATCACTAAAAATGATAATTAATTCTCAGCACTTCCGGCTGGGACATATATTAAGCATCCCGTAATTCACTTGTTGGTGTTTGGTATATTCATGATTATTTTGTGTACCTATTATCAATAGCATGTGTTTCATGTGCTTAACTGTATGCAGGTACATGTGCATGTATATATATCTCCTTTGGAAAGGCGAATCGTAACAATGCGGTTTATTCCGTCACAATAGAAATTTGGAAAACAAACTGCTGAAAACTGCTTATCCAATAATAGCGAGCCAATGGAGTAAAATGGAGTCAAAAGGGGCCTGAGCTTTCGATCCTAGCAGAATCTTCGTCAGAGACAATAGAAATTTGACGTTAAAGCAAAGGCAAACATGCGTTAAGGCGAATTTGAACAATAGGCTTAGATAAAAGGATTCCCTTTAAGATTGCATGTAGAGATGTATATATATATATATATGTTATGATGATGTTACATATTAAACATATGCACGGACATAATTGATTGAGGAATGTCCATTAGACCATCCTATATTACATAACTGTTGATCAGAAAACAATAAAGATTCACCCTTAAGTAGATTACTAGTGTCTGTGTGCTTAATTTAATGACTGTACACATGTTGGTGAACTGAGCTATTTTACAAATTTGTTTTCTTCTAATGTACTTGATAATGTGAAATAGCATTGGAAGATACATTACCATTCCAGCATTCAGTTTGAATTTCCCTTAGCAGCTTGCAGATTAAGATCATGATTTCAACGTTTCTTTCAGGTATCATCGGAAGATTCTTGGCACACGTTGCTGTTCGTTAGATTGCACATCAACAATTTCTCGTAAGGAGGCATTGGAGGCAAGGACACAATTTCAAGGAAAAACCCTGTATGAACAGAGATGCTGGATTCTACATTACCTCAACACACATTCTAAATGTGTCAGAGGATGGAAGCACTTTGCTTTTTCAGTTGGCACAGCATGGGTGTGCATGGAAGCATGGCGACTGGTTCATGGAGTTGGGAGAAAACGCCTCTGGGAGATGCGTCGTCTTTGTCAAAGTGAGTTTTACCACATAATATTTAGAGGGTTAGCCAAAAATGAATTGATCTAAAAGCAACGAAATATAAGGAATAGATCTAATATGATGTGAAAATTGTCTACCACAAAGGACAAATTAGCAACAATAGAGTACCGAAGTGATGACGTCACAAAAAGCTATTTTTTTTCATGTTGACATTTTTTATACGATATCTCAAAGGAACATGGTGAAAAACATCCAGAGCCCAAATTTTCTGGCAATTGGCTCATTGGGCCCCGAGATATGGCCGCATGAATACCTCCTAAGCCCATGGAAGTCAGTGTTAAATTGGCCTGGTTCTAAACTGTTAAGAACCAGGCCAATTTACACTGACTTCAGTGGGGCTAATTAGATATTCATAGCCATACCTTGGGCCACCATGTACTGATTCATGTCAAATTTGATGTGTAAACATTTTCCATCATGCTCTACCTAAATATGGTCATAAAAATACAAAAATACAAACATCAAAATTTGATGACGTCACACTTCGGTACTCTATAGACATTGCTTCTGAGCTTTAAAACAGATTATATTGATTGTAATGTGTATTTGCAAAAATGCATTTACATAAAGTCAGTCTTTTTTTTCCATAACAACATCAATAAAAGGGATTTTTTTGGTAAATATGCAAATCTATAAATGAAAAAAAGCATTTTTCCTCAGAAATGAAGATGCATCGTAAAACAATATACAAACAAATGAAAACTAGTGTAGCATGTAAACAGCGCAATGGTATTATTTGTGTGCTACCATTGGGTATTACCCTATTCAAAAAATGAGAAGATGATGTGTTGCTGTCATGGTCGGTGGATATTTTCTGCATTCAACAGTCAATTTTTATTACAAATGTAGCAGACTCACCCACAGAGATTGATTATATGAAATGAAATTACTGCATAAATGATAATTACTCTGTGATTGATCCTCCGTGTATGAAAATGGCTTTTAGAAAGGCTACATATTGGACAAAGATACTGAGAATGAATCTGAGGATGTTAAGTTTGGTTTCTCAATAAATTTGCAAATTGTATTTTTAAATTAACCAAGTTAAAGGGAAAGCCAACCATAATAGCACGTTGCGGTGAAAGAAAGAGAAAGAATCTGAGAAACAAATTGGTAAGGTTTGAATGAAATTGGACAAGCAATAAGAAAGTTGTTTGTCCAATTTCATTCAAACCTTACCAATTTATGAAGTTTGAAAGTTTTAATCACTATACATATGGGCATTTTAAATTGGCCAAATAGGTAATGTCACTGTGAAGTAGCTGTGGACAAGTCTCCCATTCGCTACAACACACAATATGACTAAAATGTCACTTATTTCAAAATGTATTACTCAGTAGGATCTTTTTCTTTCATGATGACCTATGACAATATGCTATCTCCAATATATTTCAAGTACTGCCCCAATGGTAAAAATGCCTCAAAGAAAACTACAAATTAATGATATAACGGGAGGGTTGTCCACAAAATCGACACAATCGACTCACCAAATCGCCAATTTGAGATTCTCATAGATATAGTGATCTCATTTTTCAAACGTTCGTAGCTTTAGTAGTCCTTGTCCGATTTCTTTCAAACTTTCACCATCCTATTTTTCTTATTTTTCAACTTTCACACAATTCATCTTATTACCAAGGTTCGATTGCCCTTTAACCTCCATGTTCTGTTTTTGGAAATGAATGGAACTTGAGATTGGAAAAATGAAAAGGAGAAGAGTGATACAGATGCATATATCTACATGACTTTCAGTGACTGAATTTTGTGTTCGAATACGAAGGGTTAAAGAAAATTCATTATTACAAATCCATTTTCATGTTAATTTTAATGTGTGCAAATAATGTAGCAGTAGGTTGCTTGTAAACCAGATCCTTTCAGCCTTTAAAAAGCCATGTCTTTTTCAAAGTTATACATTGATTTTTTATGCCATATGATTACTATTTCCATAAATTTGTATATGTTGGTTTCCACACCATCTTAGATGGAGCTAAGGTGGAGCTAAGGTACCTCTGCCCCCAAACAACCACCATAAGGGTAGAAGAAAGTCATTCTTTACATTCAGCATTGGCTTGGCTGAAAGACTTTGCTGTGAAATGTGGAGACAGGATGCCTGACTCACCTAAGATACACCTGCCCTCTTGTCATAGCAGAACAGCAATTTATGACATGATGAAAGCGGAACTGAGTGACTACAATATCAAAATTTGCAGCCAGACACATTTTTTGAAATTGTGGAGGGAAGAGCTTCCTCACCTTGTTATACCAAGTGTAAGTTGATAGTGTATCTATATGCTTGCAATATCTCTCAACAAAAGTGTCATTTGAAGCTGACGGCTAGGACATGCATGGAACCCCAAACGTATAGCGAGCAAAATATTTGTTGTGACTTCATGGTCCCCATTAACATTATTTTGACTTTGGCTTTTGACAGCATTTGTGAAACACATTTAAGCCTTGCTTTTGACTACAGAATTTTCTAATTACAGGAACCACTGGGTCCCATAGGCATTGGATTAATGAACGATTTCGGCATGGAGTTATATGTGTGCTGCTGCAGTCATTAGAGTATTTAATCTCTCATGACCATGAAAGCATGTGAATATTTGCATTGAAAATAAAACTACAAATGAATTTGTTAACCTTCAGAACCTTTTCAAACCAGTTATTGGGCCAAGAAGACATTTTCGTTTTAAAACTGAAAATATGTACACTTTGTCAAGTTTAAAAAGCAAGCATTTGTTCTTAATTTTTATAGATCAATAGGTTTGCAAAGTGTGACATTTGCACTTCCATCAAGTCCAAGCTGCAAAACTGTTCAGATGCCAAACACCGTAACCATTTGTGTAGAGCCCGTGAACAACATCTTCAACAGCAGAGGTAAGACAACAATGTTGAATTACATAGATCTATGCATGTATCAAATGGGAAGTCCAGTCCCAAAATTACTTGGTTTCAATCAAAGTAGAAAACTCAGACCTACATATCAAAAAAAGTTTGAGGAGAATCTGACTTCTAATAAGATAGTTATGTGATTTGACATTTGGCATGAAAAACTAGTGAAAACCATAAAAATCACTAGACGATTCGACTCAGTCATGAGTTTGTGGGTCATTGGCTCACAACTCAAAGATAAAAGTTGAGTTCTGGTCTCAAAGCAATTGGGAAGGTTGCATGTCTACATGCACTGCACACAGAAATGCATATAGGACTGCACATACATGTAACGTGAATGTTAGGCTCAAATACTTTAGCTATTTCTCGTCATATTTTAAGTATTAAGGCATTTGAAGAGCAAAATACTTGGCGAGATGTGAGCCAATGACGTCAAAAACTAATGACTGCATTGCCAATTCGTCTAGTGATTTTTATTGTTTTTCCCTAGTTTTTCTTGCCACGTAAAAATCATAACTTTCAAATTAGGAGTCAGATTTTATTCTCATTTTTTAATCTTTAGGTCTGATTTTTCTGCTTCAATTAAAACCAAGTTATTTTGGAACTAGACTTCCCCTTTAAGGAGAAAGTTGAGTACTGGTCACCTGCTTATTACATTTTGAAGGAAACTGTGGCATAATAGGGAAAGGTGGATTATGTAGTAAATTATTTCTAGAGTAAACTATGAGGTTTTGGAAGCATGATAACAAATGAACTCAGTCTTGCTGGATAACATGCATATACAGCGAAATGCAATTGGCACAGATCTTTAGCTCTCAAAGGTACATGTGAATTGATAGATACAATTTGAATCACACTGACTAACAATATCTCTTAAAAATACATGAGTACATGGTACTAGTAATAGATATGTAGATTTTGAAGTAGAATTTCGTTTTTTTCATGTAAATATTAGATTAGGTAATTATTATGATATGCATTTTTATTTCATATCATTCTTTTATGGACACTGCAATGGAGCATATCGTATATATTGTTTAAAAATTATTTCCATCTTTGTATCTGTCGGGTTTATTTCAGATCGTTTTTATTGTATAGATGGTAGCCTGGATAAAATCTTCCCACATTGTGTTAGAATATGAAATTGGAAAAAAAATATGAAGCCCATTTTAGTAGAATACAAATCAGAGGGAACAGTTATATTCAATTCTAATATTAAAAATAATGGAAGTACATGTACATCAAAGCCATTTTGAATATGGATGTGGATGTAAAGTAAAAAAAAAAAAAAAAAACTTCATAAAGAGCTCTGATATAACAAGGAAATTTCCAGTGTCCCAATGATCTTGTTAAAACGAATTTCCACCGTAAAATATATATATATTGGACCTGTGCCTTCCATTCTCAATTGACAGTATACCAGCCCTCACAACATACCATGAAGCATATACAAGGAGTAATGGCTAATTAATGCACTTGAAAGCTCATTCTAAATTTCTTAACCGTTCCAAAGCAATAAAAGTGCTATCATCGTGGCATGTAAACAGATTTGTAATAATGTCTCTTTCCTTTTCTTTCTTTTTTTTTCTTTTCTTAAAGAAATGAAAGGGAAAAATACTACAAACACCAGAAAAAGGCAAAGGCATATCCAGCAAAGTACCTATCAATCATTGTCGACGGGATGGATCAGAAATCTACAGCAGTACCCCACTTTGTACAGGAGGCGAAGTCAACCAATGGGGCCCGGAGGTATCGTCCACGGTCGTGGTCAACATGCTTTTGTTGATTTGAATGAATATTCCCATGACCCAAACCTAACCATCACAGTCCTCATGCTGATACTCCAGAAATATGCCCCAAACTTGCCGAAAGTTCTCTATCTCCAGTTGGACAATTGCGACCGTCAGAACAAGAACAGATACGTCTTTGCCTTCCTGAGCCTTCTTGTAGAGCTTGAAGTCTTCACAAAGGTAAACAGATTTAAAGTGACACTAATCATTCAGTGATAGCTAGATCTACAATTATTTGCCTGGAGGATGAAAGGGGGTGGTGCGCAGGTGACGCAAGTACATGTATGTTTTGATTATATGTGAAAAGCAAAATATAGTGGTCAAATATTGAATATGGTGGAGGAGGTAGGGGCAATGTATATTGTACCAGGGTGGAGGGAGGTGGTTAGGGTAACCTCAGTTGTCCTCTATATTCAAGTATATCATTTTGAAGGAACCCACGATTGGCTGCCAGAGGCTGAAGAGAGGAGAAAATGCCATTTTCTGAGACAAGTAATACTTGTGTTTGTAAATTATAATCACCAACATCTACAGTCCCTTGAACATGCAGGCACCCAATTATGAGCCATTTGAAAATGTGGAGAAACTTTTAAACTAGTGAAATATCTATTTTTTTTTGGCAAACAGGTGAAGGTGAGTTTCCTAATGGTTGGTCATACCCATGAGGATATTGATCAATTTTTTTCACGTGTATCAACACGGCTTAAAAAAACCAATGTCCCAACTTTGGATGCCTTGCTGGATACAATCCCTAAATCATTCAACAAGGGAGTGACAACAGCCGAGAGGTTGCAGCCACTGTATAACAGCAAAGAGTGGCTTGGCCCATGCCTTGAGGACATCAGCCAGCATAGCAGACCTCATGTCTTCCGAATCACAAAGGGTCCAGATGGTAGGACACTGATGTCAACAAAGATGTGGTCATCCTCCCCTGAATGGATTTCTCCATGTGGTTCGCCTCACCTCCTAACTCACCACCCAGATGGAATACCACACACCATCTCACCAAACTTCCAGAAGGTGGATCTTCCTCGTCTTGGGCAACATATCACGAAGATGAAACCATTCTTGACCGCTGAGGCACAGGATACTTGGAGGTCAACACTCGACCAGCTTCATTTAGAAGGCAGAGGTACTTGAATGATTAAATTCTAAATTTGCATGGATTGATTTTAGATACACTAACTTTAAGGATAATATTTGAATAGAGAATGGTGGGTTTCTGCAGGACATAATTCTCACAGGTGCATTTTCAATCGTATCTCCATTGGGGAAGGGTCATATCCACAATTATAATAACATCTTGTTTGAATAGCGCTGTTATAATCCCTATACGCACTTCCAAAGTGGTTCATTAATTGTTACCCTCGATTTATGTCCAGCTCAGTAGCAGCTGGTATTAGTGAATAGTACATATTAAGGAATGAAATAGCCAAGGTATCTATACAACACCTGGGTCAGTAGAGACAACTGTAGATTGAAAACCCTTGCAAAGGACGTACAACCTTTTTAATGAAAAATGCCATTACTAGATGGATAAATTTTGAAAATGTAGAGGTACAGGGAAAACTCCATATAACAATGCCATCGGGACCAAAGGATTTTCCTTGTTATTATTCATATTCTATTATTTATTGCTGTTAAAGTGTTATCTCGTTATATCAGAAAATACATAAAAATGCACATACATGTATGGGACTAGATTCTACATACATGTATGGGATTAGATTCTACATGTACACTAATAATGAATGTACACATTATTCTGCCGCCGCTTATGTACTGTTTGAAAGCTATGAAGGCACAAATAATTCTTAATATGAATTGGCTAATAAAATATCGGATCATGATATGGGGAAATGCATATTTTCAGACACTAAGTTGCAACTACATTGAATATCGAGACTGCACCTGTACTTTCAGCATACCACATATTCATGGTATGAAAAAAAAGTCCATCCATAGTTCGGGGCCAGTGATTTGGATAAAAACACACTCCCTGTGTTAATCGTGATACGAATAAAGAGACGCTCCCTGCACTGTGTTATGAATAAAAAGACGCTGTGTGTGATACTAATAAAAAGATGCACCCTGCTTTGCATCGCAATCGTCTTTGGCCACCCAACTGCCCCAATATCTCTTATCTTTTTGCTTACAGTGTGCAGATTCTCCGGCTTAATGATTTTTGTCCATATGAGACGCAGCCCTTGTAAAAAAGAACCATAGTACCCATGGTAATTTAACATTAATGACAGAATGGGTTATATTTCTCACCTCTTTTTGTATGAAGGTGAAGCAATATTCAACTGTCACTGGCCATTGATGGATCTTCTGCTTACCCAAGAACATGAAAAGGAGCTGTGCCTACAACTCTCTGGGTCTTCAAGCACACATGAATCAGAGGTGGAAGAGGAAGGTCCATGTCAAGTGAGTTTCAAGGGCCCCTGCAACCTAAAAGCAAGTTTATTGCTGTTGTTGTGCAGGGATGCATGCAACTAATATTCTGTTATTAAAACATCTAGATATCTTTCATAGATTTTTAAATATTTTTTGAAATAATTTTTCAAACCTCTTAAGCTCTACCTTAAAAATAAAGCTCCAGATCTCATTCCTGCAATGACATTTTCTGTCAATCATCAATCAGCTACACTAGCATTCTACAATAGACAGTGAAATGTAATTTCCCCCAGCTCAGCACTTGCTCACAATAGAATCGCATGCTTTCAAATGCTTCCTCAATACCATTCTTTTCCTGGTGATGCTACAGCAGGTTTGACATAGTAACTCCTACGCAGGCATTAGCGAGCTTTCAATTTTCACGTCGACATAGTCGACTGGTCCGAGTTAACCACATTTTGAAGCTCTGCGCGCATGCGTCACGCTGCCTCCCCCGTCCACTAGCCGAATCAAGGATGTGTGCAGCCTGGTTTTGCCATCGTCCTTGATTCAGCAATTCACATATATGACGTCATACAAGCTCTGAAAATGATGAAACTGCGACCCACAATGTCATGAGAGATCGAAAGCATTTATGCTGAGAGAACGAACTTGGCCTGTGCGGCGTCTCCACGCTCTGGTGATCGTTGTAAAAGTCGTTTGGTGCAGAAATTGAAAGCTTGGTCTATTAGAGCAGATGGTCATCTATGGCAAAGCTACATACCACTGTCTCCCCTGAGCTCACTTATGATTGACATATGATAACATTGCAGGAATGAGATCTGAAGCATTTTTAAGGGTGGAGTTTAGCATGTTTGAGAAAATTATTTTAAAAAAACATTTATAATTCTATGAAACATATTTATGTATTTAAAATATGAGTTGTGTGCATCCCTGCACATCATCAGAAATCAACTTGCATTTGGGTTGCCAAGGAACCTTTAAAGGACATATGTTTATATGTTTATTTTGTTTCGATTTTCATAATTAGTACTTCATGTTTTCCTGATAGGGCAAGAACAATTGACATGACTTATTGCACTGAGTAATGACATACAATGCTGAGGTTTTTTGCTCAATATTTCAAAGGTGAATTAGGAAATCCTGTCATCAGTATGTCAGACAATCTACCCATGTAATATGCCTTGTGAAAGTAAAAAGTAATAGTGTAAATCAATAAAAGACAAACAAAGTAGTTGTGGCTAACATTGTATAGAACTTAATTGAAATTTACTTATTCTTAAATATCCTCCCCCACAATATTGCTAACTCACAGATCTGCTGATAAAATATGTCCATGAGGAGTGAACAGATAGAACATTTAAGCTTAAAGTGATGAATTGTCATTAATAATCTAAGAATTTAATGCTGCCGAGACTCAATTTGGACTGTGTGTAATTTTGTTTACAGAAGAAATTTTGTTTCTTATAATTTCCTCTATGATAAAAATAATAATTTCTTATAATACCCTTCGCCTTCTCAATTATTCCAGGTCTACATTGGCAAAAAGACGAAGAAAACAAGATCCGTTCTGACAGCACAGGGACACATGGTAGCATTCTATCTGGAACAGTACCACCCAGAATGGCCCCAACTTGGCAGAGTAGTTGACACCAAACCAGGAGAGCTCAAGGTACATTGGTACACTGGTACTGCCACATCACAGTGGGAGCCGCTTACAATATCACTGTCAGGAGAGCAACAAGCATGGCTGGAGTGGGTTCAGGAGTCTGCGGTCATCACTGCCCCCTTTGAACTCACAAGAACGTCAAGATTGTCGGGTGAAACACAAGCTGAGCTTAAAGAATTAAGGGATAGGTGCATGGTTTGATTTGACATTGTTCACATAGGTCGAAGGTGACAGCTCAAAGAGGTCATATGTGAAATTAATGTACACTGTAGTTAGCTTTGTTAATACCATATCTCAACTATTTTGTATTCATGACTAGGAGGAGATAAAGTGATGAGATTTGTTGGTTATAAGGTCAAATGACAAAGAGGTCAGTTAACATGTGGTTGTTTTTATTATGCCTCTGCCCACCAAAGTTGGTGCTGGTGGCATTATGTTTTCAGGTTGTCCGTCCGTCCGTCCCACTTGTTCTAGCGATAACTCAAGAACCAAATTTGGTATGAATTTCAAACTTGGTACTAGTATGTATCACCATCTGATTAGAATTTGGGGTACGTAGGTCAAAGGTCAAATGTCAGAGGTCAATTTCTGAAATGTGTAAGCATTATTCTCGTGATAACTCAAGAACCATTTGAGGTATTAACTTTAAACTTGGTGCTAGGATGTATCACCATAGGAAGACGCCGATTAGATATTGAGTATATAGGTCAAAGGTAAAAGGTCTCAGGTCAATTTCTTGAAATTGCATGCGTTTGCATTGTTTTTGCGATAACTCAAGAACCATTTAAGGTATGAAATTCAATATTGGTGCTAGTAAATATCATCATAAGAAGACAAGTTGATTAGATTTTGTGGTCAAAGGTCAAAGGTCACAGAGGTGAATTTCTAAAGTGTTAGCCTCGTTCTTGCGATAACTCAAGAACCATTTGAGGTATGGACTTTAAACTTGGTGCTAGTATGTATCACCATAGGAAGATGATCTGATTAGATTTTGGGATACGTGGGTCAAAGGTCATAGAGGTCAATTCTGAAATTGCAGTTATTAGCCTTGCTAACATGATATCTCAAGAACCATTTGAGGTATGAACTTCAAACTTGGTACTAGTATGCATCACCATAGTGAGACGAAGTGATTAGATTTATTTTAATGTAGGTCGAAGGTGACAGGTCATAGAGGTCATACAGTTGTAAGTAAAATCACCATAATTATCTCAACTATTTCGTATTCGTGACTGGGAGGAGATAAAGTGATCAGACTTTTGGATTTAAGGTTAGGGACAAATGTCACAATTAGCATATAATAAGAGGCTTATTCTGGTTATCACAATATTTCAAGAACAGTTTGCGCCATCAACTGAATTTAGACGGAGATAGATATAGAGGAGACGCAGATGCAAGAATCTTGTTTGTGGCTCTGGTTTTTTTTAACTATGACCAAAAAGCTTCATGGCACTTTGAGGGCCCCCAATTTTTAAAGATAAAGAATTTGAAATCAGTTTTAACTTTGTCTTGTAGCATGAACCTAGGTTGATCACCCATAGCTTAATGACAAATTTTCAACTTTGATTTATGTGCCTGAGGAATCCCTGAACAGCAAATTGTTTACAGAATTTTGTAACCCAAATTGACATGTCATTTTGTTTGCAGCTGAAAAATATATAAAGCCATACACAATATATTTCTTTTTTATTCATGATTAATGATCATGGATGGATCTTTAGAAAATTTAAATGTCATCTGAACAATCTGTCATATTTGGATGGAACGGTGTAATTGAAAATTGTGTTTTGGATGTTACATCTTCCGTAAACATTTTTGACCCACTAGAACAAGAACTTAATTACCTCATATCCATATCAGAATACACTTATTAGATACTCCAAATAAATAACCTAAAAGAAAATACCAAAATATATTGGAGTAGCGCTGATGGTAAAAATATCCTCATCAAATGAACAAGATGTCTAATTTTCCGTAAACAGTTTTGTAACGTCCGAAACAATTTTCATTTTGAAGTAGTAAAAGAGGTATAACTTGGAGGACCTATCTTTTACAACATTTTATAAACATCTTAAGGCAGCTACCCATCTAAGCAAAAAATAATGGAGGAGCTTATTACATTGTCACTTTATCAGTAAAAGCAATTTTCCATTAACAGTTGTAATGTCCGAAACACAAAATACTAATTTAAAGCTGATTAATCAAATTTTATTGTATCTGGAGTGAATCAATCATTATGGAATAAAACATTGTAAGTCATTACACAAATTTAGACACAAATTATGTGATTCACATGCAACAATTTTTTGTAAGGACAAGAAAGTTGTTTCGGACGTTACATAATTTTATTGTTAATGCATAATTTACAAATTTGAATTTTTTGACATATCAGCAACTTATGATTTCACAATCTTTTCCCATGTTAAGAAAACTATATTTAATATTTTATTTAGCTTTAAATATAAAGAAAGCATGAATAGGATGTTAAAAACTTATTTTTTAATGAATCATCTAAGTTTTCTGCAAAACTGAAATATAAACAAACTGTAATTTTGAAGCCACTATATGTGATGAAATGCATTGCTGTAGGGTTTAGTATATCCTAAATTGTAAAAAATCACAACAAAAGTTACTTGTAAAAAAATTTGAGTCATGTTAACAGTATTTTGTAGTATGCTGCACGTTTCGGACATTACATCATACTGTTGACATCCATTTTTAAACTCCAGCGAGTTCAAATGAGGGGCAAAGATTGATGTATGAAGGAGTGAAATACATTTTTCAATCTTCCCTCTAACTGTTAACAGTGTTTTGCATTTATATTTTATCAGTCTTTCATTTATATGAAGGATATCCCAAATGATGGTATTAAACTTAAGTTTATTTGGTCAATTTAAAGTGTTTTTTCAGTAACAGTCACACACCTTAAATTTACCCAGTCTACAAAACAAATATGTGATGTAAATATTTCAAAAATACAACCAAGCTTTACATGAAAATATGGATTTTTATTTTAAAATATGGGGACTATTAAACTATAATTTTATATATATAATATGTGTGGGACTACTATTTTGAATTATTAGGCGGATTTTTTAATGCTTTATCCTCAAAATTTATCATGCCATTTTGTGAAATAGAATTGGAAACCACAGTACATCGGTACATGAAGATTGATTACACAGTTTTTAGTGAACACAGGGCCTTCCAAGTGTGTATAGATCTATAGTCAGGTTCCTTCATATACTAAAACAAGCTTTGTAAACTTATAAAAAATGTTACTTACAAATGGCTGTACATATATCAGGCTTTAACTATCCACATCGTACACAATTAATTTCATATGGATTATCAACTTGTGAATAATATTAATAATAATACACTTGTACATGTATATCATAATTCATAATGCGCCAAATCCACTCTGTAGAGTGCTCTAGGCGTGGTGTAGAATAAAGAAGGGCATAAGAAAGTACAAAAGAATTTACAGTAATAATCCATGGAAGTTTTTAGACTGCTTTTGAATCTGGAGAATTGCAAGTTCTAATAACAATAGGTAGATTATTCATGACATTCTAACATGAAAATAAAAATAAGCTAAAGCCTCTCCAAATCCATCCATTCATTTTCTTGTTATAGGGTGTACTACCTTATAAGTAAAAACTAAAAAAGCATCACCAACAATAATTCCTAGAAAGTATACAAGATTAAGCATTACAACTAAATTTTTGTAGATTTCCATGAAGTTTTCTCACTATGCCAAGATTTTTCTTGCTGGTTTCGAGACTTTTAAAATGTGAATAAGAAGCGCAAGAGCGAAGTTCAGATAAGGACAAAGTTTGGATTATGATGTGATCGACATGTTAACATCACGTAACTTCAGAAAAACGAAACACTGCATACAATGTTTTTCATAACATGCTAAACAGAATATAAGTTTAAGTGAATTTTCTGAGAGGTTTCAGTGACTACAATTGCTATTAGGTTCATATTTTGCAAGTATACATCACTTATACATTTTCAGTGCATGTAAGTACACCTTGGATACCAAATTGAGTAGCTGATAGAGACAAATATGTGCTAAACTGCACATTTATGTAGATTTACAATTTGCATAAATATAATAAGTTATTGATAGAGTATTTTACTGCCAACAAGTACTGTGACAGACCAATCATACCAAAAGAAAAGAAATAAAAAATGATGAAAACCATAATGTTAATAGAATTTAACATCAAAAAAAAGTCAGGGGTGTTACAAATGGAAATCGTCAGATGATGCACCCCTTCCCAATTTTTTTTTTTTATGTATCTATCTTATATCATCACTTGTTTACATAAAATAAGTTTGACCCCAGGAAAGTACATTCTACCATATGAAATCAAAACTTTTAGTTGCCAAACCCCAAATTTAGGGCTATTTTTCAGTTTCAAGTGATGTAAAATCTATATTTTTTAAGATAGAAACTCAAAATTTTCCATGAATAATCTCTGAAGCACATTCTAAATGAATATTATATATCATTGATATAATTTGTAACAAATCAGTTTAATATCACAGTTATGCTATATTGTGGAGTAAAATTGTAAAGCTCATAATGTTCATGTCTGTCCATTAAATATGGAGATAGATTAAGCTCCAAAATTTGCATTTCTCAAAAATATAAATAGTCTGGATACTCAAAATCCATGTTTGAAATGTGTAAACATAATTTAATTTTAACCCTCTTGGGGACATAATTTGTACATGTTAAAAAAAACCAGAGCCTTATTATATAGAATGTTGAAAATATGGGATAAAAATAAACTATTTGGGGCATTTGGTCTAGGCACATAAAACTTGACCAAATGCGCCAAACCGGATATTTGTATCTCCTGTGACCTAATGCCCCAAACTGGAAATTTTTATCTGGATAAAAATTTCTGGTTTTGGGTGACAAGGTATTGCTATATAGGCATACACAAGTGGAATCATTTGTATATAAATGTATTTATAAATTTAATTTTGTAAATAATAAATGAAGCTTGATTTGGCATTTTGTCAAAGCTGATAAAAAAAATTTCCGGTTTTGGGCATTTGGTCAAAGCGGATAAAATTTTCCAGTTTGGGCATTTGGTCAAAGCGGATAAAAATTTCCGGTTTTGGGCATTGGGTGAAAGCGGATAAAAATTTCTGGTTTTGGGCATTGGTCAAAGCAGATAAAAATTTCCGGTTTTGGGCATTAGGTCAAAGCGGATGAAAGTTTCTGGTTTTGGGCATTAGGTCAAAGCGGATAAAAATTTTCGGTTTTGGGCATTCGGTCAAAGCAGATAAATATTTCCAGTTTGGCGCATTAGGTCAAGGCGGATAAAAATTTCCAGTTTGGGGCATTGGTCAAAGTGGATAAATATTTCCAGTATTAGGTCAAAGCGGATAAAAATTTCCAGTTTGGGGCATTAGGTCAAAGGGGATAAAAATATCCAGTTTTGGGCATTGGGACAAAGCGGATAAAAATTTCCGGTTTTGGGCATTCGGTCAAAGCGGATAAAAATTTCCAGTTTGGGGCATTAGGTCAAAGGGGATAAAAATATCCAGTTTTGGGCATTAGGTCAAAGCGGATAAAAATTTCCAGTTATGGACATTGGGTCAAAGCGGATAAAAATTTCCGGTTTTGGGCATTTGGTCAAAGTGGATAAAAATTTCCAGTTTGGGGCATTCGGTCAAAGCGGATAAATATTTCCAGTTTTGGGCATTGGTCAAAGCGGATAAATATTTCCAGTATTGGGTCAAAGCGGATAAAAATTTCCGGTTTGGGGCATTAGGTCAAAGGGGATAAAAATATCCAGTTTTGGGCATTGGGACAAAGCGGATAAAAATTTCTGATTTGGGGCATTAGGTCAAAGGGGATAAAAATATCCAGTTTTGGGCATTAGGTCAAAGCGGATAAAAATTTCCAGTTATGGGCATTGGGTCAAAGCGGATAAAAATTTCCGGTTTTGGGCATTTGGTCAAAGTGGATAAAAATTTCCAGTTTGGGGCATTCGGTCAAAGCGGATAAATATTTCCAGTTTTGGGCATTGGTCAAAGCGGATAAATATTTCCAGTATTGGGTCAAAGCGGATAAAAATTTCCAGTTTGGGGCATTAGGTCAAAGGGGATAAAAATATCCAGCTTTGGGCATTAGGTCAAAGCGGATAAAAATTTCCAGTTATGGGCATTGGGTCAAAGCGGATAAAAATTTCCGGTTTTGGGCATTTGGTCAAAGTGGATAAAAATTTCCAGTTTGGGGCATTAGGTCAAAGCGGATAAATATTTCCAGTTTTGGGCATTGGTCAAAGCGGATAAATATTTCTCGTATTGGGTCAAAGCGGATAAAAATTTTCCAGTTTGGGGCATTAGGTCAAAGGGGATAAAAATATCCAGTTTTGGGCATTGGGACAAAGCGGATAAAAATTTCCGATTTGGGGCATTCGGTCAAAGCAGATAAATATTTCCAGTTTGGGGCATTTGGTCAAAGGTCAAATTTCCAGTTTTGGGCATTGGGTCAAAGCGGATAAAAATTTCCAGTTTGGGGCATTTGGTCAAAGGGGATAAAAAATTCCGGTTTCGCAACATCGTTTTACTAGTGAATAATGCACATGGAAACATTTATTGTACATTTTAGTTTTATTTGTGTATAATTCATATTTATGGGTATAACTGGATTTGTAGTTAATCATTAAATTGTTCTTGTACAGTATTTTTTGTGAGCAATAAAAATATTGTTTTTCTCAGTATATTTCCTGTATTTGATTGTGGTTATGACTATGTGCATGCTAATGATTTATTGAGAAGTAAGAATGAGTATTGCAATTATGATATATAGTACAAAGAGAGAGAGAGTTAGGACTTGGAATGAGATTTTAGAGAAATTTAGCAATGAATGGGCCCAAGTTTCTTAAATAAATCAATTTAGAGGCAAAATATATTAAGAGAGGCATAATTTTTGCGATGTACATTAGTAAGGGCAACAGTAACAATTTACCAGTAAATGAGCAGAAAATTGCTTCACTTAATCTGGATTCTTCGACATTTCCAGACCTATTTACCAAAGCTTTCAAAAAGTTTGATTTCCTTTGAAATAATTTACTGTATAGAGATGTTTGATAGGCTTACATCGATGGGTCATTAGTATCAAATTACTCTATTGGTCACACAGAATCGCTGCTATTTGGGAGGTCCGTTGAATTTGCCACACATCAATCATCACTTTTTTTCATAATTGAAAATAATGATGATAAAAACTTGTATGATACAAATATATTTCCAAAAAATCTTTTTGTTAGCTCAAAGAAGCATTTTAAACAAGATGTCTACATGACTAGGCCTAAATATTCGAAAATTTGAAGGATTGCTTTGCGCTTGCTTCCCTTAACGTGTTAAATATATTTCTTCAATGTGGTTTTACTGAAAAACTGATACGAGGTTATTGGCATACCAACATGACCGCTTATATTATTATGTACATTAATACAACAGTAACGATTTTATTCCTTTTTCATACAAAATTAGCTCAGTGCTTTTAAAAACTCTTTGTTTAATCATTTCCATTATTTGTTTGTTCTTGGGGGGGGGGTCCATACATGCTTATGTATGGTAATCATCTTTAACGTAATTACTACTACTTTTTTATGACCAGGCTGATATTCGTGGCTGGGAGATTGTGTTCTTCATCGCTAGTGGGTTTGCAATGCTCGGATGTCTGGTGTTCCTTCTCTTCGGATCCGGGGAAGAACAAGAGTGGGCAAAACCACCGAAGGAAGACAGATAGTGATACATACCATCGACGGCTCAGGACCATTCTCAGCTTGAGCTAAGCGCTCTTTCGAGTGGTCACTCCGCAGCGTAATTCCGTATCGTCTTTGCACCGCTTGAATCCTTGAATTTGAATCCTAAAATATGAAAATGCATGAGTCAAGCGAGGAGAGAGTGTAAACTACCATGGTGATGATGTCATTTTTTCAACGTTCATTTTTTTTTCAACGTCCATGCCCCCTACTTTGAACATAAGAGTTCTGTCGTTCCCGACTTCATTAATTGCTGCTGTATACTACTTACTAGTCATTCAGTATTTAACATCCTGCTAATATACATGTACGTTATAATATATTAAATTCATATAATAGTGTATAAGTAAATATAAAAATGTTGCCTTACATGTTTAATTGTTTTATTGATATATCTTTTGTTTTTAATGAAAACATTACAGTACAGGGATATTTGATATTTGTATGACATGGTTGCATTATGATTCATCATTGCGCCCATGAAAGAGCAGTCATAAATTTCTGGAACCATCATGATTTTTTAAAGAAATATTTATGGAGAGGTATAAATGATAGTAAATCATTATGAAATCTGGAAAAGAGTAAAAAAAAAAAAAAAAACATAGAGACGATGATAAACATTGAACATGATAGGCTGGCAGACTGACTCTAATTCAAACGCGTGACCATGTTCCTGCATTTCCTTTCCTTTTGTTTTATCTTTTATTTTTTATTTTTTATTTATTTATTATTTATTTATTTTATCATTCATTTATTGATTTATTTTATTCATTTATTGTTTGTTTGTTTGTTTGTTGGTTTGTTGTTGTTGTTGTTGTTTTTTTTTTTTGGGGGGGGGGGAGACTAGTTAATAGTCATGCAAAATTTACCGACAAAAAGGCTAGACAAGATACTTTTGTATGTTCATATATGAACCCCAAACTGTCATAAATTTGACCCGGAAACTCCTCCTCTCCTCCGTATAAAAAATCTTCTTAAACAACTCTTCAATCATATTACTTTGAAATGCGTCGTTATTGGTAGAGGGTTTTCGCCTCCTTATATTTAAAGAAAAAATATTTGCTGCTCTCCTTTCTATGCTTAACATATTTCCTCCCTCATCTGACTTTCAATCTAACAAAAAGCCATTCCAATACTGTTTCTGGGAACTGCCCCTTTTGAAGAGCAGTCTAAAACAAAGTATCACAGTGATGACACGTGTCCTTTTTTGCAATGAATTTGAATCTAGTGCTCCGGCCTAGTTTACATGTAACAATTTCCATATTTTCTGTTGCATAAACATTATAACACCTATAATTATGTATTTCCATTCCGTGTATATATGCAGCCTTTGATTACCAAGATAAAATAAGGAGTACGAACGCGACGAAATGAGTATCTGTTTGAAGCTGTTTGAAGAACCATCGCGATGTGTATCGCGAACAAATAAACACATATTTATTACCACGTGTGTTTGAAGACCTATCCTTTTACTATACGCTGTACACCAAATATCACCCATTTGCGCATCATGTTTTTTGACACGATTCTAAAAGGGGTGGAAGGGGGATATCTCGCCGGACTATCAACAATTTATATTATTTTTGGCAAACGAGCTAGGCGAGTGAGCAAATAATTGGACTCTTTTTAATAGTGATACAATTAATCACGAAAAACTCTTTTCAAAGTTATATCATTATGGATACCGTGGAACTGCCCTTGAATTGTTAGAAAATATACTTAACAAATCGTCAGCAGTGCACAAAATATGAAACTTCTCAATGAGACTTCTTGCCCGTTACATGTGGTGTTCCTCTAGGTTCATTGTTAGGACCACTTTTAATTTTGCTATATGTCAACGATATTCATATGTCATCAATGCACTATCGTACTTTTTGCATTCAGAGGGTACTACAGTTGTGTACAGTGATAATAATCTAGAAAATTGGAAACGTCAGAGCTTTGGCGCTTCGCGCGGCAAGGGGGGAAACTCCCCCTCCCTGCACCCACCCCTGTTACAGTGCAGTATTACGTCCAAATACATGTAACTGAAAAGCAGCCAGGGTGTCGAACTAACATTCCGCCTAAAACAAGGGTGCTAAAACGTCAGAGCTTTTGCGCTTCGCGCGGGAAGGGGGAATCTCCCCCTCCCTGCACTCATCCCTGTTTCAGTGCGGTATTACGTCCAAATAATTGAAAAGCAGTCCCGGCGTTGAACTATAACCTTCCGCCGAAAAAAAATGTTTGCTACAAGCCGTTTATCTTTCTCTTAAATTAGCTAAAACGTCAGAGCTTTGGCGCTTCGCGCGGCAAGGGGGAAACTCACCCTCCCTGTACCCATCCCTGTTACAGTGCAGTATTACGTCCAAGTAGTAACTGAAAAGCAAGTCAGGGTGTCGAACTAACATTCCGCCTAAGAAAAAAGGTGCTAAAACGTCAGAGCTTTCGCGCTTCGCGCGGGAAGGGGGAATCTCCCCCTCCTTGCACCCATCCCTGCTACAGTGCAGTATTACGTCCAAATAACTGAAAAGCAGTCCGGACGTCCAAATAACTTGTCGCCTTAAAAAAAGGTGCTACGAGTCGTTATCTTTCTCTCAAATTTGTTATAAAACGTCAGAGCTCCCCCCCCCCCCCCCCCCCCTGCACCCACCCCTGGGGAGCACGCTTTGCACTCTTCGCTGCTCACAATTGCCGCCCCCTAAAATGAAGTCCTGGCTATGCGGTTGGATCCTTCACGTCTGGCCCCCATTGAAAAATCCTGGCTACGCCTGTGGTCGTTTATCGTGGGAGTCACATATTCGTACAGTTGAATCTAAAGCGTTAAAGAATGTTGGTATAATCTACAGACTCGCTTATCTCCCAAATAATGTTCTTCGCATGCTTTATTGCTCACATGTTCTTCCTTACTGTACATACTGTAACATTGGCCGGGATAACACTTTTGTCTTAATAAATTGTGCGGCCTTTCAAAAAAAATAAGAAGAATATCAGGCGCTCCACCATGTACGCATACTAAACCGTTGTTTCACGCATTGAAATTATTAACTTTAGCAGACATTAATGCTTTTCAACAATGTTGTTTCGTGTACAAATGTGTAATTTCCCCACTTAAATCTCATTTTTGCAGTATGTTTAATCACAACCCTGATTTTCATGGCCATAAATATAATGTATGCTATATAGGTCCTACCAAATTGTGGAATGAGTTACCAGATAGAATCGTGTGCTCCTTATCTGAGCAAAGTTTTGCCCTTAAACTTAAGCAGAGTTTCATTGCGAACTATGCACTCGAATAAATGCACAACTTACACATTTTCCTAGTTTAACATTTAATCTCTTATAAGAAGATTAAAAAGTTGTTTATTAGCGATTTAGCGATTGCACTCTTTTTCTTTTTTTTTTGTTCTTTCTAAAGATGTAAATGATAGTTTGACCTCTCTAATAATTATATTTGTCTTTGAAATTCACATGTAAATTAGCCTTGCTTCATCCTGAAATATACGTTGTCAGTATTTATGTTGAATGTATACTTATTTGCACCTGATTTATAAGAATCAACAGTGATCAGTTTATGAATTTTCAAATATATCTCTCACATTGTTCATGGTATTATATCCTCTATCCTATCTTACTTTCTTTCTATCCCTTTCCCTCAAACTTGTTATCGTCTTATATATTTCGTATAATATGTACTTGACCTGTTTTGCCATTTTTTGTAAACAGTCATCCCCATTCACAAGCATTGTTATGCTTTTCAGGGACCGTGCCTCCTTCAATTATTGTACTTGAACGTTCTTTTTGCTTGTATTTGATTGTAACAAATCAGAAGGAAATAAATGTTGTTTTGAATTGAATTGTTTTGAATTGAACTGAATTGAAATGACAAGCCAGTGATGGTACATGGAGTTATATGGTGTTAATGTTGTTTCGTCATTGAAGTATATAAATTAGATGATAGTAAGATAGTGTGCAGGAGAAATCCACATTTTGGGGACTCATGTTAGGAATCACTTCCTTTGGAGTTTAATCCACGCTTAAAACAGTGGAATCCATCATCAAACGAGTAACTCAGTCACTAGTTTTGGGATGGATTCCACTATAATTTGGGGTGGATTCAGCTCCAAAGGAAGTGATCCCCTAATACCTTCTAAAAAGTGGATTTCTACTCCTGCACATTCCGAGAGTATGGAAAATTACAAGGAGGTCATCTCATAACTCAGTACCCGAATTATGAGA
Organism: Heliocidaris erythrogramma; assembly: GCA_025617745.1. Taxonomy (NCBI): domain Eukaryota; kingdom Metazoa; phylum Echinodermata; class Echinoidea; order Camarodonta; family Echinometridae; genus Heliocidaris; species Heliocidaris erythrogramma. The sequence goes on from CM046856.1 coordinate 37,929,971, forward strand.
TAAATATTGCCTAATATTGGTAGTTTCGAATTTCTCGGGGATGTATAATCCCCTCCCCGTCTCGAACGCTTATGTCTCAACCGGTATATCAAATATATGTATTCTATTTTAGGTGTGAAACGTTCTTTTGATCCAAGCACGTCTTTTAAGCACGTCGTGGGATCAATTCATTTACTTTATATCATTTACATGATATGTAAATGAATGAGACATCAAAGAGAAGTGTGTATTGATATTTATCGCGTGAAAAAGAATCATGAACTAACATGAGATTCAAAACAAGAAATAGATTTCTACTCCTTATTTAAAGATGTAGTAGTAACCGATACGCGTTCACACGCAAATGTCGCCAGAGATGACGCCTATAAATTAAGGTGAATTTTTAGGAAGAACTCATCTGGTGAAGGAAGAGACCCTGAGAAACAGAGAATACAGAAATCTGCAGCATGAATACTAGCATTTGGATCCTGGTCGCCATTTTGGCCCTCACATGGTACTGTATACTGTAATCTTCATTTCTTTTCAGTCTCTTTACTTGTGATATACACATTTTACCAGTTTAGACATATTAGACAATTGACACGGAATAGCTCAAAATTCAGGGGGGGGGGGGGGAATGACAAAGATATTGCTCCACAAGCGTGTCCACTTTTCATTTTGGTTATGTTACATTTTATTTTAATGTAATACATAGGAGATTGGCCCGAATATCACTTTGATTAAAGAAATGTCATTAACTACGACAAATCTCCCATGGCTTATGTTCGTTTTACAATAGGTAATAATTTTATTTCTTACAGAAGCTTTGCAAACCAAAATTATTTAAAATGCGAAATTCATAACACTGACATTACTCAAATATTGCTCAAATTTATGATAATAATAATAATAATCTACATTTATATGGCGCCTTTCCAGTTAGTAACTGCTCAAAGCGCTTTACAGTGTATTATTACCCCGGTTGTTGGATCCTATTACGATTCTGCACTTATAGTGCATATTCTCCACTCCGCAAGGAAGCATTCCAGCTGGCTGCCATTTTACAGGCGCACATATACTATTCCAGTCACAGTGACATTGCACTTTGGAAGTATAGCAGACATACCATAGTAACTTTGTTGCTATTGCCACTGGTAGTTACTAGTACAGGAGTTTCATATCTTGTAGGTAACATATACCAAGGTCAAATAGTTAAACTGGTTAAAGTGGTTTTCACTGGTCTAAGTGATTGGACTTTCTGGTTTTACCGTCATAACAAAATCAAAAAATTCTACAAGTCCAATCACTTAGACCAGTGAAAACCACTATAACCAGTTTAACTATTTGACCTTGGGTGACCTGGATAGAGAGTGGCAAATGTAGATTAATGTCGACATTTTTAGTGCCGCGGCGGGACTCGAACCGCGAACCATGTGATCCACGGTCCAGTGACATATCCACTAGACCACGACAACCTTGTTTGTCTTCAATCACCATTCTCAGGGCTAATGTGGTACTTGCAAGTAGTTCTTATTCTTCTTCGGAATCCGATGAAGAGCACAAGCAAGTGGATAATGACCTGAGCGCTAGCGACGAGGGATCATCCTCAGATGCCCTGGTCAACTGTGACCCCATGATGAGCTATCTCGTTACTGCCCCGGTAAGTTCATTCGGATAATAAAACATCATATTTCTCCTAGATGGTACATCGCATATCACATTATAATACAACGTCCCTACACTGTAAAAACTGAAGTGCTATTTTTAGCACCTCAAGATCTGGAGGCAGCACATGCAAGGGCACGCACAGCGACTGCACAAATTGTGCTAAAGTAGCACTTGTACAAGTGCTATAATTCAACACCAGTCCAAGTGCTACTTTAAACACTTTAAGAGTAAGCCTTTTACACTTCTGGTGCTATAAGACGCATGCAGCTCGCAAAAACAACACTTCTAGTGCATTAAATAACTCATTTTAGAGCCCCCAAAACGGCACTACTAGTGCTAACACTTTTGCACCCAATATAGTGCTAAAGAACACACACAAACAGTATGCACAAAATCACACTTGTAGTGCTGAAAACTCACTCTTCTATAGTCTGTTAAACAGCCCTACACTAAGGTCTAGATTTTGTTTTTAGATTGATATGAACTGGTTATATGTATAGATGATATCGACTAAAACCATGGCATGTGGATTTAATCATCTGAGAATTACTTTAGACTAAGAAGTGGCAATTTCGGAGGTTTAATTGTTCCATTTCGGCAATCCACAATCGTGACGAAAAAAAGCACACACACTGCCTTCCAAACTTCCCATGCCCGGCCCCGGCCCGTGCGGTCGATCGCGCCCCATGCCTGGCTGATCAACAATTTTCATGCCAACGTCGAAAACGCGTACCGTAGACGGTTGGCCACACGCTGAAACATAGCATTTCCACTTCATTGCTTTTCATCATGTTTCATATCCACCACCACAAAAATTAATGTAATTATCATATTATTTGATACCTTTATTCGCATAAAATTACAAAAGTTCTAAATTTAATGTCTTAAAGTTTTACTTACCACGCCATGCCTGTGCAGCAGATGATGGCTCTTGCACTACAGCCCGGCCCCCCCCCCCCCCCCCACTCGGAGGTCGAAGGGACCGCATGCGTGTTCCCAAAATCTCCGGTAAAGGGGTACTTTTTGGGCGACACAATCCGGCCCGTGAATTGTAAAAAAGGGGGTGTTTTTTATCTTTCACCCGGAGATTTCATTAAAAAAGGGTGTGTTTTTCTTTCTCTCTCTCTCTCTCTCTTCGACACCTGAGAAATTAAAAAAGGGGGGTTATGAAACTTTTATGTCATGAGATTTTCATTTCAAAGCCCGCGATAGGGGGGTTCAGAAATTTTGGCAGCCCTGAGATAGGGGGTGCTTTCAAAGGGAGGGAACAAGCATGCGCGTACCCTAAATAATACTGAGTGGGGGGCCGGGCACTACAGTTGCGTAATAAGCGATTTCGTAATAGACCTGTTTACTAATAAGTGATTCAAATTTTATACGTACTTTTGAAACAAAGGTTGTTCTTGACAACCTGAAAGCTTGCCAGAGGCTTGTCAGACATAGCAACAAGTAATGTATGCAAACTCGATTCCAAGTATTGTAGTTCATTCATTAATAACATGTTAATGATACCTCGTTACTAGGTTACCAGGAAAGAAACATCCATAAATTTGAATCACTGAGTAAACAGGTCTATTGGCCCATGAGCAACTTTTCGCAAATGACCTTTCCCTCTTTCATTAGGATAGGCATCTTTTCAAAGAAAGATAATAATTAAGCTTACCGACATAGCAACCTAAAGAATTCAAACTCTATGAAAGAAAGACATCGTAGACCAGGTGACTAGAATAGCACGTCAATGAACACTTGGGAAAGCGCATTGTTTGCAAGTTTGCTATCATTTGGCAGACTGTCAAATACCAACCATCAATGAACACTTTGCTGCTTTTCAGTGGATTTAATGAAAAGTATAATTAAATGAATATATGAATAATCATTACACAGTCGACGCTTATCTCAGTGCATTTTAAACGAACATGCCAGTTTATGTCAAATGACCTTTATCTGCTCATGCGCAAATTACACTTTCTTTATAATGACATCATTTATGCTCACTCGCTTCGCTTACTTGCAAAATAGAAACCGGAATACCCCTTACCTGGCGAAACTGTGCATGCACACTCATTATTGTGGGTAAATGCAATTACCACTTTCTTTGTAATTTTCTGTTGTTTTTCCCCACGCAGGACGAGAGCAGGTTCCTTAGTCTCTTGAAGAACCTCGACAAATGGAAGGCATGCCGAGATTGCTACGAAATAAAGCGAAGGATCAGCGCGGTCATTTTCTTGACTTCGGTTCAAACTACTGCAGAGTGCGCTCAGAAGGTAACGATGAAAATATCTCCAGGCCACTGGAGCCGGGGGTGCTAGGGGTGGGTGTTTTGAGGCGCACCCCCTAGAAGGCTGAGGATGCTGGGGGCGATGTAGGGGGTGATGTAGCGAGCATAATGCTAATGACCTTTCTTTTGTTGTTGTTGCTTGTTGGAGTTAAAAGAGACCTCAAAACGCTTAGGACCCTTTTTTTTTTTGCTTGTCAGAGAATTTTATGAATATCGAGCCCCTCCCTCACAAAATCCTGGATCCACCACTGGCTGTAGCACCTCCGTTTCATATAGGGGACACTTGCCCATGCACTTCATTGCAATTCATTGTTTGCCCCGGGCGCCATTCATAGATAAGCAACGGCAAACAACAACAAAAACAAAAAAAAAATCTGCTTACAGCACCCCCAGTAACAAAATCGTTCCCGGAGGCCTGAATATCGCTTTAAGTTGTTAGCAGTGTGAAGAAAAATTATTTTAAAAAAAATTCAAATTGCTTATTTCTGCTACTTTGGCATTTCTGGAGAGAGACACTACGGCTATTTTTGCGAGCCAAATTATTTATATGATTTCAGTAAAAGTTTTCTTTTGAAAGGGAGATATTTATGCCTCCACCCACCTGAGGCGGTGCCTGAGGTATTATGTTTTTGAGTTGTCCGTCCGTCAGTCCCGCTTTCTCGTTAACGATATATCTCAAGAATCATTTCAGGTATGAATTCCGAATTTGGTGTTAGTGCAAGGAACTCACTTAGCAGCGATATAATCATCTCCCAAAGTCTAAACTGTTTCAAAAGCATGTTGAAGAAACATCTTCTTCAACTGTATGCAATGAAGTCAAACTGAGCTAGCAGGACCCACATCTCTCTCTCTCTCTCTCTCTCTCTCTCTCTCTCCATCTCCCCCCCCCCTCTCTCTCTCTCTACATCTCCCTCTCTCTTCTCTGTTTTACTCCCTTTTCACTCCTTCTTTTTCCTGCCTTCTATCTTCCTTCTTCTCACACACAGACACACTCATTGTCTTTCATTTTCCTCCTTCCTCCACCCTCCCTTAATTGGTCAATATTTGTGCATTATATTTTTTGACTTATTGATATTTGATATTGTGCCCATATCTATGGAAAAAACATCGTTATACTTTGTTGTTATTGTATTCATTTTATGTTATGCACTACAGTATTATGTCAATTATGTTAACATGATTGAAAACAGTCAATAAAATCTGAATCTAAATCTGAAAGTATCACCATAGGAAGACGATCTAATTAGATTTTGGTTTTAGTAGGTCAAAGGTAACAGAAGTATAACAGATCCTAAGGCTCTTTATATTAATCTTGACCTTGTTACTCTGTGTGTGTGAATGAGTGTGTGTGCGTGTGCGTTTGTTTAGCATTATGTCCGAGGACATTTTCGGACAGAGAACAAAAAAAAAATCATGACAACAATGGTCCTCGGAAGCCGGACAATAGTCCTCGAACGTCGAGCAATGAATTTATGCCTTATTCCGTCGACTGTCCGAGGACGAGTAACAATAGAGGAACAATAGTTGTCCTCGGAAGTAAAGCCATGTAAACGTGGGTGCGTGTGTGTGTGTGTGTAAACTATTAAAATCAAATAGATTGAATTGAATTAAAATCCACCCGATCGGGGAGAAAGCTATTTTAGCCGTCAGAGAGAGTGGTTTGGCATGCCCTCTCTCTTCCCTCCCGATTCTGTCTGATTCCTTTCCCTGTTTACCTTTCTAACCGGGCTTTCTCCTATAGTTGTTTACGGAAGGGTACCTAGCCGAAGAGAACTCGATCCAACGAATCAGCGATTCGCTGCCGTCCTTGCCAGTCAAGCTCCAGAAGATCATCGATGGGACGGGAGCTACTTATGACAGAAGTGAGTTCATCAACTGAACAAATCAACAGAAATGTTTTTATTTATTCATTTTTTGGTAGTCAGACCCAACTCCGGATTACCGAGCACAGGTATTTACTCCGAAAAAACAGCGTATAGAACAAATACAGGGACACTAAGGACAAGATGAATATAGAGCCCTCATCGTTCAGTGCGAGGCAGTGTGTACAAAAGGCATGGGGAAAATCGTGCAGTATCGACCTGCTGTTGATAATATGTTTTTTTTCAAAAATAATGCTGCGGATATATTTATTTCAAATGTTTGTCATGTGAAAGTCATTTCATATGACGAATCATTCAAGGATTTTGAAGATAATTGACACGCAGCATTATTTTTAAGAATATGTATATCGTTGGCAGGTTGACTTTGCAAGATTTTCCACATGCCTTTTGTACACACTGTCTCGTACTGAACGATGAGGGCTCTATACTCATTTGCCGTTTTCGGAGTATTTACCTGTGCTCAGTTTTCCGAAGTTGGGTCTGTTTGGGGTTCCATGTCGGGATAACCAAACTATCAGCTTCAAACGTTTCTTCGGTAAAAAGATATTGCACGTTTAAATACACATATTCCCAATCAGGCGAGCCAGAAGGGTTCCTTTTTTTTGGGGGGGGGGATTATTTATTCATTTTTTTATCATTTATTAATTTTTATTAATTTTTATTTATTTATATTTATATATATACATGTATATAGAAGCTACGGCCATTTCATAGTCCATTTCTTTCGCTGTATTCCATTCCACAACTATGAGTGACCACCAGTGTTTTGCTCTTGGGAAATTTCTTCCACTATATATATATATATATATATGACTAAAGGGTACATTAGCTGGACACACAACAATGCGGTTTATTCCGTCATAATAGCGCCACCTACATTAGCGGGACAGTTGAGCATAGAAATAAGACAAAAAACTGTCCAGCTAATGTAGCCGTTAGTCAAATATAATACTAGCAGAATCAAGTGAATAAAAAAAAAGTCGGGTAAAGTTATTTTTACAACATGTGAGTATGTGTTATTTATCCAAAGCTTGCATGAGTTCTGAAGAAAATACATTTTCATCTTGTTGAAGACTAAATGATATGGATATAATTATGTTCGAAGAGAATATCCATGCATAGACCAAGAGGGAGCGATTGATCTTGCCATGTATCTGTGGTTTAATACATGAAAACATAACGTGCATAATTAGCGGTACGTCTCTTGTAAAGGATGCAAAAATCAGAAGAAAAAAAATTATTGTCATTTTCTTTTCAGGGGGATTATGGCCCCCTTATATGGGTCTTGGGAGGACCGACGGATTGACTTTTCCCTACTACCATCCCGTCACCCCCAGCGCGAGGAGAGACGGGAGTAATATCCTATACGTATCCATATCATAGTGGAAATTTTGGTTGGTTTGGTTGTGGGGGAGGGGCTCCTTCTTTATACCGTGGCAACCGATATTTCTAAGTGACGTGATCTCCTACACCTCCCCTCCCCCGAATGATGTCTACAAATCGGTTTAGTCTGTCATAAGGGAATGAATAATATATTTGAGGCGATATACAATAACATGTTTCCAGCGGTATGAAGGCCATTTTCCCCATTCAAATATTTTCAAAACGAGTGCGATTTATCTTTGTGTCCCAGGAAAAAAAGGCATTCAATATTATTATTAAACGAAGAAGCTTGACTGGGGAGGAATTTTTAATTTGTAAACAAATCTTTCGGCATATTACTCCCAGTGTTAAAGATCGTATGCTCGATCTATAATGAAAAACACAAGTCAGAAAAAATTGGAACCAGCGGGATTCGAACCTGTCATCTACTGCTTGCCGGGCAGCGACTTAACCACCAGGCTATTCTGGTTCACGGCCAAATTAAAAATTCCTCCCCAGTCAAGCTTCTTCGTTTACTAACCATTGTTCCACGGCGGACCGTTTGAATATTAATGAGTCAGAAAGAAGAGGATCTTGGGTATTTGATTCTAGTTCGTCGTGACTTGGCCGTGAACCAGAATAGCCTGGTGGTTAAGTCGCTGCCCGGCAAGCAGTAGATGACAGGTTCGAATCCCGCTGGTTCCAATTTTTTCTGACTTGTGTTTTTCATTATAGATCGAGCATACGATCTTTAACACTGGGAGTAATATGCCGAAAGATATGCTTTCAATATTATTATTAATTGTATTATATGAAACCTATATAGTTCCTCAATTCTCACCATTACATATACTTATGTTTTTGTATTGACTTCAACATAAAACACAGGTAGAAACACATTATCTGAAACTACATGCATATGTCCGTCATACACGTGTAAATGTAATAGTCTGTTTTCCCTGATGTCAATGAACTTGATCAATTGTACTGATCCTCAAGTATTTTAATGGTCGTCTTGTTTATTAAAATTTACAGATGATGCGACAGACGTCACTATATTCTTGCTTGACACTGGTGTCAGGACTACTCACGATGAGTTTCAAACCAACCGCGCTAGATATTTCAACGACACCGTTACACCAAGCGTGAGTACGCCGATATTTCTTTTTCGCTCTTTTGCGTTATGAAACAAAACGGCGAACGGATAAAGGCGTTACTGCCCAATTTTTTTCGAATTTCAAAACTTTTTTTTTCAAAAGTGCACTATATCTTATATTGGTTAGGAAAATTGAGGAATCCTGCAAAAACATGTGCAAGAGCGTAAAGTTTCCGAGTTAAGAATTACTTCTATAAATGCACTTTCCGTGTATTGGGGGCGCATTATCATTAAGGACAATTTTCTGATAAAATATAGTTTCTCCTTTTCAGTCAGTGAAGGAAGGGGATGTCAATGGGCACGGGACAAGCTGTGCTAGTGTAGCCATCGGGGCCAACATTGGGGTAGCTCAAGGTGCAACAATACAGAGCGTTCGGGTAGCCGGTACAGATGGCACAGCAAATGCAGATGATGTCATAGAAGGTTCGTATAATTCGGACTATTAAAATCAAGTTAAAGTGAAAGAATAGGACATCTTTGGACAGACAGCCCACGAGACCGACAGTCTGACGAACCCTCAACGACATGACATATGAATTTTAACTTGGTATTAAACAATTTCAAAAGGATTTGATGCAATATTAGATTCTATGATATATGACTTGATGGGAAGTCTTCGCTGGGGAACTAGTACCTTGTTGTGACAGGGTTTGAGAAGAATTTGCTTCCTTCTGTCTGCCGCCGAATTAATTCTTTTTCCAGATTTTCTGATGAATCCTCTGACCTTTCGTCATGTTCATGTTTTTTCTTCCAACGTCCAACATAAAGGACTTGATCTCATCAAAAGATGGTGGGACGGGAACCAGGGGTCGAAGTGCGTCATCTCTTATTCGATGATTTCCCTGGCAATCAGCCAGACACTCGACTATGCATTCGGGAACATCACCATCAGCACCGATTGTGTCGTTGTCGTCGCAGCCGGAAACCAAGGCAATGCCATATCAACGGCTGATGCCTGTGATTACTCACCGGCTAGACTATCAAATGTAAGTATACAAGCCCGTACTGTCTAAATGCACAGGAGTAGAAAATTCACATTTTGGGCAGTTTAGTAGGGATCAGTTTGTTTATAGAGGAATCCATGCTCCACAAAGAGGAATTCATTCTCAATGTAGTAATCGTGGATTCCATTATGATTCCACTATGATTTGCAGTGGATTCAACTCTAAAGTAATTGACCCCTATTAAATATGACTCCTATATAATTATTAGATTTCCACTTCCCCGCATCAAGACAGTATACAGTGGACCCAATGTTGGGTTTTAAGTAACGGAGTCTTACTTCTTTTGACTTGGACCGTTTAATCCTAAGAAGAAGTGAAAGGGCATCAGAATATCTGGAATGTTATGCACTAATGCAATAACTTTGTTGGCCTCACAATCCTCACACTGCACTATCTAAAAGAGAACGACAGTTGAGAAAAAGTCATTTAAAGGTGTGAAAACAACTGCTTTCTATGTATATCCTTGATCAATGAACAGCGATTGGCAACTGTGTGATTTTGCACGCGAGTAACTCGGTATCTAGTTTTAGAAATCACATTTTCTTTTTCGTCAATCGTTGATGAAGAAATTAATGTAAATCCATGAGATGAGGACATGAACAACCTGAACATTATGGACAAATTTTCCAAAGTTTTTAAATACAAGCACAAACAGTAACAAAATGCATTTTGTGTGCAACATTAATTGAGCGACACTCAGTTGGTAAAGTTGCCAATTTGTTTGATGGCGACCATTTAATGATTCATATTTTCTTATATACAAATCGTCAACTAAATCAAAGCATCGTTTCACGAAACTTTAATAACTACAATGCGTTTCAATGGATTTTTGGCGAACTTGTACTTATGACGTTTTTTGTGAAACGATGCCCAGGTTATCACCGTCGGAGCGTCGCGACTTCGTGACCAAGAGGACGAACGTTTCGAAATATCTAATTACGGTCCATGTGTTGATATCTACGCACCGGGAAGAAATGTTCACCTTGCCGCCCCATATGGGAACAGTGATTCATTTTACAAAAAATCGTCAGGCACCTCTTTTGCGACCCCTGCTGTTGGAGGTAAGAATAAGCAACAACAATGACGTAGCCAGCTTTCATTTTGTTTATTATTATCTTATATTTATTTTTATCATTATCACTATAGATATTTTTTTTCTTTAGTTTTTATTTTATTTTATTATTTTTTTTTTTTTGCCAACCGAATGAAACTCACGTTGTATGCCCATGGTGACTACGTTCTTCATTCAGATAAAGTCAGATGCAGGGTTAAGATCGATAGCTAAGGGTAGAATCGACCCGAACCGGTCTATTTCCTTTTTTTTGGGGGGGGGGGGGGCTAGGGGCTAAATCCAAGGGCTACGGTTAGGCAGACAAAAACATTTTTTCTCAGTAATTTAAAACCTGTCAAATCATATTGGCGTGATGGTGTGAGTATTTCGGGAAAGACTCTTTGTCGATCACTGTTAAGCACAGTCTGAATCCACCCTTACAATTTAAGTCTGATCCAATCATACGCATATATACTGTCAAACAACCGAGGAGCAATACAATAAAAATATGTAAGAACATAACGAACGATTTTGAGAACCATTCAATGCAAGTTATGCTGTCTAACCTGCCTTAGTGACAACCTCTCTACAATGGCCACCTAACTACAGCGGCAATCTTTACTGCTTTGTCCTGAGAGAAGACATGTGCTGTAAAACCTGTTTGAAAAGACCACCTACTCTACGTATTTCCCTTCAGTGATTATTTTGAATACATGTGTATTTAAACGGTCCAGTCTCGAAGGAAGAGGTGCAGTTGTGGTCTAGCGGAAAAGTCTGTTTATTGTTATTATAATTATGATTTGCTTTCATAGGCGCTGCAGCCATGATCCTCTCGACGACAAGCCTGTCCCCGGGTTCGGGTGAGACAATGACCGACCTCGTCAGAGACATTCTGATCGAAACCAGCGGAAAGGGCGTACTCAGTGGCCTTCCCGCCGAAGACGCCGCCGTCCTGCCGTCGTTCAATCGTCTTCTCAACGTCGCTGACAATACCTATTATCAGTAGACACTGATAATATGTAAATTAGGCCTAGTGTTTTAATTGATTTGTTGCTGATTATATCATTCGTATCTTATATTATATTCGAAGATTTTTGCCGACTTGCTAAACATACTTTGACCTTTTGCTATTGGTTCTTGCCGGAATGAATGATCTCCACCACATAGCCTACCACTTCCACAATTATGATATCACTTTGCTGTTCATTACTGTTTAAAAAGACGTTATTCAATTCTTAACTTATCTACTATTTATTTATAAATGTCCTTCCAGAGGTTGGAACACTGTTCCTCAAGAGGTCCATGCAATGTTAGATATAGTAGTATCTTATACCACATGTATGCAGTGAATAATATTGTCTTAAAATAAAGTTGAGCTCCAGCTGATCATGCGCTTACATTGTGGAAGAAACTGTCTGGAAGACTTTAAAGAGGCTCATAATAAATTATAGTACATAGGAATTTGTGTATACTGTGATGTTTAGGAATCAGTGAGATGATAGGAATTGACTCAATATTGCTGAGGATTATTATGGGCTGCACACAGAAATATGTCTAGATGTGGGACTACACACATATCTGGCATGAACATGATGAAGGTTTGATCCAAACTTTTCAGCCTTATATCGTCATATTTGGCATATTAGGGGATTAGAAGTACAATCCTTTGCAGGAGACATTTCCTGGATGTTCTTCTATCTGACATCAAAAGAATGAGTCAGAGCTTACAAATTATTGTTCATATTTAGGCTACCCGAACTCAACTTTCTCTGTTACTTTGAGGGCATATCGCTGCTCTTCATTAACTTGTTGCTCGATAAAGATGACAGGGACTCACAGTACTCGAATCTTTCTTGGATATTAAAAAGACAGGGTCAGCAGCAAACACTGGGCCCACTTTTTCAAGTACCAACAATTGCCCCTTTTCACCTCTTATAAAAGTGCCTTTTCACTTTTATTACCCCCCCCCCCCCTTTTCCTACAGAATGTGCCCTTCTAAAAGATTATGATTCCGCTTTTCACACGCCTGGTAACATGTTCCGTGGTAACCACCAGGATGTAAAAAATGCCCTACTAATTGCTTAAAGGAGCATTTTAAACCTATACATTACATTATAATAGGTTTTAAAATGTTCCTTTTTGTAGCAATTTAGTAGGTCATAGATGACCTCTTCGAAAAGAGCATGGTTACCCCATGCCCTTTTTGGGCTTAAAATAAGCGTGATAATGTAATATTTCGTGCAGGACAGGTTGATGGCAGTGGTCCTTTTCAGAGGTTCCCCTTAAAATATAGAGATGATGTACTCCTCCAACTGCTCAAATAAGCTTCTTCAAACGTTCGTTAATTCCCATTAAAATACTCAATATATCTTTGACAAAATGCCCTTTACAACTTTTAGGCTGCTAGCATAATAAACTCTTTCTGACTTTCGAACAGAGTGCTCTTTTTGGAGTTTGAACTATCGATTGCCCTTTCATCTGAGAAGAAAGTTGTAGGAGTTTTTATATTCCAGACTACTATAAAACAGAGCACTAGGTTGAAAAGACCAACGAATTAGTGCAATGACGAGATGTTTTACCCCGTACCCCCCCCCCCCCCCCCCCCCCCCGATAGAAATTCTTTCTCACTCCGCAACTGTTCCTAATTTACATGTACAACAAGTGGCCACAACTATTTGCAAAATATCCCGCAATGGAGCGCGCGCGAGAGAGAGAGAGAGAGAGAGGGGGGGGGGGGGGGGGATACCGGGGCAGTTGTGATATTGAGATGATTAGCTACAGATCAGATTAGGCTACGCAACTCAAAACTTCCTCTCTTTGTTTAGTAATTCATTTCTATAGAACAATAAGATGCCAGATATTTACTGGCTTGATTTGCAATATAGCAGTCTACGAAAGCTTAAAAGTGCCACCGAGATGACGAGATAACTCTTCGTCTTCTTTTTGGTCCGAGAAGGCGAGAAGGCGAGATCCGGCATCTCGTCTTCTCAACCTATTTGGGTCCAAGAAGGCGAGAAGGTGAGCTCCGGAATCTCGTCAGCTCGACTTCTTGAGCCCAGGAAAGTGACAAGCTGAGATACGGCATCTCGTCTCCTCGACTTTTTGGGTATGAGAAGATGAGAAGGCAAGAGTTTAGATCTCGTCAAGTAGATATCTTGGGTATGAGAAGGTGAGAAATCGAGATTCCAAATCTCGTCTTTTTGACTTCGTGGGTATGATACGTCGAGAAGACGAGATTTGGGGATCTTACCTTCTCACATTCTTCCACCCGATAAGTCGAGAAGACGAGATACCAGATCTCACCTTCCTGCACTCAAGAAGTCGAGTTGACAAGAGTCCGGATCTCACCTTCTCGCCAAAAAAGGTCGAGAAGACGAGGAATTATCTCGTCATCTCGGTGGCACTTTTAAGCTTCCGTTGCAGTCACTAGCCTCTCTAAAGTTAAATTACTCACTGCCATGACCAACACCACAGCCTATGTGTGGCAGTGTTTTCCCTCAGCCCAGCTTTCTACATATTATGTACGTGCAAAAAAACCGCTCGGAAATGTATCATGGGGGGGGGGGGGGGTGGTGGTTACGCCAGGATTATGTGTTTTTCTTAGAATAACAGAATATATTGTATTATCGAGTCGGTAGTAAATAGATTGCCTCACGTTCTCCTAAACCTGTATTGTTAATTAGCAATGTACAAAAATGAAGATTATAGAAGAATAAAACTGCTTGCATGCACATTATATCAGAATATAAACCAGTATCTCGATCACAAGCGTCTTGGTTTCTTGTACTAAGATAAACAAATTCAACCCATCACAACATGAAAAAAAAATAATCATGATTTTTTACGAGAGTCTATAAAAGGGAACATCAGAGAGAGAGAGAGAGAGAGAGAGGGGGGTTACGCTTTGAATATGTGCCATTTTAATTTCTTATGAGATAGACAAAAAGACAAATTCAACCCATCAAAAACATGAGTAGGAAGAAGAGTCATGATATTTACGAACGACTAAAGGTACCGTCATGAATGAGATAGTGAGAGAGAGAGCGAGGGGCACTCACCAACACACACACACACACACACACACGCACACTCCCCTCATACGCACCCAAACATAAAGAGGCAAGTGCGAAGTTAGAGTGGGAGGAAAATGTTACGCGTAAAGAGGTGAACGGTTTAGGTGATCAGCGATTAGGTAACCCGTGGGGGGCAGTATCGACAGAAGTATCAAACCATTACTTCAAGTCCACAATATCTTATGTCATCCAATCGATACGATTTATAAAAGGAAATTGATCACAAAGTGAAATAAGTTACAGAGCTTATTTCAAAAAATATTAAAACAAAACTACGCCCTTTGACGCTTTTACACCGTATGAAATTGTGTTCTCCTTTTGAAGGACAAAATAGAAATTCCACTTAATCGAAGGGCTATAGTTTTGTTTTTTTAATAACACTAAGAAAAGGAAAACAAGACGTAAATCACTTGTTTAACTAGCGAATTAATCAACAGTTGTAGATGCCATGATAGAATTTCTTAAGTACACTGTGTACGTAAAAAGTATAGCAACTACATAAAGTAAAATCTCAAACACATGTCTGAAAAGTATCGTGTTATAGATGGACCTTCACGATTTCTGTAATTACCCACGCCGATAAAATCGGCAGGGTTATGTAAAGGTCTCCGTATGTTTGTCTGTTTGTGTGTTTGTGTGTTTGTTTATTTGTTTGTTTGTGTACAAGATAACTAGAGAACGAGTGAACGGATTTGCACCAAATTTTCAGGGAATGTTCGGATAGTGCCAGGAAAGAATCGATTAGATTTTGGTGATGATCGGTTGACCCCTGCAAATTCTGTGTGACCTTGAAGTTTTGACCCAAACTTCAGTTCGGATAGTGACAGGAAAGAATCGATTAGGAAAAGAATCGATTAGATTTTGGTGATGATCGGTTATAGGAACTTCATTTCTGATAATTTTTTTTTGTTTTTAAGAATATTTTATTACTTCCTTTTTAAAAATAACATTTTTCACAATAATCAAGGTAAAATACACAAACAAATATATTCACATGCAGTATCATTGTGCCAAATAACGTAATAATAACAATAAGTAACCATAATATTTTACATGCATGTATTAAATAGTAGATTATGCCAAATCTGGAAGTCTTTATTGCGATAAAAAAAGGAGAAAAATATAAAATATAGTGACAGGAAAGAATCGATTCTGTAGCGCCGCTAAGGCGTGGGTCTGCCGCCTTTGACGGCCTTTCTAGTTCCAGTTGTGGTTCGTCGTTTAGTGAAGTCAGGAAACTAGTACTGCTTTACTTGATGAAGTAGACTTCCATACTATAAAAGATTATTTAATGTCAGTCATAATTATACTAGAAGTAACCTATCTGTATGTAACAACTAAGAACTGCTGATCCGTAAAATATAGAATTCACTTCCATGCTGTTATGATTTGGGTATACGGTTGCGTTATGTGTCCTCCTTCGATGGTTTGGCCCATTCCTGTTCTTCCCCAGAGCCAAAGAGAAGGAAAACAAGACAAGCCAGCATGGACAAACCACTGGCGATGAAGAAAACTATACTCCATCCATGGATGTCAGACTAATCATTAATACAAGAAGAAAGGGAAAAACAATGTAAAACAACTGACACATACAAATTCATGTCGGAAAAATGTGCGAAAATTATGTATCCATGCAATGAAGTAAACATTACTGGAAGGTGAATATCATACCAACAACCCATATTCTTGAAATGTCCATAGCTTTAAAGCCCCCGCCTAACGTGTGTAGATTTAGACCACTGAATTATGGACAACCAAATGTCACCAACTTTTAATCCCCCAAAACTGCCATAGACTCCCTCTAGTTCTGCAACTAAATGCAAATACAAAAACCTCAAGATAGAATTGATTTCTGATGCTAATTTCATGCCAAGAAATAATTTGCTTCTTTATTTTGTTACATAAATATAGCAATTTATACAGGACTTATGGGTTGACAAATGGCCTTCCATAAATCAGTGGCCTAAGTTAAGCCCAGCTTAACTTGGGGCACTTTCGAGAACACAGGCCTATGTCTCTGCATATGTGAGGAAAAACAATGACGATTCAATATTGTGACAACTTTTATAACGGTTCACGGGAACGACATTCTCGTTTGCCGTCGGTCTAGTGGACTGTCGGTCTCATGGGCTATCCCTATCCTATTTTAATTACCTGAGTTGTGGTGTACACTCCTACGACATATGGAGCGAGTGCTGATGATAATGACGATGCAGTGTTGATGAAGCCAATGAGGCTACCCGCAAGTCTTGGTGCAATGTCTATGAGGTTGACATAGTATCCAGAAGTGCAGATGCCGTTGAATCCTATTGCACTGGTCATGAGCACGACGGAGAGGGCGCTGTTGCATCCTACGTAGGCCAAGAGCAGGAAAGATAGAGCGCAGAGTCCAAGACCTGGAGCGGATGATGGGAAGAAAATAGGATTTCAGGATTGAGCCTTTTTGGGGGGACGAGGAAACTAAGTCCATTAATTGTAACATTCGACAGTAGCCTTCTCATTAAATATCAGGTGTTAAGTGGTTATCCGATCGGATGCGAACGTCATTGTTGTGTTAGCAATGTGCGAGTCTTTGTTAATATGATTCAGAATGGCTTTATTTATAATCATCTGGTTGAAATGAAATATCTGGTTTAAACAGTTCTGACGTAATTCGTTCGACTTCATTTGATCTTGAAAATGCAGGTAATCATTTTATTTCAGTGTTAAGGTGAATTTACCGAAATACGATATTAATCGACATATGATAAGCTGCATTTTACCGATATACGATGAGCTGAATCAACCGACAAATGATGAGCTGAATTTACCGATAAACGATAGGAGCTTCCTCGTTGCAACAATGCTCAGTATCTTTATCGTCCATCAACTTGTTTGCAACGATGCTACTTATAACGAGAGTGGTGCCCTCGGCGGCAAAAGGGATCGAGGATAGTATTCCGATCTGTTTAAGAGAATATAGAAAAATGCATGATTCCAATATGTTAAATGTTTTACATTGTACATTAAAAAACGGGTTCAAGAATGTAGCCATCCTGATTGGTCAAATAACACCATGTGACCGTGCAAAAAAAAGGGATAACATACGGCAAAAAGGCTCTAGACCACAGATGCGCTGCGCGTACGCGTACCTCTGGTGCGTTCAAACTTAAAACGCAATGAAATCGTGTAGTTTAATTGTCATTTTAGCGCAGGGATTACATGCGCGCATGACTTTTGTTGGCTGCGCTTCTGTGATGTCATCCAGGAAAGCAAATGGCAGCCTCCATGACTGTGCGACTCTTGGCCTTTCTATGGGGTTCGTAACCAGTTTTATAGACTTCATAATCATATTGCCGACCCGTTTTATGAAACTATTAATACATGGTTGTGGGTTCGTGCATTAGTGCAATCTGGCAACACGCAGGTTTTTATCGTGGTGTCAAACACACTCAGCTTGCACCTCGTGCGTATAGTACACCACGATAAAAATCTTTGTGTTGCCAGATCACACCAACGCACTCCCAACCATGTATAAATAGTTTAATATTATACTATGAATCCTATTCCACTGGTTCCTTACGGCCACATATTTTGGCCAATTATACTCGCACGATGTGTCACCGGACAAGTTGGGTACCCGGAATTTCAGACAGTAATTTAAACAAGCTTTCACGCAATATTTCAGGAATATTTAAAGCTTATGTTTGAATTAACAGAATATTAACAAAATATTACATTAAAAGAATTAAATTTACAGAATATTAGCGGAACCTACATTTGGCTTTATCAGCCAATAACATCTATTAAATACAAATCGTGGTGTCTGAGGTTATCAAAGCAAAAATTGTATTCTTAAAAACTTTTTTTTAACAGGAAAGTGAAATGATGCAACAACAGTAAAAGTACGAATGCCTTGTTTATAAAGTAATGTTTATGGACATACAACTTACCATTTCAATAGCCATGCCTTGCACATGTTTGAGATAAATTGGTTGATTGGTGAAGACCGTATTGTTAGACCACGAGCCAACGAACGTGCAGATAACGATCGACCACACGGGAATCGATATCAAAATCGACTTAATCGGGACAACAACCTTAACCGTCTGTTTGAAAGTGTAAAGGGCAAGAATTTTATTGAAATTGAACAAAAAATTCTATGTATTTCGTTAAACATATCAGAGGGCATGTATATTGATACGAATCCAAAAAGGACATCATACAAAGTGCAGGGTCGGTGATTCAAAGGGGTGGGGAACGGAAGATGCCTCTCCATGTAAAAAACAGTTAATGACGAAAAATCGTATTAGTGATGATTCAACGATGCCTATTCCCTAAAGAGAAAAGAAATTGCAGCTATCACGATCAGACTTTTTTCCATGTGTGATCAAACGTGCACTATAATGCAAAGGTTCAAGCTACATAATGCACACAAACAACCTCAAAGAAAGATAATTACAATTTACCAAGAACTTGGCTAGAATGTCGAGTCATTTTATTGCAAAATCCACAAATCGTTGCCCTTTCAATCGCTAAACTTCCCCGAATTTGCCCCTCCCCCATATGCAGTTATGACAAGAAATCGCAACCCATGGGGCTGGTAGACTAGGCTTGTCTCGAATGGGTGGGTTGCGGGAGCGGGATGGGAGCGGGATGGGAGCGGGAACGGGCACACCCTTTCGAGACAAGCACCCCCCCCCCCGTTATCTCGAATGGACGCGTTCCAAGCGAGAAGTTCAATGAACGCGCCACTTCGAGACAACCGGGGGGGGGGGGGGGGCTTTCCTCGAAATGGTGTGTTGAGTAGACTTTTGTAACAGACGTTTAAGAAATTTTTGAAAAATGTACTCTTGCTGGTTTTTTCGTTTTTCTTTTGTCTAAGATGTAGAAAATATAATAAAACAGTATCTAAAAAAAGCTTTTGACAAGGAAATCATTATTTGTGCAAAATAAATAGGAGAATTGAATAATTATGCATTAAAAACACACGGGACGAAAGGGCAAGTGGCGTAGCTAGGATTTTTTATTTATTTATTTATTTTTTTTTTTCGTGACCTGTTAAATATTGTGAAATTGTGTTACAGACATGTGCTGACATAAGCCAAGGTGTGTTTATCATCTTTCCAAAGTTAGAAACACCTTTTAATGCCACTATCATTCTATCAATACCCACTATCAAAAGTCAAAACGCATATCAAAAGGTCGTTTGTACCCGGCCCCCAACTCCCCATACAAGGGGTAGGCCTATGCTCGTACCTCCTTTTCAAAAGTGACCCCCTATCCCGGAGAAGTTGGGATTTGTTTTACCCCCTATCCCGGGAATTTTCTGAGATATTGGACCCCCTATCCAGGCAATTTAGGAAATTACCCCCCCCCCCCCTCCTATCCCCGGGGAGGAAACCACCAGAGTCTGCGAAAATTGACCCCTATTTACATTTTCCCGGGAATATTTTTTCATCTTCCTCACTCATCTTCCTATTTTCTTACTCACCCACCAATAAGGGGTGGGGCATGGCCATCTTGTGCCCCCCCCCCCCCCGTTTAAAAAATACGCCGCAGTGAATTAACATTCTATTCTGGACTGTCTGCCCGACCAGACCTTTGAATTTGAAATGAACATTCCATTATGAATTCCTGCAACCTCATACATTCATTTGACAACCCCCGGTTATATTTTCTACATCTTAGACAAAAGAAAAACAAAAAAAACCAGCAAGAGTACATTTTTCAAAAAATTTCTAAAACGTCTGTTACAAAAGTCTACTCAACACACCCATTCGAGGAAAGCCCCCCCCCCCCCCCCCGTTGTCTAGAAGTGGCGCGTTCATTGAACTTCTCGCTGGGAACCCGTCCATTCGAGATAACCGGGGGGGGGGGGGCTTGTCTCGAAAGGGTGTGCCCGTTCCCGCTCCCATCCCGCTCCCATCCCGCTCCCGCAACCCACCCATTCGAGACAAGCCGGTAGACTGTACCTTTTCTGTAATAACGGCTGAGGAAACATGATCAAACTCTTCTCGAGAGAGCCTCGGATGGAGGTGTGGTCTTTCGTAGATCAGAATAGCCCATAGAAGTGTCCAGATGAGAGTAAGACTGCCTATCAATAAGACCAACAACAACAAGAAGAGCTGCCGTTACCAACGATAATATTTTACACCATTGAGCATGATGAGATTTCCAAATAAGATAGCTCATCGAGTGGTCGCTAACTCCAATGTGTATTACACCAGAAGACTTAATCATATCAATATTATTTGTTAACATGTGATCAATAAGGGAGGAAGATTCACTTGTAATCCGCGTACATTCAGTAGTATTGACAAAAGATAAAGAGAATACATTGTTAGTCTGCTTATACCGTCTCGTAGTACAATCATCAACCTCTTTCATAATTTCAAGATTTATATCACCCATGACAATGAGATGGCAGTCTTGACTTTCTGGAAATTTCAAAAAGTTTTCATAGTGATCTAAAATATCAGTCCTAGAGTTCGGTGGCCTATACCAATTTAAAAGCATTATGGGTTTTGAATTTTTAATACCAATGACAATAGGTATAGCTTAAAGATCGGACATAGGAGAATGCTCAATAATACTGAATTCTACTCTTTCATGTATATAAAATGAAACACCTTTGTTTATAAAGACTAACAATATTCAACTGAGCAAATTTGATACCTTTGCCTGAAAGATTTTTGTATATTAAATCACAGGTTGAGAATTATTATTATCAAATACATCCTTACTAAAAGTAGGGTCTACAATATCAGATCCAAAGAATGGCAAGTGTTGCATAATACAACTCGGACATTCCCAACCATTGGCGGATCCGGGGGGGGGGCAGCACTTCCGGCCCGTGCCCCCCCCCCCCCCTTTTGGAAGAAAAGTATGCATTTTGACCATAGACGGTCCCCCCCCCCCCCCTTTATGAAGACCTTTTTTTTTTTTTTTTTTTTTTGCTTGTCAGGGAATTATGGAGGGAAACCGGACCCCCATAAACCCCCCCCCCCCCCCCCCCCACTGAGCGAATTTTGAAAAAAACATCACGATGATGATCTTGTGTTTTCTGTATCAGATTTCCAATATCTATATATATATATTACGCTCAGGATTAGGGGGTTCGCACCTTTTGGTACCAACCGGCGGGGAATGGTTCTTAGAGGGTTGGGAGGCACGTTTTAAGGAGGG